>WOXC01003576.1:1587500-1805875 GCA_011680675.1 Gymnobelideus leadbeateri
AGGAAAAGGGAAGAAAATATTTTTCACAACTGGAAATAGATAGGGAAAAATATTTAACCAAATAAGGAGTAGAGATTACCACAAGGAATGAAATGGACAACATTGGTTACATAAAACTGAAAGTTTTGCACAAACAAAATTAATGCACTTAGTATTAGAAGGGAAACTGTTACCTGGGAGGGAATGGATCTTTGCAGTAAATTTCTCTGGTATAATCTGATATACAAGATCTATAGGGAATTAGTTCAAATACATAGCAAGAGCTATTTCCTAATAGATAAATGGTCAAAGGATGTAACAGGCAATTCTCAAAAACAAGAAAAGCAAGCCATCAATAACCATATGGAAAATATTGTCTTATCACTAATGCTAATTAAAGCAGCCCAGGGTTTCCAACTCTCACCTCAGATTGACAAAGATGACAAAAATGGTAAATGACAACTGTTGGGGGGGATGTGGGAGGAAAAAAAAAACTAATACCCTGTTGTTGAAACTGTGAGCTGATCTAACTGTTATAGAAAGCAATTTCTTTTCTTTTTTTTTAAATGCTTTATTAACTTCTGGTTTACATCATTCATTTCCACCAGATTATGAGTTACATTTCCCCCCCATTTTTTCCCTACCCACCACCCCAGAATAGCAGTCCCACTAGATATCCCCTCATCCAATCTGCTCTCTCCCATATCTTCTCCCATACCCCCTTCGACTTTGCCATTAGGGCAAGGTGAATCTCTGAGCCTCAATGCCTGGACATCTTATGAAACATTTAATTTTAAAACTTTGATTTTCAGATCCATTCCCTTCCTCCCTTGTCACCCACTCCCTCTGAGAAGATAAGCAATTCAGTATGTGTTGTACATGTATAGCTATGCAAAACATTACCATAGTAGATATATTGTAAAAGACTGCTAATATTTCCCTCCCACCCGTCTCACCTCCCACCTGGTCCATTCACTACTTTGATCCTGTCCCTCTTTGATAGTGGGTACTTCCAACCTCCCCTCCCCCCAGAATGCCCTCCCCTCCATCATCTCCCCTCTCATCCCCCTTTCCCCTACTCAGGAGAGTGAGTGAGGGTAAGATATTCCATTTAGTATGTATGTGATTCTCTCCTTGAGCCAACTTCAAAGAAAACATGCTTTTGCCTTTTTGCCTTCCTGTTCTTCCTCTCCCCTGCAACTACTTCCCCTTGCCTCTTCTACATGAGATAGTTTACCCTACCCTGTCTCTCTCCATCTCCTCTTGCCACTTTCCTCTCTCACCTCTTGACTTCACCCCTTAATAATCATCCCTTCCTTGGGGCGGCCAGGTGGCGCAGCAAGCAGAGCACTGGCCCCGGAGCCAGAAGGAGCTGAGCCGGTATCTGGCCCCAGACACCCAACACACAAACAAAAACCCAGCCACGTGATCCCAGGCAAGTCACCCAACCGCAATTGCCCTCCAAAAAAAAAAAAAAGAATCATCCCTTCCCATCAAATTCAACCTGTGCCCTCTATCCATGTATACCTGTGAATATATGCCATGTACCCTTCTTCAATTATTTTCATAATGAGAAAGGTTTCATCAAACACAGTTATTGTTTTTCCATTGTAGGACTGTAAATAGTCCAACTTTGATAAGTTCCTTTTGATTTCTTTTCCTTGATTGCCTTCTCAAGCATCTCTTGCTTCTTGTGTCTGAATGTCAAATTTTCTATTCAACTCTGGTTTTTCATCAAGAATGCTTGAAAGTCCTCTATTCCACTGAATGACCATATTTTCCCCTGAAACAAGATACTCAGTTTTGCTGGGTAGGTGACCCTTGGCTCCAATCCCCAGCTCTTTTGCCCTCTGGAATATCATATTCCATGCTCTTCAGTCCCTCAGTGTAGAAGCTGCCAGGTCCTGGGCTATTCTGATTGTGTTTCCACAATATTGAAATTGTTTCTTCCTGGCTGCTTGTAGTATTTTCTCCTTGATCTGGGAGTTCTGGAGCCTGGCTATAATGTTCCTAGGAGTTTTCTTTTTGGGATCTTTTTCAGGAGGAGATCTGTGGATTCTTTCAACCTCTATTTCCCTCACTGGGTCTAAAACATCAGGGCAATTTTCCTTGAGAATTTCTTGAAGGATGATTTCTAGGTTCTTTCTTTGTTCATGGCTTTCAGATAGTCCAATAATTTTTACATTACCTCTCCTGAATCTATTTTCCAGGTCAATGGTTTTTCCCATGAGATATTTCACATTGCCTTCTATTCTTTCATTTGTTTGGATTTGTTTAATAGTATCTTGATTTCTCATAAAGTCACTAGCTTCCATTTGCTCCAGTCTAACTCTGAAGGAATGAATCTCCTCAGTGAGCTTTTGAGATTCTTTTTCCATCTGGCAAATTCGACTTTTAAGGCATTCTTCTCCTCATTGCCCTTTTGGGCCTCCTTTGCCATTTGAGTTAGTCTATTTTTTAAGGTGTTGTTTTCCTCAGTCAGGCTGTTGACTGTCATTTCATACTTTTCTTGCATCTTTTTCATTTCTCTTCCCAAATTTTCCCCCACTTCTCTTATCTGCTTCTTAAGGTCCTCTATGGCCTGTAGCCAGCTTGTATTTTCATTTGGGCTTTTGGTGCAGGAGTTCTGACCTCACAGTCCTCCTCCATGCTTTGAGCCTCTTTGCCCCTAAAATAGGAGTCCAATGTTGAACTTTTCTGTTTATTTTGTTTCATTTGCCTAGGCATGTTGCCACTTAATTACTTGATTTTTGGGCTTGTTGCCACAGTAGGACTCTGCCACCAGACAGGGGAGCTTCCGCCCAAACGTGGGTCTTCACAACTTCAGCCAGTTGTGTGGCCTCTGTAAAGCCTCCACCCACTCTGGCAAGTTGGATACCCACCCCAAACTTCCTCCCCAGACCACAATCCAGATCCAGTCAGTTTAAAGCAAGAGCAATTAACCCCCAGACTGATTGCTGGATCTCCCTACAGTTCACAGACCAGGAGCTAGAGCCACTACTGGCGCTGCAAAATGGCTTCTGTGCAGTTGTTTCTTCAGCAGCTTTTCGCCCCCAGGGGAGGAAGCCACGCACTCCCCAAATACTGGTCCCAAAGTCCATAGGGCGCTAACCTCTCACTTTGTCCTAGGCATATCTGTGCTGATAATTTTGGAATCGCCACAATTGCTGGTGTTCTGGGGTCCCTCCAGCCGGCTGAAGGCCTGGCCACCCTGGGGCTAAAACCGAGGACCTGGGCTCGGCTCTGCCTGATGCGCTGTGGGTTCCCAGGGCACTGTGCTGTCTGCTCTCAGAGCGCTGGGCTGGCCACTCCCTGCAGGGCTGCTGGGCTGTCCTCAGCAGGAGGTTAGCTTCTCTGTGCCGTTCTGTGGGTGCTGTGGCTCCAGAAGTTGTTTGGAGTCCCCTTTCACGTTGTTTGAAATTTGTGTGGGGCAGAGCACATTGGAAATGCTGTTTCTATTCTGCCATCTTGGCTCCGCCAATGGGTAGACTCTTAAGGAGCCTAAGTATATGTGAGGCTTGTATTGACAAGCAGGCCAGAATAATCTGACAGAGTGAGTCTGTGCTAAATTGAATTTCTGGCATGGAAAGCAATTTCAAACTATACTCCCAAAGTCAGTAAACTATGCATACCCTTTGTCCCAGCTATACCTTTACTAGACATGTATCCCAAAGATATCCAGACAATATTGAACAAAAAGGTTTGTTGTAGTTTTTTTGTTGTTGTTGTTGTTGTTGTTGGAACAAATAACTTGAAAGGAAGGGGGTATCCACCATCTATTGGGAAATGGCTGAACAAATTTTGATACACAAATGTCATGGAATATTATTGAACAGTAAGAAAAAATTAAATATAATAACTTTAGAAAAACTTGGGAAGAAATGTGAATGGAAGCAGAAAAAATAGGCAGAATCAGAACAATATTATAATGGATAAAATATTGTAAAGGAAAACAGCTGTCAAAGAGTAAAAAGACTATGATTAGTGCAATGACCATTTGATGACTCCAGAAGCCTGAGGATGATCATGCTCCTTAGATCTTGGTGAAGAGGTGATGAACTGTAGGTTCAGAAGAAGACATGTGTTTTGAATCCCATCCAAAGTGTAGTTTTGCTTGATTATACTTATTTTTTATAAGGGAGGACTCTTTTTTGCAAGAAGAGAGGGTAGTGAAAGGGAGTGGGAAGTAGTGGAAAAAGAAGGGTGTAATTGATACTTTTAAAAATAAACAGAAGAAGGTTCAGAAAGGAATATATATTTTTGAAACTACTATGTTAAATTTAACATCCTTTTCCTTAAAAAAACTAAGCAATACGTAATAGAGATTTGTAGTTTTGTAAATTTCAACACAATTTCACAACCTTCTATTTCTATTCACTGTATGTGGAAGTGCTCATGTCTGTTTGTGTTTTTTCAGTTCATGATAGTAACAATAACAAAAAGAGAATTTTAACAGATACCAGATGGAATAAGAGTTGGATATAGTACTGGAAAACTGATCTGTGTACCTCTTCTGAGCAGAAGGGGTTGTTCAAGATAATAGAGCAAAGAGGGGCCTGGTAGCCAAAGAACTGAAGGAAATATTTGTGTCAGAAATGGGCAGCTCATCTCTGAGGAGTATAGAAGTTGGGTCTCCTACACAGGAAAGAGAGAACTCTACTTTTAGTAGGATTAAAAACTAGATCTTATATGAAAAAAGGTATATTTCTGATATGGGTGGGGCCAAAGCAAGTCCACTACACCTGCCAGAGAGAGAAATACTTCTGGGGGCAAGACCAGGGTTAGGTAGAATAGCAGAGGGATGCCACTGGTCAAACTTATGAATCTTCTCTGAAAAGGACCCATGTCCTCCTGGGATTAACCAAAGGGAAACTCAGATTATCTGTATATATTTAATTATAGCTAACCTTTATATTATACTTTAAAGCTTACTAAGCACTTTATATATGTTATTTCATTTCATAACAACTCTATGAAGTAGGTGCTATTGTGATCTCCATTTTATAAATAAGGTAACCGAGGCTGAGAAAATTGTCCGAGGCTGAGAAAATTCAGACAATAGTCAATGTCTGAAGGAAGATGTGAACTCAGGCTTCTTGTGTCTAAGTCTAGTGCTCTGTCCACTATGCCACCTAGATAGATGCTTGGCATCTGACCTAGAAAAGGAGGAAGTGCTGATGGGGGGCTAATGACTGAAGGACTTGTAGGTCTGCCAAGCTCAAAATCACATGGTGGATTTGTGTGCAACACCTTGAGAAGTATTTGTGAGGTGATGAAAATGCAAACCAAGCATTTGCTCTATTCATTAAACCAACATTTCAGCAAGGTGAGTGGAGGTGAAAATGGTGGGAGATCCCTTTACTTTCATCATTTAAAAGAACTCCATGTTATCAGGATGTCAGAGAGAGGAGAAACAAAGCCTGAAGGAGAAAACATGATTGGGCTTGAGATGCAGTTGGGTAGACAAGGACTTCTACAGAATCCTTCAGATTTTGAAGAGTTGTTAGAATTAATCAAATCAGATTAAGTCACCAAGCATTTATTAAGCACCTACTATGTGCCAGGCACAGTGCTATGTCTTGTGGGCACCGAGAAAGGCAAAAATACTCCCTCCCCTCAAGGAGCTGATGGTCCAATGGGGGAGACAACATGCAAACAACTATATAAAAACAAGACAGATAAAGGCAACTGGGAAAGGTTTCTTGTAGAAGGTAGGATTTGAACTGAGTCTTGAAGGAAGCCAGGGAAGCCTGGAGGCAGAGAAAACGAGGGAGGGTATTTCAAGCATGGAAGACAGCTAAAGAAAAGGGATGGAGCTGGGAAATGGAGTGCCATGTGGGAAGAGTAGTGAGAAAGCCAATGTCACTGGATAGTAGAGTATGTGGAGAAGAGTTAAATGTAAGACTATTAATGTGGGAAGGTTAAGCTGAATGGATGATTTTATATTTGATCCTAGAGGTAATAGGGAACCACTCTAATTTATTGAGTAGGGTAGTGAGTCACATGATCAGAGCTATACTTCAAAAAGATCACTTCGGCAGTTGAGTAGAAAATGTACAAAAGTGGAGAGAGACCTAAGGCAGAAGGAAACCATTGAGCAGGCTTTTGAAATAGTCCAGGTGTGAAGTGATGAGGGCTTGCATCAGGGTGGCATGTCATGGGGGAAAAAAGTTAAACAGAGGCTATGAAAGTTCTTATTGGGAAGCTCCATCTGCAAACAGATCAGAAGCATCCTCAGACTTACGGGCTGCGTATGCAAGGCAGTCACAATAGAGGTCCAGAGCCCAAAGACAGCCTTAAAACAACCTTGTGATGGCGGGGTTGGAGGTAGGGAACATAGATGTAACCATTCCAAGCAGAAGAGGAATGGTACAAAGAGATGGAGACCACATCTGCCTGATATACAAACCTCCCCAATAGGCAGCAACTGGAAAGGCAGAAGGTGGTTAAGTAGAAATTAGACATAGTCATAAGGGGAGTGCAGCTTCAGTGTTGAAACTGAGGTCTATGGGATCAGTATTAGAAAAAGGACATGGGCCAAGGAGGGCACTCCCTTCACATTCTGAAAATATTATGTATGATTTCAGTGTTTATTCCTTATAGAGCTATTTTTTTTATTTTAAAGATAAGCACTTATTTTCTCATTCTTCTGCCTTCCCATTGACAAAGACAAAGAAAAAATGAAACCCCTTGTAACAAATAAAGATGGTCAAAGAAAACCAATTCCCATATTGACCATATTTAAAAATGTATACTACACTTTCCCTTTTTGTTCTGTTCCTTCTTTCACAACATGACTAAAGTGAAAGTGTGTTTATATGATTGCACATGTATAACCTATATCAGATTGCTGTCTTTGAGAGGAGAGATGGAAGGGAGGCAGGGAGAAAAAATGTGAAACTCAAAATCTTATTAAAAATGGATGTTGAAAACTATCTTTACATGTGATTGGAAAAAATGAAATACTATTTACAAAAAAAAAAGAAAAGTGTATACCATATCCTGCATTTTGAGTTCATGATCTCTGTTAGGAGTGCCAGATAACATGCTTTCTCATTGTTCTTCTGGAATTGTGATTGATTGTTGTATTGATCAGACTCCTTGAGTCTTCAGATATTATTATTATTATTTTGGATAAATTATTCTCCTTATTAGTTTACTTCACTTTGCATCAGTTCATACAATTTTCCCCAGTTTATCGGGAGATACTCCTTTTGTCTTATGGTACAATAATATTCCATTACAATCCTACAGCATACCATTCCCTGATTGATGAGGACCCCCGTAGTTTTGAATTCTTCTTGTAGACCTATTTCTCCTTGACTTACATGAGCCTACAAAGAGGTGGCAGTAAAGATTGAGGATGTGGAAGGTATTGATGATCCAATAATGGTGTACAAAAGACTATTGTGTTCCAGACACTCAAGAAAAGACATTTAAGAAAAATATCTCCACAGACTTTGAAAGGATTTGGACCTGGAGGACTGAATGGCAAAAACTACCTGTATCCAAGATGCACCAAAGTGAGCTTGAAATATCCTGAGGAAATTGTTTTTGGCAATAGGACAGTAGATACTATGGCTTTCCAATGTCCAGATCACTAGAGAATCAACACTGATTACAACTGATCCCAGTGCAATTAAGCTACTGTCAGGACACTATCACAACAGACAGGAACCCAGCACTGGCCCCCTTTTACCATCCATGCAGCCTGTACAGAAGTCTACAGGAGAACAGAGGCAGGTGGTGAACATCATGAGATGTCTTCTTATGAAGACAACATCAGAATAATGGAAGAACTGATTAAGGCAGAACCTCAGCAAGAGATAGAATGTGTTCTTAGTACATGAATGGGATGTGAGATGTGACTTAGAAGCAACTTACAGGATCCAGTTGAGTGACTCCAGGAATGATCTAGGAAGATTCCCTTTATCAATGATAAATGGGGTCAGAGACCATCTGAAAGACTTTCTTGTCAATTGCATCATCATAATGCATAGGAGCCCATTGGCACTGAAAAAGATTCAACTTGGACCGGTAGACTATGCCAAGATGCTTTGGATTCTGTTAGGCAGTCAGTGGTTTTTAGTGTTATAATATAGGGAATGCTAGCAGACTTCTACGATGGAGGAAGATAAGGAGAAGACTGCTTTTATCTCTCCAATTAGATTTTTACCAGGTTAAGTGCATTCCCAAAGCATCTGGTGGACGCCTGCCCTTTTCCAAAGACTGATGGAGAAAGTAGCTGGAGGTGTGAACTACCCAGAAGTGCTGGCATACCTTAATGATCTCATTGTTTTGGGGGAAGATCCTTGAAGAACAACAGAAAAGAATGATGAAAATGCTGGGTTGGTTAGGGGAAACCCATCCTCATATGACATGGATTCAGGACCATCCTTCACCATCCTTGTTGATCTCCTCTGAACACTTGCAGTTTTTCAATGTCCATACACTGTGATGTCCACATCCAGATAGAATACTCCAGATAAGATCTGATGAGGGTAGAATACAGAGAAACTATTACATCCTTAATTTTGGAAGCTATGCCCTTCTTAAGTCAACACAAAAACCCCTTTAGTTATTTTTCCCCTTTTTGGTTGCCATATCCCAAAGTAGGCTTGCAATAAGCTGGCAATAAAACCTTAATCTTTTCAGAAGAATTATTGTCTAACCTCTCCTATATATGAAGTTGATTTTTGAACTCAAGTCCATGACCTTAATTATCCTTTTTGAATTTCATTTTCTTAGACTCTGACCAAAGGTCTACCACATTGAGATCTTGAATCCTGACTCTGACACTGAACATCCAACTATCCCTCTTAGCTTGGTGTTATTTGCAAATTTAATGAGTATACTATCTATGCATTTATCCAAGCCATTGATAACAGCATTAAATAGTACCAAGTCAAGGCACTATCCTGGAGACTTCCTGCCATGTTCATGTTTAACCATTAAAGAGTACCCTTTGAATCAGGCCACCCAACTAGCTTCGAATCTCTCCAACTGCACCTTGGTTGAATCTATCTTCTTTACATCTTGCTTTTTTTTGACTAATATGTACTTTTTTCATCAACAGATGAGGAAGTAGGACTTGAAAATATCCAATAATTTTGGTTACTGCTTTACACCCATACTTTCCCCAAAGGGTCTCATGCCCTCACATTGGGGGAGAGATTCCTTATAATTGGGAAACTCTGACTTAAGATCAGAAGACCTGAAGTTCAGTCTTGCTTTTACCATTTACTAGGTTTAAACCTCAGAACAAATCACTTAACAATAATTAGTGTTATTTTTAAAATTAATATTTATTAACTTATTAATAAGTGATCACTATGGCCAATATATTGCTAATTAATAAAATGATATTAATTTCTAAATAATCAATGTTGTTAATTATAATAATAAAAGTGGCATTTCTAATAATAAATGGGATTTATTAATAATAATAAATGGCATTTCTGTTAAAGTTTGCAAAGCTCTTAAAAATATTGTTGCACTTAAGCCACCCTGTGATGTGCACAATACAGATCTATCACTAAGAAAAGGTAAACTCCTTGAGGATAGGGTCTGTATATGTGTTTTTCCTTTCTATAGCCAAAGACCAGCATAATGTCTATCCTGTTTTTTTGGTTCTGTTCCCAACCTGTGATTTCATTAATAAGGAATCTTGTACCAAAGTAGATCAGTAACTACTGGAAAACTCAGAGTACTGGAGATTGGCCTGGGGATAGCGTAAAGTTTAGGGTCACATAGAAAGTAATTTTTAGAGATGGGCCCAGAACCCAAGTCTTCTCACTTCAAGGCTCAGTTTTTTAATGAATGAAATAGACATAATAATATCCATCCTATTTACCTTAAAGATATGATGAGTCTCAAATGATGAAAATATCTAAACAGACTCTATCCTTGAGTTTTCAATGGGGATAGATCCATATTATGCACATCACAGAGTGGTTTTAAGGCTCAAATGCAATGATATTTTTAGGAGCTTTGCAAACTTTAACATAAATGCCACTTATTATTATTAATCATAGATGCTGAGGTTCTTTGGAACCTTAAAATACTGTGTACTGTTAATAGCATTGGATAAGAAGACAGACACAGAAAAGGGACCAAGAACAGGAATCATCATTCCCTATTCCCTCCCATTGCTGCCATTTACACCAACCACTTCCATTGGAGCCATACAAAGACCAGAGTTTGCTCCTCTGTATGGACTATTACCCTTGAGATGCAAGTAGAAAGATGTGGAGTCAGCAGACCTAGGACCACTTCCAGTATCTACCTCTTGCTACCTGTGAGACCTTGTAGGAGTCATTTGGCCTCTAGGGTGGGGGTTGAGTTAGATGATCATGAAGGGCCCTTCCATCTCTAAACCTACAATCCTAAGATATAGGCAGTTATGATATCAAAGCAGTAGTAATGTTACATTAAATACTCTTTCAAATCTGTCATCAACGTAACTCCCATTTCATTTTGCATATGTTTTGTCTGTCTCTGCTGCTATTTCAAGTTCACCACTTCCCCCTTAGCACCCTTGTCACCCTGCCACACATATTTCTCTTCTCTATCTACCCCCCTCTCCCCTGCCCATTCCTCCCATGATGAAACTGAACTGCAACTCAGTCCTTGACAACAGCTTACATATCCTGGGCTGACTTTTCATTTTCCAACTCTCATCATGACATCAAATCTACTATGGGAATTTCCATTCCTTTTCTGTTCCTCCAGTTGCTTCCAGAAACCCATATAAAGGGAGGGTTGAAGCATGAGACAGAAACACAGACCTCCAGAGTATCTTAGTTTGTGCTCTGCTCCTCCAAGCCTTCTCTCCTCCCAGGATCATGAAGGTCTCTCTGGCAGCCCTCTCCATCCTCATGGTCATGGTCTTTAGCTCTCTGGCATCCTCTGCACCAAGTAAGTGAGCTTTCTGCTGCCCTCCATCACTGTGCCCAGGCTCTGCTCATAAGCTGGCTAGAGCTCTGACAGAGGGTAAGGTCAGTTAGATCATGAGGATATGGTGAGGGCTTGTGGAGGGGGGGAATGGTAGGGAGGGGCAGAAGCAGGTAGATTGAACTTGAAAACATTAACATGCCCTTGACAATTTATTCTGGCTAGCATATAAGTTAACATATAAGTTCAAGGCAGAATAAGAAAGCAGAAAGGGCACTAGTACAGCCAGGTTCTAGTTCTGGCTCAATCACTAAATATCCTTGTGGTAAGTGGTTTTCTCAATAAAAGGCAAAAGTTGGATGGGCTGATGGCTGACATCCCCTGCAGCTCTAACTTTTCATGCTTTCTCCATGGATCCTGAAGTGAGAACAGTAGGTCTGACTCTCCTCTATACACAATGAGAATCATACCTGGTATTCAAAGAACCAGGGAAGGGAGGTAGGAGAGGTGACATCCCCATTACGGCTGATGGAAACCATCTTTGTGGGACTTGGTTAGTCAGTAAGGAATGTATAGTATGAACAGATGAGCCTAATTCTATGCTTCTATTTTCTCTGCAGTGGGCTCTGACCCTCCCACCTCCTGCTGCTTCTCCTATGTCAGCCAACAGATCTCCAGAAAATTTGTGACAGACTATTATGAGACCAGCAGCCTGTGTTCCCAGCCAGCTGTGGTGTGAGTATCTACCTACTCACTGTCTGTAGGGAACATAAGGAAAAGGGATATGGGGTCATTTAGCAACTCAATCAAATGGATAGATCAAGCAGCAGAGATAAAACGTGGCTACAAAAGAGTACAGTATTCCACATGGTCGCAGACCAAGGTTTGCTCCCCAGGGAGCAAGGCTAGAACTATTCTCACCTGAGGTACAGTATTAATCTGATGTAAAAGGAGCTTGAGACTAGGAGGAGGCTTCCAAACTGCCTCCTTACTGGGGAGATCACTAGAAAGGAAATGATTGACTCCAAAAGAGCCAGGGGAATGGTGCAAAAGGTGGGGATTGTGCCTTAAACCCTTCCAAAAGTCTGCAGGTGTTGTCATTGGTGTGCATGGGGAGAACACGAAGAACTACCCTTAATATCCAGGTGAAAAACTCATTGGCCTCTCATCTCCTCTCCTCTTGCTTCATAGGTTCCTGACCAAAAGGGGCCGTCAGGTATGTGCCAACCCCAGAGATGACTGGGTTCAGACTTATATAGATGACCTGGAGCTGAACTGAGGGGCTCAGGGACTTTGGACAATTCATCCTAAAGAAAAATGATCCAAACCAAGAAAGCAAACCAAGACAAAACTGCAGTTGGATGAGGTCTCCCAGGACTAAAGCCTTTCTGAGATCAACTTTCCCATTATAATTCTTTTTTTTTTGCCAGTGAGGTTTAACTTACTATGTAAATTATTTGGTGGCGGCTTTGGGTATTTATTGGTACTATTTGTACTTCTGGAGGGCACTTGTCCCCCATGGGGATACCCAGTAGCATCTAAAGTTCTGCTTTTTTGAGTGCTGGGGCCACTTGCTGGATACCATGAACCTCTGTTAAATAAAGACTTCAGAATAAACATTTTAAAAGCCACATTTGTTCATCCATGGTTTCAATTTTCTCAAGGGAAAAGAAAATGAGAGAAGGGTTCTGCTATTTTTACAGAAGATGAGTGTGGCATCATTAAATGGCAATATTTCTGTAAAAGCTCTAAGAATTCAGTGGATGGCCATCTCACTTTGAGTCAGCAGGGTGATGGGGAAGCCAAAAATAAAATCTTCTGTCTTGAAAAACTAGCTTCCAGAAATAGAGAGGCAATAGTGTCACTACTGTGTGGCCTGGGCAGACTACACTTAGACTATTTGGGTCAGTTGGGGGAGCTACAATTTATGAAGAACACTGGGAATCAGGAGAATGACAGGAAGAGGCAACCAAAGACCAAAAGTGTCTAGCCATAGGAGGCTGAATTGAAATAACTTGGCATGTTTAGTGGGGAGAAAAGAAGACCCAGGTCAGGCATCATTTCTATCTTTAGATATCAGAAGAATGTGGATTTGTGCTCTTTGGGCCCCAAGGACAGAACCAGGAGCAATGAATGGTATTTGGGAGGAAGCAAATTTAGGCTTGATGTTAGGAAAACTTCATAACAATTATAACCGTCCAAACTGGAATGCCAGAGACAAAAATGAAACAAACCCTACCCAGAAGGACTTTGTAGTCTAATGGATTATGGTGCAATGGAAGGATACTACACAAAACCAGAGAAATAAATTTAAAAATCTATTTACAAAATTAATTCACAGTAGTTACAGGGAGTGGGGAGAAGCACAAGAATCGGGATTGGTAATATTTGAGCAAAGCCTGGAAGATAGTGAGGATTGTAAGAAATGAAGGGAAGGAGAAAGAGCCTTCTATATAGGAGGGACAGCCTTTTCAAAGTCCCAAAAGAGAAATATGGAATGGTGTAGTAAACACTGGAACTTCTTGAGAAGGTGGGTGATGTGGTCAGATCTAAGGTTGAGGAATGTCAATTTCACAGCTCTGTGGAGGATGGACTGAGGAGATTGAGAGCCTGGAGAGGACAAGGGGCCAATCAGAAAGCTATTCCCAGAGTCCACCTGAGAGATGATGATGAAAGCCTTGCCTGGGGTGGTGGCCATTTAAGCAGAGAAAAGGGGACAGTACAGGAAATGTTTGGAAAGAAAAAAGAAAAAGCCTTAGAAAGTGACTGAGTATAATAAGTGAAGAGTTGATGGTTCTGCAATTTCAAACCTGTGAACCTGAAAAGTTGATGGGACTCTAAAGGAAAGAGGAAATTGAAAAGGAAGGTGAGTTTAAAGGGAAGAAAATGAGCTCTGCTTGGAATAGGTTGGGTTTGAGTGTTAACTGGACCTCCAGGTGAAGAAATTCACCAGACAGCTGGTGATCTGGAAGTGGGATTGAGGAAGGAGATGAAGGAATTTAAAGGATCAGGGAAGGAAAGTGGAAGTATCTGAAAGATGAAAAGGATTGCAAACCTTGTCCAGGGTCACCCAGATTGCTAGTAAGTATGAAATTCTCATTAAAATTCAAGGGAGAAAGGAGAAGTCCTTTTTAGCTTGTTGCTGCTAAGGGAGAATCCTCGACCTGTCTGGTTTACTCCTCTTTTTCCTTCTGAGGTCAAGAGAATGTAGCAGACCTCTCTTCCTTCTCTTTTTCCTCCTTCTCTCTCAGGGCTCAGATAATACCATTGTTCCTTCCTGTGGAGGTTTGACTAAGATGTTTTTTGAGGGTTTACTGTAGCACTGAACCTTGTATTCTATGTCTCTTTGAGTACATTCTTTTTATGGCTTCTGTCTATACTGGGTCCTCATACTCCCTTGCTTCTTTCTATGTCCTATGTCTATCTCAGTTGAGGTATCAGGACGTTGAGAATAAGTATGGGAGAAAGATGCATGACTCTCAGTACACGGAGGGAAAGGAAGCCAAGATCACAGAGAAGAGACAGTCAAGACAATATTAAGACAAGGTCATCTTCTACAAACCCAACCAGTGGCTATAAAGGAGTGATATCCAAACTTAGGTCATAGGATCTTTCTCAATTTATTTTCTACAAAAAATATGGCTCTGACCCTTACATATTATACATTTTCCTCTTTTTATTATGAACATTAAAATATCAACAAATAAGAACATTTCAATATACAAAAAAGGACAGAAAAGAGACTATATGCATCTGTAAACTTCGACTGAATATATTTTTCTTTTAAAGGCATATATTAAATTTGTCACAATGGCAAGTAAACTATTCCCTTGCTTTTTGTGTTCTTTTCTAGAATTCCTTCTGTTCTTTTGTGTTCTTTTTTCCCTCTCAGTTTTTCATTGCTGTTCTTCATTTCCCTTCCTTTCCCTTCCCTCCCCTTCCCTTCCCTTCCCTGGGAGGCAAAGAGTGTTTATTATTCTTTCTTGCTATTGTTAGTTCATAGAGGTGGTGGGTGGGCAGTGTTATCATTCTCCCTGCCCTGCCTGCAGAACTGATTGGCTGGGGAGATGAAATCTCAAGGGAAATTTGAAAGTGATTGGTAAAGAAAATCAGTCTATATTCAATGTCATATAACCTAAGGTTGCTTCCAGCTCCAAACACTTGATCCTCTAGTCCAGATCACCTATTCTTTCTCCCAGAAACCCCTATAAAAAGAGGGTCTGTATTTGAGACACAGGCACAAGCCTCCAGAGAGTCTCAGCATCTCCTCTGCTCTTCCAAGCCTTCTCTCATCTCAGGATCATGGAGGTCTCTGCGGCTGCCCTTTCCATTCTTCTAGTCATAGCCTTCAACTCTCCAGCATTCCTTGCATCAAGTAAGTGTTCCTTCTTTTTTCCTTCTGTTGTTTCTAGGCTGTGCTTATATGCTGGTTGGAACCCTGACAGGAGATGAGGCTGGTCCGATCCTAGGGTTCTGTGAGGGTGGAGAGGGGGAGAACTAAAAGGGAGGGGAGGAGCAGGAATAGGAAGGATGTCTGTGCTTTTTGGACCTGAAGACATTAACATGCCCTTGACAATATATGCTAATTAAATGTTAGATGGAGATGGGACAAATGAGCAGAAAGATCACTAGACTGGGTTCTGTGTCTGGCTATGTTCTCATTTTGGCTTTGCCATGAATTACCCAAGTGATCTCCAGCAACTGGCTTCCTGGGCAAAGGCAGGAATTAGATGGGCAGATCTCTGACCTCCCTTCTAACTTCAGTTTCCACAAATCATCCCCCATAGGTATGGGAACAGCAGGTCTGATCATCCTCCAGGAACAATGAGAAGTCACATCTGGTTCTGTAGGGAAGCAGGGTAAAGGAGACATCAGGGATCACTTCCCCAGTGTGCCTAGTTCTGAGTTGATGCCTGGGATGAAGTCATAAGCTAAGGAATATTAAATATTAACCTAGGACCTTACTAATCTTGTGCCTCATCTTCCTTGAAGTGGGCTCTGACCCTCTCACCTGCTGCTACCAATATGTGAAACAACAGTTCCCCAGAAAATTTGTGATAGACTACTATGAGACCAGCAGCCTGTGTTCCCAGCCAGCTGTGGTGTGAGTATCTACCCACTGAATCTCTGGAGGGGATCTAGGGAGAGAGGATGGCAAGGGGAAATAGGACCATTTGGCAGCTTTGTGAAATGGATGAATCAGGCCCCTCAGGGGAAACCCTGCTTAGAAGGGGAAGAAGTCCCCCAAGGGATCCCTGGCCAATGTTGGGTTCTCCATGGAGGAAAATAGGAACTGCTTGCCCAACAGAAGGGAGAAACAGAATCAGCAGTAATTATATGCCAAGGTGAGGCTTCCTGAGAGACTTCCCACTGGACAGATCTCTAGAGAGAACCTGAATACTCAGAAAGAACTAAGAGATATTGCTGGAGGTGAGGATTGTCCCCTAAGGCCCTGTAGAGATGTGCAGGAAGTGGTCAGTGCTGGACATGGGGGAGCGCAGAGAAACATTTCCACCTCGATGACCTCTCATCTCTACTCTTTTCCCTACCCAGGTTCCAGACCAGAAGAGGCCGGCAGGTATGTGCCAACCCCAGGGATGCCTGGGTTCAGAGCTATGTGAAAGACCTGGAGCTTAGCTGAGGGACTCAGGGGCCTTGGACAATGACTCTTTTTTTTTCTTTTTGGAGGGTAATTGGGGTTAAGTAACTTGCCCAAGGTCACATGGCTAGGTTTGTGTGTGTGTGTGTGTGTGTGTGTGTGTGTGTGTGTGTGTGTGTGTGTGTGTGTGTGAAGTGTCTGAGGCTGGGTCTGAACTCAGTTCCTTCTGACTCCAGGGCCAGCGCTCTACTCACTGGGCCACCTAGCCGCCCCTGACAATGATTCTTAAAGGGAAATGGACCAACCTGAGGAATTCCACAAGCAAATGCAATCTCCCCAAATTCAGCCTCCTGGACATTTTCTCTCCCATTCTAATTCATTCTTATGTATGAGATTAAATTTATGTAAAAATTTTGGTGGCAACTTTGGGTATTTCTTCTGCTATTTGTACTTCTAGGAGATAGTAGTTCCCCATTGGGACCTCTATGAGCAGCCTGGCCCCTCTTCCTAAGAGTCCTTTGGGTCACCTGCAAGAGTCCATGGACATGGGTAGCACAAAGATTTCTCAATAAAATTTTTGAAAGGCACATCTTTTGTTTGTGATTTCAATGTTCTTTGCAGATGAGGGGTTCAGGCAAAGGAGTTCTGCTCTTATCATATAAGATTGGTGTGGCATCATTGGACAACAAGGGTTCTGTAAAAGTTCTGTGAGATCAGTGTGCTGCTACCTTACTTTGAGTCCACAGGTTCATGGGGATTCCAAAAATCCCATCATTTTTTCCACTATGGCACATATAAATTCCTGAAATGCATCCAATCCTTTTTGGCATTCCTACTTGGCCTCTAGTTAGGATTAGTTTTGTGATTTGCGGCAATTCATTCATACTTTTTCTCCTGGTTTATCCATTAAGACTGACATGTGAGAATAAGAAGCTTTTAAAATATAAATAACTTTATTGTGGTAAAGACTGTGTATTGCTCATTAATTAGTGATTGTTGTGGGCAATATTCCCATTCTCTCTACCCTGCATGAAGCACAGGTCCTGGGAAGATGACATCTGGGAGATTTGAAAGAGATTGGGGAGGAAAATGAGTCCTTGCTGAGCTTCATATTGTCTCTATCTCCTCCTAGCTCCAAATCCTCATGTCCAGAACACCCATTTTTTTGAGGGGGGGAGGTTTGAAGTCTCCAATGGATTGACTTGTCTTTCAACATCCCACAGGAAATAGGGAGAGGCAGTATTATTATTTCCATTTGAACGATGATGAAAGTGAGACTCTGAGAGATTGATTGGTTTCCCCATGAGCATGTGTCCAGGGAGTGCCCAAGGAGAGGTTCCAACACTGCTCTACTCTTCAAACACCTGCAGACTCTCAACTCAACCAGTCTAGTCTGGAATGGTTCCCACAGGGAATGAAGCTGATGCCATCCTTTCCTCTCCTTAAGAGCTGAGAGGTTCTCAAAATGGCCCCGACAAACAGAGAAGGCCAAAGATGTTGCTGTACTTTTCTTGGTCTCCTTTTGCAGTTCAATTTCTTTTCTGTCAGAGTATTTTCCACCAATCATGTCTGAATGCCTCTTATGCCTATTCCTTGAAAGAAAGCTTTTAAAATGAAGGGGGAAAAGTTCAGCAAAGCTCAGGGAATTTAAAGGATTAGGAAAGGAAACGGTCAGTGCCTAAAGGATGAAGCTGGTTTGTCCAGGAACACCCTCTTTGCTAGTCAGTATCAGGGGCAGGATTTGGATCTGTCACCTTGACTCTAAGTTCATCTCTCTAGCTACCACACTATCTGTGCCGGAGAGGAAAATGGCAGGAAAGCCACAAGACCAGACCTGATGTGCCATGTGAGTGGGATCCTCATTTCCATCTGAATTTCAAGGGAAAAGCCCAAGGAATACTAAATTCCAGCCTGGTTTCCTCTCCCTTCTTCCTTCTTGGGTCAGGAGAATGTAGTGAGACTCTCCCCCCCCCCCCTTTCCTTCTATTTTCCCTTCCTCTCCCAGGATTCCAGTCTTGGCACTGGAAGTCTGACTATGAGGTTTCTATGGCTTTACTGTAACATTGAACCTTTAATTCTCTGTCTTTTTGAGGACATACTCCTATGGCACCCCCATTTTAGGTTCCTATACCCTCTTGGATCTCTATGTCCCCTGTGACTCATTTTAGATTGTAGGACACAGAGTTAAGAAAAAGGGAGAGAGACTTATGACTCTCAACAGAGGGGATAAGAGGAAGCCCTGGAACCAGAGAAGAGTCCTAGGCAAACATTATTAAGGCGAAGTTAGGCTGTGCAAACCCAGCCACTGACCATAAGGGAGTGATGTCTAAACCTATTTCAGAATATCTCCCAAATTACCTCACTCGTTATTAAATTTTTCTTTTTTCTTTTGAACATCAAAATAACCACAAATATTAACATTTCAATATATAAGGGACAGAAAGGAGGAGGCTGCATGAATCTGTGAATTTCTACTAAATATAATTTAGTGTTTTTTGGTATATATTAAGTTTAAAACAATGGAAAATCACCTCCTTTACTTGCTTCTGTCCCCTAGTAGAATTCGTTTTTCCCTCTAAATTTTTCATTGTTGCTCTTTCCTTTCTTTCTCCTATTTTTGCCTTGTTGTTAATGGCCCCAAAGCCACCCTCCTTTATAATAGATTGTGTGTAAGGAAACAAAGCTAAAGTGTTGGGCAGAGCTGAAAATGTTTGTCCCATTTGGCATCTCCAGTCTATCACCTCCCCATCATCTTCAGTCTTCTGCTGGAATGCCCACTCATTGCCAGGGTCAGCATTTTGGAGTCATCCCAATTTGTTTTCATTGACAATGCTCCCATCATTTTATTAGTTTTTCTCCAGGTTCTGTTTACTTCATTCAGAAAGAAAAGCAAGTGAATGTGTCAGAAGATTGCTTAGCAAACCCACAGAAATTCCCTGTTTGGGTGAGTATTCTACATGTGACCAAAACACTGGAAAGCAGCCAGAGAGAAATCAAGCTTAGGCCAGTATCTCCACACCACCCATGCAAAGAAGCTGCATGTGATGTGGTTCGAGTTGGAAACTGAAAAAGGAACCCAGGAAATGCAAGACTTTGTCCAGGGCTGGTGTTTGGTACCTGAGGGCAGTTTCACTGTGGGGGAGAGAGGAGAGTGTATGGAGAGGGGAGAGATATGTGTATCGGGGCATGACAAGGCTGCTGATGAGACAGTGATAAACTTGAGAGAAGCAGAGACTGATAAAATAAATGCAAAATAAAATAGGAAGGAGAGATATGGTCACCATTGATTTGGATGAGTATTCAGCATGGCCTTCACACTATTTTGATACTATAACTGCCTAGATCTTAGTGCTGTAGGTTCAGAAGGAGAAGGATCCTTAGCTTTCTTGATCAATACCCTCCTTTTACAACTAAAAAATCTGTGGCCCAGAGAGAGGATCCTTGTTCTTAGGGATTGTAGTAGTCAGAGGTAGATCCTGTATCTGGTCCCAGGTCTTCCAACTCCAGCCCTGGGTAGGAAAGTTTCATCTCAAACAAATTTCAGGAAAATGGAAGGGGATGCATGTCCTACCCCACCACTTCTGAACCCATTAAATAGTCACATTGTATTCACACCCATCTCCATCTTCCTCCACATATTGTTTTCTCTTCTTTAACTTGAATTTCATTTCCCTTGTATAAAAAAGGATGTGATGGTCTATATGATAGTTGAGTACTTAAAAATGTCATGGTATCATACTTACGTTCCTCAGAGCGTCTCAGATTGCCTCCTTTCCCAAGGGGGTCTGCACCATAATTTTGTCCAACCCTGCCTGTATCTGTCACTTCTTGGTTATTAAAATTTGACAAACCATTTAATAATAACTGGTATTATATAGCAACTATTCTACAAATGATCTGATTAGAGTGTTGACTTGGTGCACTCGAAGGTTAAAGATTACACAGCTAATAATTACTTCATTCAGGGACTTGAACACACATCTTCCTGATTTCAAGCCTCGGATTCTAGTCCTCTAAGTCAAACCTGCACAATATAGCCTGCATATGATTTTGGGCAACCCACGAAAAATGTAGAGAATGTAAAGAAAGTAAAGATGTAATAAAATGCTTTGTCCGTGCCTTGCTTAATCTGCTCCCCTCTAGTCTCTCCTTGTGCCTATCATGGAACTTTGTGCATGGGTTGCCACCAATCCCTCTCTCCTGTTTGTCACGTGAACCAAAATAACTTGCCATCGTCAGTCTATCTCTAGTCCCAGAGGAGTGAGAGTTGTATTTTTCTGCTGAGTTTTCAGTCATTACTGGTGTTGAACTGGGACAAAGCAGCCAGGTGCCAACATAGCTGCTGCCCACTATGTGTTGAGCAGCAACAATGCACGTGTTTATTCCCTTCCCTCCCTATATGGCCACCCTCCAAGTTACAAGAGTGTCTTCATTCTCTCCAAGGTGTAATGCCATGCACAAGCAGCTTTCCAGAAGAACACCACTGTGAACAGCTTTTAAGATGCTGATTACATAGTATAGTGAATTTAGTCTTCTGGTTTATTCCATAACAAATCAGAGTAAAACATTCACAGTAAATTAAGGTACAGCATTCACAATCTTACTACTTATCACTGAAATGGTCACATAGTTTTCACCAAAGTGGTTACAAAAGTTTTCAGCAAAATACAATTATTTAGTAACTTAATCATTCAATCATCCTTAAGGAGGCTTGCCTTCTTAAGGGTCACAAAACACAATAGTCAAAGTTCTCCACTCATGGGGCACACTAAGCTACAAATCAGTCACAACTTAGTCATCAGTCACAACTCAGTAACCTCTTAAGGAGTAGTGGAAAATACACAGGTCATTCACCCCCAGGTCACAGTAAGTCATAATCTTCTCAGTCAGTAAAAAGTATACAAGTAAAGTCTTCTTTCAGCTTAACTCGAGACAGGCAGCTCCCAGTTCCTTGTCCAGCTTCTTGTTAAGTTCTTTGTCCAGTTCTTGTCCCATGTTGAAGTTCACAGTGTCCAGTCCACCTCGAGTCCTTCACAGTCCCTGTTTCTGGGAAGACAAAGTTTAACAGAGCCACAATAATATTCATGCACATTGCCAGCAACATCATCAATTCACTTTCTGCCTGTGAAATCAACTCAGACCCATCACAAGGTTTGAGAACTCAACACAAATCATCAACATAGAAATCAACACAGACCCACAAACAAGGTTCAAGAGGTCAGCACAAATAATCAGTAAATTCTCAGGATCTCTAAAACCCTCCTCCAGGACTTCTGTACATACAACCAGAAAATCCTCTTTCAGGGTTTCCAGTAAGGTCCCAGGGCTTCTGTACAAAGTGTCACAAACAAACATCAACATAGAGCAAACAGAGTGCCAGGATACCACAAGTATCCTTGACTTTGCCACCACATGAGTCCTCTTTCCTCCCTAGGAGTTCACAAGTTGTGGAGTTCACATGTTCTGCTTCTTAAGACTGAAACAAGGTGTTAATTCAATAGCTGAAACAAGGTGTGAACCACTTCCGTGCTTGCCTTACACAAGGTCAGACACTCAGTTCAGTATTTCTTTGTATTTGAGCAGTTGCTGTGGAGATTTATTGGTTCTAACATTAAAATTTTGGGGGTGATTTTGTAAAATGGGTGATAAAAATAAAGGGGAGAAAGAATCATGATGCCTGAATCAAAATGGGCACAGGCCAAACTGGGAAGTGTGGAATGGTGGACACGAGCCAGGAGAGAATCTGTCACAGCAGTTCTGATTTATTGATCAGAGGGCAGGGTTTATATAATGAATGCAAAGCAACTATCTCTTAGGAATACATACAAAAATATTTACTGTCCTTGTACACTTAGCATATCTGTATGTTTTTATGTCCTTATTGACTTATGTAATTCCATATGTTTTAATGTCCTTGTTCCCTTTTGTGCATCTATGTCTGGCTCACAGCTCTGTTGTCTAGTTCTAGTATCTAAGTTCCTGCAAGGCAGGAAGAGATGGTGAGTCAATCTTAAGACATAATATAACCTTCATGGGGAGCTGGCTTAGGAGAAATCCTGAACCAGAGTCTTCCCATGTATAGACTAGGTCAGAGACTGGCCCAAGACATCTCCCCCTTTCTGTACAAGTAACTTAAGAGCATGAACCTCATTTTCCAAAGCCAGGAAAGACAGCCCGATCATGTGAATCCCCAGAGGTGCAACAAGGCACGATATCATCAGCAAGCATGAAACTACAATAAAGTGAATAAAATAGAGAGTTCAGATTATTAAATGGATTAATCTGATTTATCCAAATGAAATATCTGATTGGGTATATCTTCAGGATCAATTCCTGAAATATGTCTTTATATAATTTGTTCAGTCATATGGGACAATTGATTTATATCCCAGGTGAGCCATTAAACCTATTCCTAATTTGGCTCCAAGTAACATTAGAAGTTTCATTATTCCAAATATATGGGGTAACACAAATACGACTATAGCAACAGTCACACAGCTAATTTGTGTTCTGCTATCATTACATACTGTTGACATCTAATAATATATTGTGCGAGATTACAATTTCTACAAGTAATATTCCAATATAAATCCTGACCTTTATGTTCATACATTTTCAATACATTTAATACATACATTATCAACTCAATAATGGTTACAAAGGCTGTGATATTAGTCTGGTCACTGCAGGAAGGCATATACAAAGAAATAATACAATAATCAATACAGGTAAAATATGTAAAATCATAGACAGCAAATGAAAAGGAAATAACTTCAACAATGTTAACATTATTGTGTTGGCAATGTTCCTGGATCAATTCCAGAACGATGACAATTTTGGATGTTTTCTGATATACTTTATAATATCTTAATTATATCAGACACCAAGGAGCTGGACACATGTTTTGTCCCAAAAAACATTAGAATCAGAGCTAATGTATAGTAAAGATGTTACATAAATATATGTAAATACAATACTAATTGTTATAATACATTGGTTTTATACAAAAAATCCTTATCTATATTCTGTCATGTTATAAAGGCTACAGAAACATTATTTATAATCATTAACATATTGTGCAGTTTAAAAAAATTTTTAAATAGAGAAATTGTAGACACAGTGGTTGAAATTATCAAAAATAGTAGAATAATAGTAGGGCAGTGGGTCTATTAACAAGAAGTCTGACAAACCTTTCCCCCTTCTTTTAAATAAAGAAAAAAAATATTTTTTAAATTAGTTGGAAAAAACAAATGAAGATTGTTCAACAATTACTAAAACAAATCTCTCTACCAGTTATACATTGAGGAAAAGCACAATTAATGTATAATATTCCATACAAAAGAGACATATATAGATATATGTATCCATAATGACATGTTTTTTAAAACCAAGCTAACATTCTTTGCCAGTTCAGTCATAAATTGAGCAGTTGGTATTTCACTTAGTAAAAGACACAGTTGTTCATATTGAGAGAGAGGCTATGGCAATTAGTCCTATGATTAGAAGTCTTCTTTGTAGGTAGAGAATCAGATATTATTAAAGGTGTAGATTCCCCTGAAGTCTGAAACCAAAAGAGGGTGGTTCTACAAGCAGGTTCTATTCCAGTAAAATGTAGTATTGACTTATGTTATCTGTAAATGATTCACATTAGTAGAAGTAAAGAAAACTTGAGGGGGTCAAATAATGTAGTCATAAGTTATATATGAAACAATTGATGTGATAAGGGTATAATGTCTTGGGACTTAAGTCAGGATGTAACCAGCTCAGTTTGTATTGAAGTCAGAGTGATAGCAAGAAACACAAATCCTGGGGTGACAGGTTTCAGTTCTTTGGCTTGATATAATAAATGTTCAGCCTGCCCTCATGTGGGCATAGCTTTTTTGTGTAGTGGCTGCATTAGGAGACATCTTTATTCCCATGTTCTGTCTCTGTGATTTCTTCTGTTGCTGCTGGAGTTCTTTTCCATCTTCTGGGTGAGCTGGAGTATACACCCTGACATTTCTTTTGGGCACTCACAGTTAGTGTTCCATGGTTTCTGGAAAATATACATACTCTTCCTCCCCCCACCCCCCTGCCCATTAGTTAAGGGGGCAGGCCCTTCCCATATCTGTGTTTGGATGACCTTCATTTGGCAAGTATGCACCTTTTCATATTATTTTACTATCAGTGTATACTCATTTTTAGTGGTGTATAAAACAATTTTGGGGTGTATAAAGCAGCTGATTGCCTTTATAATGAATTGGACCAGGTTCCTTTTAATTTTATATTTTAAAATAGGTTTAATATCTTTATTCCGTTTGTCAAGATTATAAGGTTATGCCTGTAATTAATATCATTTGAAAGTGATCACAGAAAGAGTGCAATAATTTGCTAGTGTAGGTGGAGGCATTATCAGTTTTCAATTGTTTTGGAATTCCCATTGAGGTAGAAGACTGTAACAAATGGTCAATTGCATTTATTTTTTTACTGCTTTCCCTGTATAAAGGAAAGTTGGAGGAATTATATATATATGACACATTGAAGGCAGTTTTTAATAATCTGTCTAGCTTGTTTCCTAATAACATATAATTGTTTACATAGAGTATGTACATTTTAATGAAAATAAAAGTGAGATAACAGCTAAATGAATATTTTGGGAAAAAAAGTTGGAAAAACTTGAACTTCTTGATTAATAGTCACATTATTTTGATAAAGAGATCCAGGAAGTGAAGAATGAACTGTAATATGGATTAAATAGGTTGTGACCTCTGTCTTATGAGAGTTTGTGATTTTAGAAAAAAGTTTAAAGGATCTGTACATTGTGTATGTTTAAATTTAGCACTATCAATATGTGGGCACACATAAACTGAATATTTGCTATCTGACACAATATTAAGGGAAAAAGAAAAATCAATTAACAATAATAACATCAGAAAGCTGTGTCTAGTGGGCAGAAGTAAAGTGAATATTAATAACTTTATCATTATTAGAATTAATGTTAATATAATTAGAATTAGTTAGCTTGCATTTCCAGGAAGCTGATAGACAAAAGAAGTTCCTAACTAGAACTTTACAACTGAATAGTAGACCTACATCCTGTTTCACAAAGCTTATTTATCCTCTGATTATATTCACTTTGGAAGAAAGAGATATTTCAGAAATTGAATCTTTTACCTATAATAAGTTCAGACACTACTTAACTCTTGCTTAAGCCATGGCATGACTATACATTGAAATCAAAATAGCAAAATCTGTTCTACTTTACTTTACTTTATCTATAAATTGTCTTGGAAATGAAAGTTTTAGTACATTTTAAAAAATCATACTAGGGGTTGAAAAGAAAATTTAAAAGTATATCCCCTTTATACAAAAGAGTTTTAAAATTCATAAATGATCACTAAACTTTTGTGAAGAAAATTAATTGGAAAGTTTTAAAATGATAGCTCTGCTTTTTACCTAAAAGCAATAACAAAACTTTTAAGTTTGAAATTCATTTAAACCAAATTGGTGTACCATAAGTAACAAAAATTCTCAAGGTATTTATTGACAAACTATTGGAGAATTCTTAAATATTACAAAGTTTTCAGTCAAAAAAGGTATAGTAATTGAATCTTTATATTGGCAACAATTAAGAAGCTGATCAAAATACTTGTAAAAGCTATTAGTATTAAGATCCCTCTAAACAATGGGAATATTATAAAGTGAGCCTAAGTAGTTTGTATAAATTTCTGTATATATTCTAGTTCTTGATAAAAATATTAAATTTCCCATAAGACTAACACAAAAGAGATCATATCTTTTACTGACTAATTATTCTGATCATAGAAATTTTGATATAAAAAGAAAAAATAAGAATATGTGAATTAAATATAGTCTTAAATGCTTTTTTATTTTAAGTAGCAATTTTTCACCAATCACAACTCATATCCAATTATATGTTAATTTTATTTCTATGGAGCTGTAGTAAACAATAAAGATTTACTAGGTTTCTCCTATATAAGGAATTTTATTTAATGTTTTTCTTTCTCAATTGTTAGAAATCCTTTTAATATTTTGCAACTTTCTTAGTAAGTTAGATTCATTACATAACTAAAACAAGTTCCTTTCTCAGGCTGAATGACCTTCCCTCTAGAGATAGTTTCCTTGACAGTTTTACAAAATAAGAATAACTGAGATGGACTTTACGGATTGGCTGGGGGGTAATGCCCCCAATTCATCAAATCTCATACATGCAGGAGGAATGGTCTGATTGAGTAGAATTAATCCGAATAAAGTTTTCACCCAGTCTCCTCCTTTCCACATACAGTCGTCAATTGGCAATTTAGACAGTAAAGTAACTTGGGTAATAATTTCCATAAGTGATAGCCAAATTGCTTTAGTTGTACTCTCTTTTTTAACTACAGGTAAAGAGGTAAGTACCTGGTTTCCTAAATAGCAAATATAAACATTATAAGATGTTAAGTGACATAACTGTTTTTACACAAACTTTTTCTCTATCTTTTAGTTTCAACATAATTCAAATTTAAAATTTGCTTATCTAACACTATTTCTGGCTTACAATGATCCCTCAATTTTTAAATGAGAGAATTTTTCTACAATTTAAAAAGACCACAACACAACTACATCATGACATTGTCTTTCCAAATCATCACTTGCAAAAATTATTGATAAAAAATTGGGCTTATCAAGTGCAGAAATTTTTTTTCTCCTCTCCTCACAGATGAAGAGCCTGATTGTGTATTTAGGGGTTTTGAATGGAGAGGTTCATCTGCTTGCTTAAATGTGTGGGCTTCAGTGCCCCAGGGCTGTTGCTATTGGGGTCATTGATAAATTTATTATGCTTTCTCCCTTTAGTCAGATTGGGAGGGTCACTTAAATTCCCTATTATTCTTCAGCACTCTCTATTTTTTTTTCTAATCTGGGACAAGAGACTTTAATACATTTTTGTAGAATATTTTCAGCTGATTTAACTTCTACTCCAGTAAACTTTATTTATGTGTCCACTCCTTAAAAACTTCTTTGAAAGTGATAGCTTTGACCGCTCTGGCAAAAGTGATTTTTTTGGGAGTGGTGCCTACTCCCTTATCTCACTACTAGAGAAACCAAAGAACCTCATGTTTCTCATCAGATCTTAGACAATATCCCAATTTGCCTAAATGCCAAATAGTAAAGTGAATTCTGACTTATCTTTAGCATCAAATTAGGAGTGACTATTTTTACTTTTCACATGAATTCAGTTGACTTACAGTTTCATTCTGATACACACAATTTTTTTTTCTAATAAGTGAGGCAGGAAATGCTTGTTCATATGCCCCTTTGATCTGAGGGGAAAAAAAAAATTCCCTTATTATTTCTTATCACCTTCTCCTCACTCCACTTGGCCAGAGTGGAATGAAGAGGAGGAGATTTTCAAACTTTTAAAAATCTTAAAACTTCTGTTCACAGTTTTCAATGCAAATAGTTTATGCCTGATACTTCTTCCTATACTCTATGACTTAATATGACCATCATATAATCTATAAAATAAAATGCTTTTTCCCTCTCTTCCTCTCTTCTGCTACCGAGAGAGAGAGAGAGAGAGAGAGAGAGAGAGAGAGAGAGAGAGAGAGAGAGAGAGAGAAACAGCATTCCAGCAGTCCAGTGGCATATTAAACCTTACAGGGTGTTAGATTACTCACTCACACTCTTTCACACAGAAACACATAACAAAACAGAGAAAATGGCAGGAAGAGTACACTCAGAAATTGTTAAAGATTGTTTGTAGAAATCAGACATTATGCTTGGCTCTAGGTTGATCATTTTATTTTTATCAGTTTCCAACAAAGACAGCTATATTACAGAGAATAGTTCCAGCCACCCCTAACACTTTCATTTCTGATGTTAAACATATCATTAATATATTCCATAGAAAAAAGGCAGAAATGGGGAAATGCTGGAGTCCCTCCTCCATAAGCCTCTTACTCCTCTGTCTTCCTGCTGTGTCTCCTGTTACCAAATCTACAATCCCCTTCTGCTCTACACATTATAAGGATTTTTGTAGCTGCCTAGTAATGATAAATAATCCTCCTTCTTTTACTATTCTCTTTAAAAGTCTTGGATAATATTCTAGGTCTCTACTTTCACTTTGTACCTGTCCCATTTTCTCCTGGAAGCTTTTTTTTTTAGACTGGGCTAATCTTTGCTTCTTTGTATTTTCTATTAATCCCTATCACATACTCACTTAGCCTGGTGAGTTACCCTCTGTAAATTTAACTTAGGAGGAAATCCTACTTTCGCCTCCTACCCTTTTTTATGTTCTCCGAGAGTACAGGAGGCTGATCCTCTACTGGGTACTTTTCTTAAGTCCCTGTTTGCAGCGCCATTGATGCCTGCATCAAAATGGGCACAGGCTGAAGCGAGAAGTGTGGAATGGTGGACACGAGCCAGGAGAGAATCTGTCACGGCAGTTCTGACTTATTGATCAGAGAGCAGGGTTTATATAATGAATGCAAAGCAATTATCTCTTAGGAATACATGCACAAATATTTACTGTCCATGTACATTCAGCATATCTGTATGTTTTTATGTCCTTGTTGATTTACATAATTCCATTTACATAATTTATTATCCTTGTTTCCTTGCATGAATCTATGTCTGGGTCACAGCTCAGTTATCTAGTTCTAAGCTCCTGCAAGTCAGGAAGAGATGGTGAGCCAATCTTAAGACATAATATGGCCTTCATGGGGAGCTGGCTTAGGAGAAATCCTGAACCAGTCTTCCCATGTATGAACCAGGTCAGAGACTAGCCCTCGACAGAATCAGAACACAGAGTCTCTAATCCAGATTGGACAAATAAATACTTCTTTACTGAGAAATAATAGCCATTCTGAAGGAATGCAAACTTTGTCGTCATTTTGAGTGAAAATATCTTGACTTAAGCAAATTGGACACAAAAAACAAATTACCATGTCCAATTTGTTGAAAAATCTGAGTGAGGAACAATGGTTTTATCAAGAAAGTGAACTCAGAAAATGAGGCACCTATTAAGGTTAGTTTTCAGATTTCTAAAGAAATTACTGCTGCTGGGAAGTTATGTCCTGATTAAAAAAAATAAGTGTTTTTGAGAATATAAGTTTGTCTCATATGACCATGCAGCAAAGAGTAGTTGGTGATAAACTGATTGCTGACAAGAAGTTATTATGTCCCATTAACTAAATGCAAAGAGTAAGAAAACCTGAGAAATGTATTAACACTTTTCTGCTTAATAAAATAATTTTTAAAATATTGATGTGATTTCTTAATATTAAATTCTTAAAAATCTTAAGTAATAAGTATAACTAATTGATATTAATTGAAATTTCCCTTTTTAAATATGGTTTATTTGCACAATAGTTTAATTATTAATTATACTTTTACCTGGAAAGTCGGCTGCTAAAATCCTATCTGTGGCTGAAAGAAGATTAGCTTATTTTAATTTTGGCTCCTACCTATTGCTACTTTGTGCAGGTTGCAGGTCTGATCTAAGTCAAGGCCCATAAGTAGACCAGATATAAGAATACCAACCCTGCCTACTTTGTAATGTTTTTGTGAAGATGATTTGAGATAATCAATAATCAATAAAGTGATATACAAATGGAAGGTGTTAAAATCATCACACAACAAAACAGATGAAGGGAGGGGCCAAGACCAAGAGTCTTCATTTTATGGACCTGCGCATGGCCACAATCTGCAGAAAAACCATCTAAGAGTGTCCTTGGAGAACCGGAGGTAGTTCCTCTGTATGGACCATTCTCTGTGAGCATAAAGATGTGAAGTTAAAAGACCTAGGAGCATATCCAAGATCAGCTCCTGACTACCAGTGTGACCTTGGACAAGTCACTTCTCTCTGTTTTAGCTAGAAAATGAGAGTGTTCAGCTGAACTACCTAGGACCCTTTGACCTCTAAACCTCCAATCCTAAGATCTAGGCAGTTATGATGTTGAAGCAGTAAGAGGGAGATGTTGAATACTTCTTTATATCAATGGGCCACAAAGCTCCCTATTCTATTGGTTTTTTGTATATGTTTCATTTGTCTCTACTGCTAGCTCAGGTTCACCACTTCCCCCCCAGCAGCCTTGCCACCCCACCACATGCACACTTCTCCTCTCTCCATCTCCCCTCCTCTTGCCCCCATGATGAAGCTGCAGTGGCGGTGGGGGTGGGGAAGGGAAACTCAGTTTGTGACACTAGCCTTACATTTCCTGGGCTCTCTTTAGTTTCTGATTCCTATGATGACATCAGCTCTCCAATGTACTTTCCACTCCTTTAAGGTTCCTTCTTTCTCTCTGAGTACCACCAGAAATTCCTATAAAAAGGTGACTGACACATGAGACAGAGACACAGACCTCCAGAGTGGCTTAGCTTGTGCCCTGCTCCTCCAAGCCTTCTCTCCTCTCAGGAACATGAAGCTCTCTGTGGCTGCTCTCTCCATCCTTGTGGTCATGGCCTTCAGCTCTCTGGCTTCCTCTGCACCAAGTAAATGTTCCTTCTCGTCCCCTCTGTGGCTGTGTCCAGGCTCTCCTCATAGGTTGGATAGAACCCTGACCAGAGATGAGGCTAGTCTAACCAAAGGGATCCGAGAGGGTGGGGAGGGGGAGGGCTAAAAGGGAGGGGCAGGAGCAGGAGGAGGGAGGATGTCTGTGTCTTTTAGACCTCAAAGCATTAACCTGCCCATGATAATATATGCTGGTTAAAAGTTAGATGGAGATGAGACAAGAGAGGACAAAGGGCAATGGCCTGGATTCTCTGACTGGCTAAGTTCTCATTCTGATGCTCCCTCTAATTACCCAAGTGATCTCCAGCAAGTGACTTCCTGGGCAAAAGGCAGGACTTGAATGGGCACATCCATCCTAGCTCCCACATTTCAGGTGTCTAATAAATTATCCCCTATGGGGATGGGACCAGCAGGTCTGATTGTCCTCCAGCACAATGAGAGTCACACCTGGTACTGCAGGGAAGCAGGGTAAGGGAGACAGGAGGGATGCATCCCCAGTGTGCCTAGTTCTGAGTTTGTCCCTGAGATGGAGTCAGCAGCTAAGGAATGTAAGGTGTGAACCTAAGCCCTTACTAATCTCATGTCTCCCCTTCTTTTGCAGTTGGCTCTGACCCTCCCACCTCCTGCTGCTTCTCCTATGTCAGCCAACAGATCTCCAGAAAATTTGTGACAGACTATTATGAGACCAGCAGCCTGTGTTCCCAGCCAGCTGTGGTGTGAGTATCTACCCACTGACTCTCTGGAGGGGATCCAGGGAGGGAGGATGGCAAGGGGAAATGGGGCCATTTGGCAGCTTGGTGAAATGGATGAATCAGGCCACTCAGGGGGAACCCTGGTTACAAGGGGAATAAGTCCCTGCATGTGGTCCCTGGCCAAGGTTGGGTTCTCCACGAAGGAAAATAGGAACTGCTCACCCAGGGGGGAAGGAGAAACAGAATCAACAGGGATTATATGTCAAGGTCAGGCTCCCTGAGAGACTTCCCACTGGACAGATCTCTAGAGAGAACCTGAATACTCAGAAAGGTCTGAGAGATGTTGTTAGGGGTGAGGATTGCCCTCTAAGGCCCTAAAGAGATGTGCAGGAAATGGTCAGTGCTGGACATGAGGGAGCACAGAGAAGCATTTTTCCTTCCATGACCTCTTATCTCTCCTCTTCTCCCTGCCTAGGTTCCAGACCAAAAGAGGCCGGCAGGTGTGTGCCAACCCCAGTGATGCCTGGGTTCAGAGCTATGTGGAAGAGCTGGAGCTGAGCTGAGGGCCTCAGGGGCCTTGGACAATGATCCTTTTTTTTTTTTTTTTTTTTGCTGTTTTGGAGGGGGGAAGGTAGGGCAATTGGCCCAAGGTCACACGGCTAGTTTTTTTGTGTTAAGTGTCTGAGGCTGGATTTGAACTCAGGTCCTCCTGACTCCAAGGTCTATGCTCTATTTATTGAGCCATCTAGCCACCCCAGCAATGACTCTTAAAGGGAAATGGACCAAGCTGAGGAATTCCACAGGCAGATGCAATCTCCCCAAAACCAGCCTCCTAGAGATCCTCTTCCTCATTTTTATTTATACTTATCTGTGAGATTTAATTTATGTAAATTACTTGGTGTCAGCTTTGGGTTTTTGTTCTTGCTGTTTGCACTTCTGGAGGACAACTGTTCCCCATTGGGACCTCTATGGACAGCCTGGCCTCTCTTCCTAAGGGTCCTTTAGGTCACCTGTTGGATTTCATGACTATCTGTAGCACAAAGATTTCACAATAAAACGTCTGAAAACTGTATCTTTTTGCTGTACTTTCACTGTTCTTTGGGCATGAGGGGTTCGGGAGGGGGTGTTGCGCTATTATCATATGATTGGTGGAGCATCATTGGACCACAAAGGTTCTGTAATGGCTCCATGGGATCATTGGGCTGCCATCTCACTCTGAGGCAGCAGGTTACCTGGGATTCCAGAAATCCCATCTTCTCTCTTCCGGAGAAGAAAAGTTTCAGGAATAGAGAGCCAACATTTCTTCTTATTTCTACTTATCTTATCTGATAAGACCACACAGGGAGTCTTTGGTCAGTATCTAAAGTTTAAGAGAAACTTTGGGAAACTAAACAATGTTTAGAGAAAGGTATATAACAATGTGAAGTGTCTAGATTAAGAAACTGATGATTTCAAGGAACGAGGGATGGTCAGTGGGGGAAGGGAAGAGCCACGCCAGCCCTGACTTCTGTTTTCAAGTGTTACAAGTTCCGTCCTTTGGAAGAGTTGAGATGTGTGCTCTCTGGGGCCCAAGGAGAAAACCAAGGACAAGGGGTGGTATCTGTAAAGACCCAAATTTGTGCTTGACATTAGGAAGAGCTTCCTAACAATTAGAGCTGTCCAGCCTGGAAAGGACTGTGTCAAGATGCATGGGTTCTCTCTCCTATGGAGGTCTTTAAACAGTGGCTAGGTGACTACCCACAAAGGATGTGATAGTGGGGATTTTTTTCAATCACCCTTTCAAGATCAATATATTGTTATTGTTATTCAGTCATTTCAGTGTTTGTGACTATTCATGACCCCATTTTGGGTTTTCTTGGCAGAGATACTGGAGTGGTTTACATTTCCTTCCCTAGCTTGTTTGACAAATGAGGAAACTGAGGCAAATAGAGTTAAGTGACTTGCCCAGGGTCACACAACTAGTAAGTGTCTGAGGCCAGATTTTAATTTAGAAAGATGAGTCTTCCAGACTTTAAACCCAGCATTCTATTCACTAATGCACATGTAAATTTCTGAAATGAACTGGCATTCCCATTTGGCCTCTGCTGTGCAATGTTGGACAATACATTCAAACTTTCTCTCCTGTGTATCTCTTAAGTCAGCCCTGAGGCTGACATGAGTTAACAGGGGCAGCAGAACATGCTTTAAGATCTAGAAAGAGCTATAGTGAAGGAAAGGCTGTTTATTATTCTTTGTTGTTTTTTTATCAGTGGTAGTTGTGGGTGGACAGTGTCCCCATTCTCTCTACCCTGCCTGGAATGATGAAATCCTAAGGGAGATTTGAAAAGGATTGGGAAGCACAAGGAATCCTTGTGGAATTTCATACTCTCTAAGGTTCCCTCCAGCTCCAAATCCTTGGTCTTTTATTCTAGAACCCCCAATGTTAGTGGGTTTTGAAGTCGCCAAGGGACTGACTTCCTCTTAACAACCCATGTGAAATAGGGAGAAGCATAATTATCCCCATTTGATGGATGAGGAAACTGAGGGTCTGAGAGATTGTTTTTCCCCTAAGCATAAAGCCAGGAAGTGTCCACTCCTCTACACTTTGAATACCAGTGTACTGTCAACACTCCCAGGGCAGTCTGCAACGGTCCCCAGAAGGAATGTGGGTGAATCCGTCTTTTTCTGTCCCTAAGGATGGTTAGGCTCTCAAAATGGCCATGGCAGGGGCTGGGGGGAGAACAGAGAAACCCACAGAAGTGCTTGCACTTTTCTTGGTCTTCTTTTCCAATTCAGTTTTATTTTTTTTCAGTGAACTTATACCAGTCATTTCTGAATGTCTCTTATGCTCATGCCTTGAAAGAAAGTTTTTAAAATGAAGGGGGAAAAGTTGGATCAGGAAAGGAAATGGTCAGTGTCTAAAGGATAAAGATGATTGGGTGACTTGCCCAGGGATACCTTGTTTTCTAGTCAATATCAGGGTCAGGATTCGTACCTCTGTCTCACTGACTCTCTGGCCACCACACCACACTACTTGGGCTGGAGGGGAAAAGAGCAGGAAATCCAGAAGACCAGAGCTCACTTGCCATGTGAGTGGGATCCTCATTTCTCTCTGAAACTCAAGGGGAAAAGCCGTCCTGTTTCGATTCCTTTTGTTAAGAAGGAATGCTAAATCCCACTCTCGTTTTCTCTTCCCTCTTCCTTCTTGGGTCAGGAGAATGAAGTGAGATTTTCTTTACTTCTCTTTTCCTTTGCTTTCGCAGGGCTCCAGTTTTCCATGACAGTCTGACTATAATGTTCTTATGACTTTACTATAGCACTGAACCTTGAATATTCTGTCTTTTTTAGGACACATACTGGTGGCATCCCCATTTTGGGTCCCCATATTCCCTTGGATCTTTCTCTGTCTCTTATAGCTCATTTTGGGTAGTAGGACACAGAGGAAGAAAAAGGGAGAGTAACATGATTCTGAGCAGAGGGAGGAAGAGGAAGCTCTGGGACCAGAGAAGAGCCACAAGGCAAACCTATATTAAGGCAAAGTTAGGCTCTGCAAACCCAACCACTGACCATAAGGGAGTGATATCTAAACCTATGTCAGAGTGTTTCCTAAATCACCATGACCATCACATGTGATTAATTTCCTTTTTTCTATTTTGAACATCAAAAATATCAACAAATATTAACATTTCAATATAGAAGGAACAGAAAAGAGGAGGGCATAGGAATCTGGGAACTTCTACTAAATGTAGTTTGATGGTTTTAGGTAAATATTAAGTTTACCCCTTTGGTAAATCACCTCCCTTACTTGCTTGTGTTCCCTTGTAGAATTCTCTTTCCTTCATCAATTTTTCATTGTTGCTCTTTCCTTTATTTCTCCTGTTTTTGCCTTGCTGTTAGTGGTCCCATAGCCATCCTCTTGTATAACAGATTGTGTATAAAGGTACAAAGCATAAGCATTGGCTAGAGCTGAAATGTTTGTCTCACTTGGCATCTCTAACTCTCCCCACCAAAAGTTCGGAAATTGGCTTTATTTTCAGCCTTCTGCTGCAAAGATCACCCATCGCAGGCATCTGGATTCTCCAGTCATTCCAATTTGTTTTTACTGATAATACTGCCGTCATGGTGTTAGTTCTTCTCCAGGTTCTGTTTATTTCACTCAGAAAGAGAAGCAAGTGAAGAAGGTAGTGTTTAGGAAAGCCATGGGAATCACTGAACTGGGTGAGCATTCTTTTTGTGACCAAAACTACCGGAAATACTGGAAATATTTTCTAGAGAGAAATCAAGTTTAGGTCAATATCTCATACCACCTACCCTAAGAAGTTGCATGCAATGGTGGGAGTTGGAAACTGAAAAAGGTGTCCAGGAAATCAAGGCTGTGTCAAGGCTGAGGTTTTGTTCCTCAGGGCAGTTTGATCATGGGGGAAAGAGGAGGGTGGATGGAGAGGGGAGAGATATGTTTGTAGTGGCATGACAACGGTGCTGAGAGGGCAGTGATAAATTTGAGAGAGTAGCAGAGACTGATGAAACCAATGGAAAATGAAATAGGAAGGAGAGATAAGGTCACCACTGATTTGAAAGATTATTCAGCACGGCCTCCACACTACTTTCATACTATAACTGCCTAAATCTCAGGACTGTAGGTTTAGAAGGGGAAGGTCCATCAACTGTCCAGTCCAATACTAAATATGTCCCAGAGAAAGGGGCCCTGTTCAAGGTGATTACAGTAGATAGAGGTCAATCCTGGATCTAGTTTCAACTCTCCTGACTTCAGACCTGGATAGAAAAGTTATATCTCAAACAAATTTCAGGAAAACTGAAGGAGATGCCTGTCCTAACCTACCACTTCTAAACCCATTAAATAGCAACATTTTATTCACACCCATCTCCAACTTCCCCCGACATTTGTTTTTTTCTTCTTTGACATTAATTTTATTTCCATTGGATTAAAAAAATGTGATGGTATATATCAGGGGTGGAGAACCTGTGGCTTCAAGGCCACATATAGCCGTATAGGTCCTCAAATGCAGACTTTTGACTGAATCTGAACTTCCCAAAGCAAATTCCCTTAATAAAAGGATTTATACTTTTGGATTCAATCAAAGGGCCCCACCCATGGACCTAGAATGCCACATGTGGCCTTGATGATGGAGGTCTGGTACATATGATAGTTGTATGCTTAAAAATGTCATGGTATCTTACATACATTCCTCCCCAGAGAGTCTCATGTTGCCTCCTCTCCCATGAGGGTCTGCCCTGTAATTTTGTCCAACCCTTCCTGAAGGTAGAAGGTCTAAGGTTGAATCCTGAATCTGTTATTTCCTTGTTATTAAAATTAGGACAAGACATTTAAGAAAACTGGCAATTGTACAGCAACTATTCTACAAAAGATTTGTTTAGATCAGGCTGGGGGCACTGGGAAGTTAAAGATCACAGAGTTAATAAGTTTTAGAGATTGAAAGAGAATCCAGATCTTACTGATTTCAAGTCTAGGACCTATCCACTCTATGTCAAATGTCATAATTAAAGTAAAGATAAAAATACCAATGCTGGCTACTTTATAAGGTTGTTGTAGAGGTGGTATGAGGTAATCAGCATTAAAATCTCCTGTATCCTCAATGTGATACCTTGTGTGAAGGTGTTAGAATCTTCACACAAGAAAGCAGAAGTGGCCTCATTTCTTTGCCCTGCTCATGGCCACCATTTGCACAAAACTTGTGAAGAAGTGCCCATGAAGGACCAGAGGATGGTGGATCATTTCTTGTGAGTATAAAAATGTGGAGTGGGGGGGGGGGGGATGGAGCCAAGATGTTGGAGTAGAAACAGCACTTCTGCGGAGCTCCAGCATACACCACTTCAAAATTATGTAAAAGGGGTATTCTGAACGACCTCTGGAGCTCCAGCACCCACAGAATGACACAGAGAAGCTGACCTGCTGAGGACAGTCCTGCAGCCCAATAGGGAGTGGCCAGCCCAGCCCAGGACAAAGTGAGTCTGAGGTTTTAGCCCCAGGGGAGCCGGACCAGCAGTGGGCTGGAGGGGCCCAAGAACACCAGCAGCTGTGGATCCAGAATTACCAACACATAGATGCCTAGGAAAAAGTGACAGGTTAGTGCCCTATGGACTTTGGGACCAGTATTTGGGAGCATGTCAGCTTCTTCCCCTGGGGGTGAGAAGCTGTGGCACAGTGGCCATTTTGCAGCTTCAGTTGCAGCTTCAGCTCCTGGCCTGCAGACTGTAGGGGGATCTGGCAATCAGTCTGGGAGAGTAATCACTCTTGCTTTAACCTCCCTGGATCTGGGTTGTGGTCTGGGGTGGAGGTCTTGGGTGTGTGTCCAGCTTGCCAGACTGTATGGGGGCTTCAGAGAGGGCACCTAACTAATACCTCCAGCAGTTGAGAAGACCCCAACGTTTGGGATGGAAACTCCCCTGTCTGGTGGCAGAGTCCTACTGTGGCAAAAAGCCCAAAAGTCAAGTAATTAAGTGGCAACATGCCTAGGCAAAGGAAGCAAAATAAACAGAAAAATTCAACATTAGACTCCTATTTGGGGGGCAAAGAGGATCAAAGCATGGAACAGGAAGAGGACTGGGAGGTCAGAAATCCTGCACCAAAAGAAGGATTTTAAAAACCAAATAAGAGAAGTGGAGGAAAATTGGGAAGAGAAATGAGAAGGATGCAGGAAAATATGAAATGAGAGTCAACAGCCTGACTGAGGAAAATAACACCTTAAAAAATAGACTAACTCAAATGGCAAAAAAGGCTCAGAAAGGCAATGAGGAGAAGAATGCCTTAAAAATCCGACTTTGCCAGATGGAAAAAGAATCTCAAAAGCTCAATGAGGAGATTCATTCCCTCAGAATTAGACTAGAGCAAGTGGAAGCTAGTGACTTTATGAGAAATCAAGATGCTGTTAAACAGATCCAAGTAATTGAAAGAATAGGAGGCAATATGAAATATCTCATTGGAAAAACCGCTGACCTGGAAAATAGATCCAGGAGAGATAATTTAAAAATTATTGGACTATCTGAAAGCCATGATCAAAGAAAGAACCTAGAAATCACCCTTCAAGAAATTCTCAAGGAAAATTGCCCTGATGTTTTAGACCCAGTGGGGGAAATAGAGGTTGAAAGAATCCACCAATCACCTCCTGAAAAAGATCCCAAAAAGAAAACTCCTAGGAATATTATAACCAGGCTCCAGAACTCCCAGATCAAGGAGAAAATGCTACAAGCAGCCAGGAAGAAACAATTTCAACATTGTGGAAACACAATCAGAATAGCACAGGACCTGGCAGCTTCTACACTGAGGGACTGAAGGGCGTGGAATATGATATTCCAGAGGGCAAAGGAGCTGGGATTAAAACCAAGAATCACCTACCCAGCAAAACTGAGTATCTTGTTTCAGGGGAAAATATGGTCATTCAGTGGAATAGAGGACTTTCAAGTATTCTTGAGGAAAAAACCAGAGTTGAATAGAAAATCTGACATTCAGACACAAGAAGCAAGAGATGCTTGAGAAGGTAAACAGGGAAAAAAATCAAAAAGAACTTATCAAAGTTGAACTATTTACATTCCTACATGGAAAAACAATAACTGTAACTGATGAAACCTTTCTTAGTATGAAAATAATTGAAGAAGGGTATATGGGCATATGAATACATATGTGAATGTGTGTATATATGTTTGCAGGTATACATAGATAGAGGGCACAGGTCGAATTTAATAGGAAGGGATGATACTTAAAAGGTGAAATTAAGAGGTTAGAGAGGAATATAATGAGAGGAGGTGGGGAGAGATGGAAAGGGGTAAACTATCTCATATAGAAGAGGCAAGGGGAAGTGGTTGCAAGGGAGGGGAAGATCAGGAAGGCAAAAAGTCAAAACCATATTCTCATTGAATTTGGCTCAGGGAGAGAATGATGTACATACTAAATGGGATATCTCACCCTACAGGAGAGTAGAGGGGAGGGGGATGAGTGGGGGGATGAAGGAAGGGAGGGCATGCTGGGGGGAAGGGAGGTTGGAAACACCCACTTTTGAAAAGGGACAGGATCAAAGTAGGGAATGGACCAAGTTGGGGGGGGGGTGGGATAGATGGGAGGGAAATATAGCCAGTCTTTTACAATATATCTACTGTACAACATGTACTGAATTGCTTAGCTTCCCAGCAAGAGTGGGTGACAAGGGAGGAAGGAAATGAATCTGGAATTTGAAGTTTTTAAATTAAATGTTTCAAATATATATAAATACTATTATTAAAAAATGTGAAGTCAACAAACCTGAAAACATTTCCAGTCTTGGCTTCTGACTACCAGTGTGACCTTGGACAAGTGACTTCTCTCTGGGCCACAGTTTCTTTACCTGGAAAATGAGAATGTTCAACTAAACCACCTAGGACCCTTTGATCTCTAAATCTCCAATCCTTAGATCTAGGCAGTTATGATGTCAAAGCACTATGAAGGTCATGTTGAATACTTCTTCATATCAATGATCCACAAAACTCTCCTATTTGTTTTTGCATGTTTAATTTGTCTACTACTAGCTCAGGTTCACAACTTCCCCCCTAGCAGCCTTGCCACCCCACCACATGCACACTTATCTCTCCATCCTCCCTCCTCTTCTCCCCCCGATGAAGTTGCCCTGGGGGAGACAACCTCAGTTCGTGACACCAGCCTTACATTTCCTGGGTTATCTTTTTAGTTTCTAACTCCTACCATGACAACATCTTTCCACTGGACTTTCCAGTCCTTTTAGATTCCTTTGATCTCTCTGAGTACTTCCAAAAACCCTTATATAAAAGGGGTTGACACACGAGACAGAGATACAGACCTCCAGAGTGGCTTAGCTTGTGCCCTGCTCCTCCAAGCCTTCTCTCCTCTCAGGATCATGAAGCTCTCTGTGGCTGCCCTCTCCATCCTTGTAGTCATGGCCTTCAGCTCTCTGGCTTCCTCTGCACCAAGTAAGGGAACTTCTTCCAGCCCTCTGTGGCTGTGTCCAGGCTCTGGTTATAGACTGGATAGAACTCTGATGGGGACAAGGCTAGACTCTTCCTAGGCATCTGTGAGGATGGGGAGGGGCAAGAGCAGGGAGGATTTCTATATGTTTGGACTTGAAAATGTTAACCTGTCCTTGGCAGTATAAGCTGGTAAAATGCTAGATGGAGATGAGACAAGAGAGGAGAAAGGGCACGGGACTAAATTCTGTATGTGGCGAAGTTCACCTTCTGACTCTGCCACTAATTATCCATATGATCTCCAGAAAGTGGCTTACTGTGCAAAAGCAGGAATTGGATGGGCAGGTCTCTGACATGCTTCTGAGCTCCCACACTTCAGGTTTCCATAAATTATTTCCTATGGGGATGGGAGCAGCAGGTCTTATTCTCCTCCAGGCACAATGAGACTTATACCTGGTACTGCAGGGAAGCAGGGTAAGGGAGACAGGAGTGATTACATCCCTGATGTGCCTAGTTAAGAGTTTGTCCCTGGGATGGAATCAGCAGATAAAGAATGAAAGGTGTGAACATATGACCATACTAATCCCATGCCCCCCTTTTTTTTCCAGTGGGCTCTGACCCTCCCACCTCCTGCTGCTTCTCCTATGTCAGCAAAAAGATCCAAAGACAATTTGTGACAGACTATTATGAGACCAGCAGCCTGTGTTCCCAGCCAGCTGTGGTGTGAGTATTTACCCACTGAATCTCTTGAGGGGATCCAGGGAGAGAGGATGGCATGGGGAAATCGGGCCATTTGGCTACTTGGTGAAATGGATGAATCAGGTCACTCTTGGGAAACCTTGCTTAGAAGGGTAAGAAGTCCCCTAAGTGGTTCCTGGGAAAGGTTGGATTCTCCATGGAGCAAGATGGGAGATGCTCACCCAAGGGGGAGAAATAATCTGAAGCAACAGGGATTATGTGTCAATGTGAGATTTCTTGAGAGACTTCTTGCTGGACAGACTTATGGAAGGAGATTTAATAATCAGAAAAGCCTGAGAGATGTTGCTGGAGGTGAGGATTGTCCCCTAAGGTTGTGCAGAGATGTGCAGGAAGTTGTCAGTGCTGGACATGGGGGAGCACAGAGAAACATCTCCCCCTCCATGACCTCTCATCTCTCCTCTTCTCCCTGCCCAGTTTCCAGACCAGAAGAGGCTTGCAGGTGTGTGCCAACCCCAGTGAGGCCTGGGTTCAGAGCTATGTGGAAGACCTGGAGCTGAACTGAGGGGCTCAGGGGCCTTGGACAATGACTCTTAGAGGGAAATGGACCAAGCTGAGGAATTCCACAGGCAGATGCAATCTCCCCCAACCCAGCCTTCTGGAGATCCTCTCCCCCATTCTTATCCTCTCCCCCATTCTTATCCTTATGTGTGAGATTTCATTTATGTAAATTATTTGGTGGTAGCTTTGAGTGTTTGTTCTTGTTGTTTGCACTTTTGGAGGACCCCAGGTGACCTCTATGAGCAGCCTGGCCTGTCTTCCTAAGGGTCCTTTGGGTCACCTGTTGTATTCCCTGAATATCTGTAGCACAAAACTTTCAGAATAAAGTGTTTGAAAACCATATCTTTTTGTGGAGGTTTCAATTTTTGGGGGGAAGAGAGCTTCAGGAGGGGGAGTTCTGTTCTTACCATATAAGATTGGTGTGGCATCATTGGACAATGGTTCTGTAAGAGCTTTGTGGGCTCATTGGGCTACCATCTCACTTTGAGTCCACAGGTTAACAGGGATTCCAAAAATCCCATCTTCTCCCTTCTAGAGAAGCAAACTTCCAGAAAGAGAGCCAATATTTCTACTGTTCTTGTCTGATAAGACCACACAGGGATTCTTGTGTTCAGTAACCACAGTTTAAGAGAAAGTTTGGGAAGTTAGAGAATATTCACAGAAGGGCATCCAACCATACAAAGTAGCCAGATTAAAAAGTGGATTATTTGAAGGAACAAGGGATAGTCAGTGGGGATAAGAGCAGAGCCACGTCAGTCTTGATTTCTTTTTTCAAGTATAAGCAGTTGTGTCCTTTGGAAGAGCTGAGATTTGTGCTCTCTGGGGCCCAAGGATGGAACTAAGGACAAGTGATGGTATTTGTAAATTTATGCCTGACATTAGGAAGAGCTTCCTAACAATTAGAGCTGTTCAAACCGTAATGGGCTACATCTAAGCTGTGGAGGATTCCCTCTCCCATAAAGAGAGGGAATCTTTAAGCAGTGGATAGGTTACCACTGACAAAGGATGGGAATGTGGGGAATTCTTTCAATCACCTTTTGAAGTAATCCATATATTGTTGTCTTTCTTGTTGAATCTTTTCAGTTCTGTCTGACTGTTTGGGATGCTATTTGGGTTTCCTTGGCAGTGATACTGGAGTGGTTTATGGTTTCCTTCTCTAACTCATTTAACAGACCAGGAAACTGAGGCAGAGTGAAGTGATTTGCCCAGCGTCACACAGCTAGTAATGTCTGAAGCCAGATTTGAACTTATAAAGATGAGTCTCCCTGACTTTAGGCCCAGCATTCGATCCAGTGATGCACAGGAAACTTCCTGAAATGAACTGGTGTTCCCATTTGGACTCTGCCAAGCATTAGTTGGGTGATATTGGACAATGCATTCAAACTTTCTCTCCTGGTTATCCCTTAAGACTGCTGTGGGGCTGACAGGTCAGAAAAAGATGTTCTTTAAATGGTGAAGAGCTTTATTGAAGCAAAGGCTGAGTATGATTCTTCATTGCTTTTTATTAGTTCCTGGTGGGTGTAGGTGGGCAGTATTCCTATTCTCCCTTCTCTGCCTGCAGCACATGGTTTCTGGGGACTTGAAATCCCAAGGGAGAATTGAAAGGGATTGGGAAGCAAAATGAATCCTTGCTGAACTTCATGGCCTCTAGGGTTCCTTCCAGCTCCAAATCCTTGATCCTCTAGTCCAGAACTCCCATTATTAGAATGTTACACCATCTTCAATGGATGGATTTTTCTCTCAACATCTCAAGTGAAACAGGAGGAAGGAGTATTATTATCCCCATTTTATGGATGAGAAAACTGAGGCTGTGAGAGTTTCATTGATTTTCCCATAAGCATATAGCTAGGAAGGGTTCAAGGCAGGTTCCAACACTGCTCTACACTTTGAATACCAGCATCCTGACACTCTCCTGAGCTAGTCTGGAATGGTCCCCACAGGGAACGAGGGTGAATTAGTCCTTTTCTATCCCTAAGAGTTGAAAGGTTCTCAAAATGATCCCAGAAAGAAGCAGAAGTCCAAAGATGAGCCTGTGCTTTTCTAAAAGGTTTCCTTTTAGAATTCAGGTTTATTTTTGTCAATTCACATTTTATACCAGTCATTTCTGAATGTATCTTATGCTCATGCCTTGGAGGAAAGTTTTTAAAATGAAGGGGGAAAACTTCAGCAAAACTCAGAGGATTTAAAGGATTAGGAAGGGAAATGACCAGTGTCTAAAGGATGAAGATGATTTGGTGACTTGCTCAGGGACACCCTGTTTGCTAGTCAGTATCAGGGGCTGGATTTTTACCTCTGTCTCCCTGATTCTAAGTTCATCCCTCTAGCCACCACACCACACTACCTCTGCTGGAGGGGTAAATAGCAGGAAATCCACAAGACCAGAGCTGATTTGTCACATGAGTGGGATCCTTATTTCTCTCTGAAACTCAAAGGGAAAAGCAGTCTTCTTTTGTTTTCTACTGATAAGAGTGGATACTAAATCCCAATCTGGTTTCCTCTTCCCTCTTCCTTCTTGGGTCAGGATGATATAAGGAGACACTCTTTCCTTCTCTTTTCCTTTCCTTTCCCAGGCTTCCAGGGGAAGTCTGACTATGTTGTTTCTATGCCATTACTGTAGCATCAAATGTTTAATTCTCTGTAATTTTGAGAATATACTTCTGTGGCATTCCATTTTGGGTTCCCATATGCCCTTGGATCTATGTCCTCTGTGGCTCATTTTTTGTTAGTAGGGCACTGAGGAAGAAAAAGGGTGAGTGACTTATGATTTTGAGCAGAGGGAGGAAGAGGAAGCCCTAGGACCAGAGAAGAGCCACAGGGCAAACCTCTATTAAGGCAAGATTAGGTTCTGCAAACCCAACCACTGACTCTAAGGGAGTGATATCTAAACCTATGTCATAGTATTTCCTAAATTCCAATGACCCTCACACATAATTACTTCCTTTTATTATGAACTTTAAAATATAAAAAATATGACATTTCAATATTTGAAAGATCAGAAAAGAGGGGAGCATAGGAATTTGTGGATTTTTACTAAATGTAGTTTGGTGTTTTTAGGTATTTATGAAGTTGAGCACAATGGCAAAGCACCTACCTTACTTGTCTGTGTCTCCTTCTAGAGTTTCTTTCCCCCTTCAACTTTTCATTGTTGCCTTTCCTTTATTTCTCCTATTTTTTGCCTTATTGTTAATGGTCCCTAGTCATCCTCTTGTATAACAGATTGTGTGTAAAGAAACAAAGCAAAAGTATTGGCCAGAGCTGAAAATATTTGTCCCATTTGCTATCTCCAGTCTGACACCTTTCTATCAAAATGTGGGAATTAGGCTTCATCTTGGGTCTTTTGCTAGAAGGTTCACTCATTTCAGGGATTAGCATTCTGGAGTCATTCCAATTTGTTTTCATTGGTAATGCTCCAGTCATTTTATCAGCTTTTCACCAGGTTGTATTTACTTCCCTCAGAAGGAGAAGCAAGTGAACTTTGAAGCAGGGTGTTTAGGAAACTTATGTAAGTCACCTCACTGGGTGAGCATTCTGTATATGACCAAGACTATGGGGAATTCTGGAAAGCAGCCAAAGAAAAATTAAACTTAGACCAATATCTCACACTATCTGCCCCAAGAAGCTGTATGTGTCATGGTGAGGGTTGGAAACTGAAAAAAAAATGACCCCAGGAAATGCAAGGCTGTATCAAGGGCTGGGGTTTTGTTCCTTGGGGTAATTTGATCATGGGGGAAAAAGGAGAATTCGTGGGAAAAGGGAGAGAGGTGTGTGTGCCTTGCTATGACAGAGGTACTAAGGGGGCAGTGAAAAAGATGAGAGAGTAGCAGAGGCTGATGAAACCAATGGAAAATGAAATGGGAAGGAGACATATGGTCAGCATTGATTTGAAGGATTATTCAGCATGACCTTCATAGCTCTTTGATACTATAACTGCCTAGGTCTTAGGACTGCAGGTTCAGAAGGAGAAGGACCCTTAGCTTCCTTGTCCAAAACACTTCTTTCACAACTAAAGAAACTCTGGCCAAGAGAGAGGGGCCTTGTTCCAAGTGATTCCAGTAGTGAGAGGCAGAGCCTGGATCTGGTTTCAGGTCTCCTGACTCCAGAATGGGAAAGGAAAGTTACATCTCAAACAAATTTCAGGAAAATGGAGATGCCTGCCTGACCCTACCACTTCTCAACCCATCAAATAGTAACCTAGCATTCACACCCATCTCCATCTTCCCCCACGGCTTGTTTTCTTTTCCTTAGCATCATTTTCATTCCCATTTTTAACAAAAAAGGAGGTGATGGTCTATATGATAGTTGAGTACTTAAAAATGTCAAGGTATCATAATACACTGCTTCCCAGAGAGCCCATGTTGCTTCCTCTCTCATGGGGGTCTACACCATAACGTTGTCCAACCCTGCCTGAAGCTGGAAGACTTAAGGGTGACACCTCTATCTTTAACTTTTTGGTCATTTAAATTTGGACAAGCCATTTAGGAACACTGGTAATTGTACAGCAACTACTTTACAAATGATCTGATTAGGGGGCGGCTAGGTGGCGCAGTGAATAGAGCACCGGCCCTGGAGTAAGGAGGACCTGGGTTCAAGTCTGGCCTCAGACATGTAATACACACACACAAAAAAAACCTAGCCATGTGACCTTGGGGAAGTCACTTAACCCCAACTGCCCTCCAAAAAGCAAAAAAAAAAAAATGATCTGATTAGAATGTTGGCTAGGGACACTGAGACGTTAAAGATTACACAGCTAATAATTTCCAGAGACGGAACTTGAACCCAGATCTTCCTGATTTCAGGCCTAAGACCCCATCCACTCTATGCCAAGTCTCATAATTAACCTAGTGATGAAAATACCAACACTGACTACTTCATAAGATTGTTGTAAAGATGATATGACATAATCAGCATTGAAATCTTTTGTATCCTTAAAGTGATGCAAATGTAAGGTGTTAAAATCTTCACACAAGAAAGCAGATGAAGGGCTGGGCCAAGACCTAGAGGCCTCATTTCTTTGCCCTGCTCGTGGACACCATTTGCACAAAAATAGTCAAGCAGTGCCCTTGAAGGGCCTGAGGTGATTCCTCAATAGGGACCATTTTCTGTGAGTGTAAAAATGTGTAGTCAACAAACCTGGGAATATTTCCAGGATCTGCTTCTGACTACCAGTGTGACCTTGGAGAAGTCACTTCTCTCTGGCCCACAGTTTCTTTACCTGGAAAATGAGAATGTTCAACTAAACCACCTAGGACCCTTTGACCTCTAAATTTCTAATGCTAAGATCTAGGCAGTTATGATGTTGAAGTAGTAAGAGGGTCATGTTGAATACTTCTTCATATCAGTGGTCCACAAAACTCTCCTATTTGTTTTTTTCAAATGCTTCATCTGTCTGCTGCTAGCTCAGGTTCACCACTTCCCCCCCAGCACCCTTACCACCCCACCACATGCACACTTATCTCTCCATCCTCCCTCCTCTTTCCCCCATGATGAAGCTGCATAGGGAAAGAGAGGGGACACCAGTCTTGCATTTCCTGGGTGCCCTTTTTAGCTTTGAACTCTTACCATGACATCAGTTCTCCACCAGAATTTCCACTTCTTTTAGGTTCCTTCTTTCTCTCCTAGTACTCTCAGAAACCCCTATAAAAAGGGGACTGACACATGAGATAGAGACACAGACCTCCAGAGTGGCTTAGCTTGTGCTCTGCTCCTCCAAGCCTTCTCTCCTCTCAGGATCATGAAGCTCTCTGTGGCTGCCCTCTCCATCCTCGTGGTCATGGCCTTCAGCTCTCTGGCATCCTCTGCACCAAGTAAGTGAGCTTCTTCCAGGCCTTTGTGAGACCCTTCCAGTCCAGGGTCTGGATAAAGGCTGGATAGAACTCTGATGGGAATAAGGCTAGGCTAGACTCTTCCTAGGCATCTGTGAGGATGGGGAGGGGAAAGAGCAGGGAGGATTTCTATACATTTGGACTTGAAAATATTAGCTTGCCCTTGGCAGTATAAGCTGGTTAAATGTTAGATGAAGATGAGACAAGAGAGGAGAAAAGGCATTGGCCTGGATTCTCTGACTGGAGAAGTTCTCATTCTGACTCTGCCACTAATTACCCAAGTGATCTCCAGCGAGTGGCTTCCTGGGCAAAGGCAGGAATTGGATGGGTGGGTCTCTGACATCCCTCTGAGCTCCCACATTTCAGATTTCCATAAATTTTCTGCCCTGGGAATGGGAACAGCAGGTCTGATCCTCCTCCAGGACAATGAGAGTAGTACATGGTCCTGGAGGCTAGCAGGAGAAGGCAGACAGGAAGGATCACATGCCCAGTGTGCCTAGTATACAGCATGTCTGTGGATTAGAGTCAGCAGGTAAAGAATGAAAGGTATGAACATAAGACCATACTAATATCACACCTCCCCTCTCTTTGCAGTGGGCTCTGACCCTCCCACCTCCTGCTGCTTCTCCTATGTCAGCCAACAGATCCAAAGAAAATTTGTGACAGACTATTATGAGACCAGCAGCCTGTGTTCCCAGCCAGCTGTGGTGTGAGTATCTACCCACTGAATCTCTGGAGGGGATCCAGGTAGAGAGGATGACAAGGGGAAATGGCACCAGTTGGCAGCTTGGGGAAATGCAAGAATCAAACCACTCAGGGGGAACCCTGGTTACAAGGGAAAGAAGTTCCTGCATGTGGTCCCTGGCCAAGGCTGGGTTCTCCATGGAGCAAGATGGGAGCAGTCTACCCAAGGGGAAGGGAGAAACTGAAGCAACAGTGGTTATATTCCAGTGTGAGGCTTCCTGAGAGACTCCCCACTGGACAGGTTTCTAGAGAGAACCTTAATAGGCAGAAAAGCCTGAGAGATGTTGCTGGAAGTGAGGATTGTTCCTCATGGCCCTCTAGAGATGTACAAGGAGTGGTCAGTGCTGGAGCTAGGGAGAACATAGAGAAACATTTCTCTCTTTGACCTCTCATCTCTCCTCCTCTCCCTGCCCAGGTTCCAGACCAGAAGAGGCCGGCAGGTGTGTGCCAACCCCAGTGATGCCTGGGTTCAGAGCTATGTGGAAGAGCTGGAACTGAGCTGAGGGGCTCAGGGCCCTTGGACAATGACTCTTAAAGGGAAATGGACTAGTCTGAGGAATTCCACAGGCAGATGTGATCTCCCAAAATCTAGCCTTCGGGAGATCCCCTTCCCCATTGTTTATTTATTCTTATCCGTGAGATTTAATTTATGTTAATTATTTGATGGCAGCTTTGGGTATTTGTTCTTGTTATTTGTACTTCCGGAAGACAACTGTTCCCCATTGGGACCTCTCTGAGCAGTCTGGCCTCTCTTCCTAAGGGCCCTTTAGGTCACCTGCTGGATTCCACATATGTCTGTAGCACAAAGATTTCACAATAAAATGTTTGAAAATAGTACCTCTTTGCCATAGTTTCAATGTTTTTGGGGGGATGAGGTGTTCAGGAGGGGGAGTTTTACTCTTATCATATGTTGGTGTAGCAGCATTGGAAAACAAAAGTTCTCTCAAAGCTCTGTGGGATCAGTGGGCTGCCATCTCCCTTTGAGTCAGCAGGTTAATGGGGATTCCAAAAATCCCATCTTCTCCCTTCTGGAGCAGCAAAGTTCCAGGAATGGAGAGGCAACATTCCTCCTGTTCTTATCTTATAAGACCACATAGGGAGTCTTGTGTTCAGTATCCAGTTTAAGAAGGAATTCTGGAAGCTTGAGAATGTTCAGAGAAAGGCATACAATGATTTGAAGTGTCTAGATTAAGAAGTGGATGACTTGAAGGAAATTGGGATGGTCAGTGGGGAGAAAAGAAGAGGTACACCAGCCCTGATTTCTGTTTTCAAGTTTTACACGTTCTGTTCTTTGAAAGAGTTGAGACTTTTGCTCTCTAGGGCCCAAGGATAGAACCAAGGACAAGAGGTGGAATTTGTAAAGAACTAAATTTGCACCTGAGTTTAGGAAGACCATCTTAATAATTAGAGCTGTCCAAACTGGAATGGATTACCTCAAGCTGAGGCGGGTTCTCTCTCCCAGGGAGGTCTTTAAACAGTGACTACCCACAAAGGATGTGATAATAAGGATTTTTTTTTTTCCAATCACCTTTAGAAGATCAATATATTGTTGATATTGCTGTTGAGTCATTTCAGTCATGTCTGATGGTTTATGACCCCATTTTGGGTTTTCCTGGCAGAGATACTGGAGTGGTTTGTCATTTCCTTCTCCAGTAATTGGACAGATGAGGAAATAGACAAAGAGGGCTAAGTGACTTGCTCAGAGTAACATACTAAAAACCAAATAGTTTCTGAGACTGAATTTGAACTCAGGAAGATGAATCACCCTGACTTTAGGCCCAGCATTCTGTCCACTATGGCATATGTAAATTCCTGAAATACATTCTCTCTGGCATTCCCAGTTGACCTCCACCAGGAATCAGTTGAGGCATGCATTCAAACTTTCTCTCCTGTGTATCCCTTAAGACTGCCCTGAGGCTGACATGAGTTAACAGGGGCAGCAGAACATTCTTTAAGATCTGAAAGGAGCTTTAGTGAAGGAAAGGCTGTTTATTATTCTTTGTCGTTGTTGTTGGTTTTTTTTTTTTGCCTTTTGGAGGGCAATTGGGGTTAAGTAACTTGCCCTAGGTCACATGGCTAGGTTTTTGTTTGTGTGTGCATTAAGTGTCTGAGGCTGGATCCAAACTCAGGTCCTTCTGACTCCAGGGCTGAAGCTCTACTCACTGGTTTTTTTTTTTTTTATTAGTTTGTGGTAGCTGTAGGTGGGCAATGGTCCCATTCTCTTTACCCTGTGTGGAGTGATGAAATCCCAAAGGAGATTTGAAATGGATTGGGAAGCACAATGAATCCTTGTAGAATTTCATGCTCTCTAAATGTTCCTTCCAGCTCCAAAACTTCATCTTTTACCGTAGAACTTCCATTGTTAGTGGGTATTAAAGTCACCAAGGGACTGACTTTTCTCTCAACAACCCATTTGAAATAGGGAGGAGTATAATTATTCCCATTTGATGAATGGGAAAACTGAGTCTCTGAGAGTTTCATTGATTTTCCCATGAGCATACAGCTAGGAAGTGTCCAAGCTGGGTTTCCACCACTGCTCTACTCTGAATACTAGCAAACTCACCTCTACTAGGATAGTCTGGAATGGTCCCTACAGGAAATGAGGGTGAATCAATCCTTTTCTATCCCTAAGAGTTGAAAGGCTCTTAAAATGGCCAAAGAGAAGCCCAAAGATGTGCCTGTACTTTTCTTGGTTTTCTTCTGCAATTCAATTTTATTTTTTTTCAGTGGATATTTTATTCCAATCATTTCTGAACATCTCTTATGCCAATTCCTTGAAAGAAAGTTTTTAAAATGAAGGGGGGGAATTCAGCAAAAGTTAGGGAATTTAAAGGATTAGGAAAGGAAATGATCAGTGTCTAAAGGATGAAGATGATTGGATGACTTGCCCTGGCACCCCCTGTTTGCTGGTCAGTATCAGGGGCAGGGTTCATACCTCAGTCTCCGTGACTCTATGTTCATCCCTCTAGCCACCACAGCACACTACCTGTGCTGGAGGGGAAAAGAACAGGCAATCCACAAGAGCATAGCTCACTTGTCATGTGAGTGGGATCCTCATTTCTTTCTGAAACTCTAGGTGAAAAGGTGTCCTCTTTTGATTCCTACTGATAAGAAGGAATGGTAAATCCCAGTCCAGTTTCCTCTCCTCTCTTTCTTCTTGGATCAGGACAATGTAGTGAGACCCTCTTTCCTTCTCTTTTCTTTTCCTTTCCCAGGACTCCAGTCTTCCAGGGGAAGTCTGACTATGATATTTCTATGGCTTTACTGTAACACTGAATCCTTAATTCTCTGTCTTTTTGAGGACATACTCCTGTGGAATTCCCATTTTGGGTCCCCATATTCCCTTGGATCTCTCTATGTCCCATGCGACTCATTTTAGGTAGTAGGACACAGGAAGTAAAAGGGAGAGCGACTTATGACTCTCAGCAGAGGGAGGAAGAGGAAACCCTGGGAACAGAGAAGAGCCACAAGGCAAACCTATATTAACGAAAGGTTAGGCTCTGCAAACCCAACCACTGACCATGAGGCAGTGATATTCAAGCCTATGTCAGAGTCTCTTCTACAATTGCTCTGATCATGTCAAATTGCCATGACCCTCACATGTTATTAAGTTCTTCTTTTTTATTTTTAACATCAAATTTCAACAAATATTAACACTTCCATACATAAAGTACAGAAAAGGGTGAATCAATCCATGAATTTCTACTAAATATAGGTTGGTGTTTTTAGGTATATGTTAAGTTTGGCACAATGGGAATTCACTGCTCTCATTTACTTGGGTTCCCTTGTAGAATTCCTTTTCCCCTTCAATTTTTCATTGTTGCTCTTTCCTTTATTTCTCCTATTTTTGCCTTGCTGTTAGTGGCCCCAAAGCCATCCTCCTTTATAATAGATTGTGTATAAGGAAACAAAGCAAAAGAATTGGGTAGGGATGAAAATGTTTGTCTCATGTGGCATCTCCCCATCACATGGCATCTCCCCATATCAGCTCCCCATCAAAAGCTGGAAATCAGTCTTCCTCTTAGTCTTCTGTTGGAAGTTTCACTCTTTGCAGGGATCAGCATTCTTGACTCATTCCAATTTGTTTCATTGACAGTACTGCAGTTATGTCATTAGCATTTCTCCAGGTTCTGTTTACTTCACTGAGAAATAGAAGCAAGTGAACATGGCAATGGAATGGTTAGGAAATCCCAAGAACATCATCCATTTGGGTGAGCATTCTGTTTGTGACCAAAACAATTGCAAAAACTGGAAAGAAGCCAGTGAGAAATGAAGCTTAGACCAATATCTCATGACACTTACCCCAAGAAGCTGCATTTGTCATGGGCGGGGGGTTGGAAACTGAAAAAGGAACCCAGGATATATAAGACTATGTCAAGGGCTAAGGCTTTGTTCCTCCAGGCAGTTTGATAATGGGGAGAAGAGGACAGTAGATGGAAAAGGGAGAGAGGTGTGTATAGGGCCATGACCAGGGTGCTGAGGGGGCCAATGATAAACTTGAGAGAGCAACAGAAGAAAATGAAATCAGGAGAGACAGGGTCACCATTGATTTGAAGGATTATTCAGCATGGACTTCATACTTTTTTGACATTATAACTGCCTATATCTTAGGACTGTAGATTTAGAAGAAGAGCCGTTAGCTGTCTTTTCTCGCACCAGTTGGGGCCCAGAGAGAAAGGCCTTGTTGAGATGATTCCTGTAGTGAGAGGTAGATCCTGGATCAGGTTTCACGTCTCCTGATCCCAGACCTGGATAGCAAAGTTTCATTTCAAACAAATTTCTGGAAAATTGAATGAGATGTCTGTCCTGCCCTACAATACTGGTAATCATATAGCAACTGTTCTACAATTGATCTGATTAGAATATTGACTCGGTGCAATGGGAGGTTAAAGATCACAGAGCTAATCAGTTTCAGAGATGGGACTTGAACCCAGATCTTCCTGATTTCAAGCTCAGGACCCTATCCACTCTATGTGAATCATCATTAATAAATTAGAGATAAGAATACCAATCCTTAACATTTTATATAGTTGTTGTAAGGATGAGATGAGATAATTAATGTTAAGAATCTTTTTGGGGGAGGCTAGTTGGAACACTGAGTAGAGTGCTGGCCCTGGAGTCAGAAGGACCTGAGTTCGGATTCGGCCTCAGACACTTAACACACAGAAACAAAAGCCTAGCCGTGTGACCTTGGGCAAGTTACTTAACCCCATTTGCTCTCCAAAAAGCAAAAAAAGAATCTTTTTGTATCTTTAAAATGATACAAATGTAAAGTGTTAAAATCTCCAGACAGGAAAGCAGAGGAAGGGATTGGCCAAAACCCAGAGTCCTCATTTCATAGACCTGCTCATGGCCACCATTTGCACAAAATTTGTTGAGGAGTGCCCTTGAAGAACCTGAGGTGACTCCTCTGTATGGACCATTTTCTGTGAGTATAAAAACATGAACAACAAACCTGGGAACATTTCCAGGATCTGTTTCTGCCTATTGATGTGACCTTGGCCAAATCACTTCTTTCTGGGCCATGGTTTCTTTAGATGGAAAACGAGTGTTCAACCAACCCATCTAGGACTCTTGTACCCCTAAATGTACATAACTAAGATCTAGGCAGTTAGGATATTAAAGTGGCATGAAGGTCATGCTGAATGCTTCCACATATCAATCAATGGTCAACAAAACTCTCTTTCTGATTTGTCTTTGCATATGCTTAATCCGTCTGCTGCTAGCTCAGGTTCACCACTTCCCCCCTAGCACCTTTGCCACCCCATCACGTGTGCATCTCTCTCTTCATCTTCCCTCCTCTTTACCCCATGATGAAGTTGCACTGGAGGGAGGGGGAAAGAACCTCAGTTCCTGACACCAGACTTACATTTCCTGGGTTCCTTCTTTAGTTTCTAATACCTACCACGACATCAACTCTCCACCAGAATTTCCCCTCTTGTTAAGTTCCTTCTTTCTCTCTGGGTACTCCAAGAAATCCCTACAAAAAGCTTGTGCTTTGCTCCTCCAAGCCTTCTCTCCTCTCAGGATCATGAAGCTCTCTGTGGCTGCCCTCTCCATCCTCATGGTCATGGCCTTCAGCTCTCTGGCTTCCTCTGCACCAAGTGAGTTTTCTCTTTCTGTGGTTGTGCCCAAGTTGTGATGCTTGGCTGGATAGAACCCTGACAGGAGATGAGGCTAGTCTAACCATATCGATCTGTGAGGGTTGGGAAGGGGAGGACTAAATGGGAGGGGCAGGAACAGGAGCAGGAGCAGGGGAGGATGTCTGTGCCTTTTGGACCTGAAGGCATTAACATGTCCCTGATAGTATATGTTGGATAATGTTAGATGAAGAAGAGACAAGAGAGGAGAAAGGGAAATGGAGTGGATTCTCTGTCTGGCTAAGTTCTCTTTCTGGCTTTGCCACTAATTACCAAAGTGATCTCCAGCAAGTGGCTTCCTGGGCAAAGGCAGGAATTGGATGGGCGGGTCTCTGACATCCTTTCTAGATTCCACACTTCAAGTTTCCAGACATCACCCCCTATGGGGATGGGACCAGCAGGTCTGATTCTCCTCCAGGCACAATGAAACTTATACCTAGTACTGTAGGGAAGCAGGGTAAGGGGGACAGGAGGGATCACATCCCTAGTGTGCCGAGTTCTGAGTTTGTCCCTGAGATGGATTCAGCAGCTAAGGAATGTACAGTGTGAACCTAAGACCTTAATAATCCCATGCCTCATTTTCATTTCCAGTGGGCTCTGACCCTCCCACTGCCTGCTGCTTCTCCTATGTCAGCCAACAGATCCAAAGAAAATTTGTGACAGACTATTATGAGACCAGCAGCCTGTGTTCCCAGCCAGCTGTGGTGTGAGTATCTACCCACTGAATCTCTGGAGGGGATCTAAGAAGAGAGGATAGCAAGGGGAAATGGGGCCAGTTGGCTACTTGGTGAAATGGATGAATCAGGCCACTCTTGGGAGACCCTGTATACAAGGGAAAGAAGTCCCCCAAGTGATCTCTGGGGAAGGTTGGTTTTTTTCATGGAGCAAGATGGGAACTGCTCACCCAAGGGGGAGGGATAAACTGAAGCAATAGGGATTATGTGCCAAGGTGAGGCTTCCTGAGAATACTCCCCACTGAACAGATCCCTGGAGAGAACCTGAATACTCAGGAAGACCTGAGAGATGTTGCTAAAGGTGAGGATTGTCCCCCAAGGCCCTGCAGAGATGTGCAGGAAGTTGTCAGTGCTGGACATGGGGGAGCACAGAGAAACATCTCCCCCTCCATGACCTCTCATCTCTCTTCTTCTCCCTGCTCAGGTTCCAGACCAGAAGAGGCCGGCAGGTGTGTGCCAACCCCAGTGATGCCTGGGTTCAGAGCTATGTGGAAGAGCTAGAGCTGGACTGAAGGGCTCAGGGGCCTTGGACCTTAAAGGGAAATGAACCAAGCTGAGGAATTCCACAGGCAGATGCAATCTCCCCTAATCCAACCTTCTGCAGATCTTTTCCCCCGTTCTAATTCATTTTTATCTGTGAGATTTATGTGAGTTATTAGGTGGCAGCTTTAGGTATTTTTTCCTGCTATTTTCACTTCTTCAAGACAATGGTTTTTCATGGGATCTCTATGAGCAGCATGGCCTCTCTTCTAGAATCCTTTGGTTCACCCACAGGATTTCATAAATATCTGTAGCACAAAGATTTCAGAATAAAGCTTTTTAAAGGCACATCTTTTGGTTGTGGTTTCAATGTTCTTTGGGGATGAGGGTTTCAGGAGGGGGAGATCTCTTATCAGATAAGACTGGTGTGTGGCATCATTGGCCAACAAAGGTTCTGTCAAAGCTCTGTGGGTTCAGTGGGCTGCCATCTCCCTTTGAGTCAGCAGGTTGATTACAAAAATCCTGTCTTCTCCCGTGTTGAGAAGCAAAGTTCCAAGAACAGAGAGGCAATATTCCTACTCTTCTGATCTGGTAAGATCACCCAGAGGGTCTTGTGGTTGGTGCCCATAGTTTCAGAAGAACATTTGAAAGGCAAGGATGCTCAGAGAAAGGCAACCAAAGACATGAAGTGCCTAGAGTCCCCAAAAGATGATTTGAAGGAAGTCGGGATGGTCAGTGGAGAGAAGAGCCACGTCAGTCATGATTTCTGTTTTCATCTATTGGGGGTGGTCTGTCCTGTGGAAAAGTTGAGAGTTGTGTTCTCTGGGTCCCAAGGATAGAACCAAAGATAAAGGGTGAAATTTGTAAGGACCTAATTCTGTGCCTGATATTGGGAATAACATCATAGCAATTATACATGTCCAAACTGCAATGGACTGCCTCGAGTTGTGGTTTGTTCTCTCTCCCATGGAGGTCTTGAAATAGTGACTAGGTGACCACCCACAAGGAATGTAATAGTGGAAATTGTTTCCAATCACCTTTTGAAGTAAATCAACATATTGTTATTGTCAAGATATTTTTGGCTGTGTCTGGCTGCTTGGGACCCCATTTTGCTTTTTCTTGGCAGAGATACTAGAGTGGTTTGCATTTCCATCTCCAGTTCATTAGACAGATAAGGAAACTGAGGCAAAGAGAGTTAAGTAATTTGACAAGAAAAACATAACTAGTAAGTATCTGAGGCCAGATTTGAAACCAGAAAGCTTAGTCTTCCTGACTTCAAAGCTCAGCATTCTATCCACTAATGCACATGTTAAATCCTGAAATGAATTGGCGTTCCCATTTGGCCTCTACCAGGCATTTACTAGGTGATGTTGGACAATGCATTCAAACTTTCTTTCCTGGTTATCCCTTAAGACTGCCCTGAGACTGACATGAGATAACAGGGTCAGCAGAATGTGCTTTAAGAGTTGTAAAGAGCTTTACTGAAGTAAAGGCTGTGTATTATTTATTGTTGGTCTTAATTAGTGGTGGTTGTGGGTGGGCAATGTTCCCATTCTCCCTGCCCTGTCTGCAGCACAGGGTTGCTGGGAAGAGGAAGTCCCAAGGCAGATTACCAAGGGATTGGGCAGGAAAATGAGTCCTTGTTGAAATTCATATCCTCTACTGTTCCTCCCAGCTTCAAATCCCTGATCCTCTAGTCCACAACATCAGTTCTTAGGGGGTTTTGAAGTCTCCAAAAGATTGACTTTTCTCTCAACCATCCATGTGAAATACAGACAGAGAGTATTATGATTTCCATTTGATGAATGAGGAAACTGAGACTCTGAGAGATTAATTCATTCATCCATGAGCATATAGCTAGGAAGTGTCCAAGCTGGGGTTCCAACACTGCTCCACTCTTCGAATACTGTCAACTCAACTAAGCTAGTCTGGAATTGTCCCCAGAGGGAATGAGTGACTCAATCTTTCCTTATCCCTAATGGTTGAGAGGCTCTTAAATGGCCCCAGAAACAGAGTAGCTTAAAGATGTGGTTGTGCTTTTCTGGGCCTTCTTTACAATTCAATTTTATTTTTGTCAATGGAATATTTTACACAACTTAATTATAATTTTACACAACTCATTCTAAATGCTCATTCCTTGCAAAAAAAAAAAGTTTTTAAAATGAAGGGGGGAAAGTTCAGCAAAATTCAGCAAAATCCTAAAAGGATTAGGAAAAGGAATGGTCAGCGTCTAAAGGATGAAGATGATAGGATGACTTGCCCAGGGATACCCTGTTTGCTAGTCAGTATCAGGGTCAGGATGTGTACCTCTGTCTCACTGACTCCAAGCTCATCTCTCTAGCCACCACACCACACTGCCTGTGTGGAAGGAGAAAAGAGCAGGAAATCCACAAGACCAGACCTGACTTGCCATGTGAGTGGGATCCTCATTTCTCTCTGAAACTCAAGGGGAAAAGGTATCCTCTTTTGTTTCCTACTGATAAGGGGGAATGCTAAATCCCAGTCTGATTTCCTCTTCTCTTTTCCTTCCTGGGTCAGGAGAATGTAGTGGAAGCCCCTTTCTTTCTCTTTTCCCTTCCTCTCTCAGGGTTCCAGTCTTGCACTGGAAGTTTGATTATGAGCTTTCTATGGCTTTACTGTAGCATTGAACCTTTAATTCTCCATCTTTTTGAGGACACATACCTGTGGTATTCCCAGTTTGGGTCCTCATATTCCCTTGGATCTTTCTATGTCCCCTGTGACTCATTTTAGGTAGTAGGACATAGAGGAAGAAAAAGGGAGAGTGATTTATGACTCTCAACAGAAGGAGCAAGAGGAAGCCCTGGGATCAGAGAAAAGTTGCAGGGCAATCCTCTATTAAGGCAAGGTTAGGTTCTGCAAACCCAACCACTGACCGTAAAAGAGTGATGTTTAAAACTACGTCAGAGTGTCTCCCAAATTACCATGACCCTCAAACAATATGAATTTCTTCTTTTTTCTTTTGAACATCAAAATATCAACAGTTATTAACATTTCAATATATAAAGAAGAGAAAAGAGGAGGATGTATGAATCTCTGAATTTCTGCTAAATATAATTTGGTATTTTAGGTATATATTAAGCTCACCACTATGGCAAATCACATCCCTTACTTGCTTGTGTCTCTTCAAGAATTTCTTTTTCCCCCTCAATTTTTTATTGTTGCTCTTTCCTTTATTTCTCCTATTTTCCCTTGCTATTTGTTTCCCCAAAGCTGTCCTCCTATATAAAGAAACAAGGCAAAAATGCTGGCCAGAAGAGAAAACATCTGTCCATCACCTCCTCATCAAAAGTTGGAAACAGCTTTCAGCTTCAGTCTTCTGCTGGAAGGCTCACTCATTTTCAGGGATCAGAATTCTCAGGTCATTCAAACTGGTTTTCATTGACAATACTGCTGTCATACTCTTAGCTCTTCTCCGGGTTGTGTTTACTTCACTCAAAAAGAGAAGCAAGTGAACATGGCAGCCCAGTGTTTAGGAAAACCCCAGAAATCCCCCACTTGGGTGAACATTCTGTATGTGGGCAAAAGTACTGGAGATATTGGAAAGCAGCCAGAGAGAAATGAAGTTTCAGCAAATATCTCACACCACATACCTTAAGAAGCTGCTTGTGTCATGGTGGGAGTTGGAAACTGAAAAAGGAACCCAGAAAATGCAAGGCTGTGTCAAGGGCTGAGGTTTTGTTCTTCAAGGCAGTTTGATCATGGGGGAAAGAGGGGAGTGAATGGAGAGGGGAGAGGTATGTGTGTGTGTGTGTGTGTGTGTGTGTGTGTGTGTGTGTGTGTGTGTGTGCTCGAAGTGGCATGACAAGGGTGCTGAGGGGCAGTGGTAAACTTGAGGGAGCAGCAGAGACTGATAAATGCCAAATGAAATGGCAAGGAGAGATATGGTCACCATTGATTTGAATGGCCTTCATAGTTCTTTGATACTATAACTGCCTAGGTCTTAGGACTGTAGGTTTAGAAGGAGAAGGATCCTTAACTTTCTAATCCAACTCCCTCCTTTTACAACAAAAGAAAGTGTGGCCCAGAGAAAGACCTTGTTCCAGCTGATTCCAACAGAGAGGCAGATCCTGGATCAAGGCTCACGGTTCTTGACCCCAGACCTCAATAGGAAAGTTACATCTCAAATGAATTTCAGGAAAATGGAAGGAGATGCCTATTCTATCCCATCACTTCTGAACCCATTAAATAGTAGCATAGCATTTGTACCCATACCCATCTTTCCTCTCATATCTTGTTTCTTTTCTTTGACATCGATTTCATTTCCATTGAATAAAAAAGGATGTAATGGTCTATATGATAGTTGACTACTTAAGAATGTCATGGTATTATACTTACACTCCTCCCCAGAGAGTCTCATGTTGCCTCCTCTTCCATGGGGGTCTGCCCTGTAATTTTGTCCCACTATCTATCACTTGCTGATTATTAGAATTTCGACAAGTCACTAAAGAACACTGGTAATTGTACAGCAACTATTCCATAAATGATCTGATTAGAGTATAGGCCGGGGCACCGTGAGGTTAAAGATTACCCACCTAATAATTTTCAGAGACAAAACCTGAACCCAAATCTTCCTGATTTCAAGCCTAAGGCCCCATCCACTCTATGTCAAATCTCATAATTAACCTAATAATAAGAATACCAATACAGACTACTTCATAAGGTTGTTGTAAAGATGATATAAGATAATTGAGGTTAAAAGCTTTTGTACCCTAAAATGATACAAATGTAAGGTGTTAAAATCATCACACAGGAAAGCAGATGAAGGGATGGGCCAAGACCTAGAGGCCTCATTTCTTTGCCCTGCTCATGGCCACCATTTGCACAAAACTTGTCAAGCCTTGCCCTTGAAGGACCAGAGGTGGTTCCTCTATATGGACCATTTTCTGTGAGTATAAAAATGTGAAGTCAACAAACCTGGGAACATTTCCAGGATCTGCTCCTGACTACCACTGTGACCTTGGACAAGTCACTTCTCTCTGGGCCACAGTTTCTTTACCTGGAAAATGAGAATGTTCAACTAATCCACCTAGGATCCTTTGATCTCTAAATCTCCAACCCTTAGATCTAGGCAGTTATGATGTCAAAGCACTATGAAGGTCATGTTGAATGCTTCATGTCAATGGTCAACAAAACTCTCTTATTTGTTTCTGCATGTTTCCTCTGTCTGCTGCTAGCTCAGGTTCACCACTTCCCCCCCTTAGCACCCTTACCACCCCACCACATGCACACTTTTCCTCTCTCCATCCTCCCTCCTCTTTCCCCCATGATGAAGCTGCACAGGGGGAGAGAAACTCAGTTTTTGACACCAGCCTTGCATTTCCTGGGTTCCCTTTTTAGTTTCAAACTCCTACCATGACATCAATTCTCCACAGGAATTTCCACCCCTTTTAAGTTCCTTCTTTCTCTCTGAGTACTCTCAGAAACCCCTATAAAAAGGGGACTGACACATGAGACAGAGACACAGACCTCCAGAGTGGCTTAGCTTGTGTCCTGCTCCTCCAAGCCTTCTCTCCTCTCAGGATCATGAAGCTCTCTGTGGCTGCCCTCTCCATCCTCATGGTCATGGCCTTCAGCTCTTTGGCTTCCTCTGCACCAAGTAAGTGAGCTTTCTCTTTCTGTCTGTAACCATGTCCAGGCTCTGCTCATAAGCTGGTTAGAACCCTGACAGGAGATGAGGCTGGTCTGATCACAGGGATCTGTGAGGGTCAAGAGGGGAAGAACTAAAAGGGAAGGGCAGGAGCCAGAAGGGGGAGGATGTCTATGCCTTTGGACTTGAAAATATTAACCTGCCCTTGACGATATAAGCTGGTTAAATGTTAGATGTAGATGAGACAAGAGAGGAGAAACAGGACTGGCCTGGATTCTATGTCTGGCTAAGTTCTCATTCTGATTCTGCCACTAATTACCCAAGTGATCTCCAGCAAGTGGCTTCCTGGACAAAGGCAGGAATTGGATGGGCAGGTCTCTTTCTAGCTTCCACACTTCAGGTTTCCACAAATTATCTCCTATAGGATTGGGAACAGCAGGTCTTATCCTCCTCTAGGCACAATGAGAGTCACACCTGGTACCACAGGGAAGCAGGGTAAGGGAGACAGGGGGGATGCATCCCCAGTGTGCTTAGTTCTGAGCTGGTCCCTGAGATGGACTCAACAGGTAAGGAATGTGAGTTGTGAATGCAAGCCCTTACTAATCTCATGTCCCCTTTTCTTTCTAGTGGGCTCTGATCCTCCCACCTCCTGCTGCTTCTCCTATGTCAGCCAACAGATCCAAAGAAAATTTGTGACAGACTATTATGAGACCAGCAGCCTGTGTTCCCAGCCAGCTGTGGTGTGAGTTTCTACCCACTGAATCTCTTGGGGGGATCCAGGGAGAGAGGATGGCAAGGGGAAATGGGGCCATTTGGCTACTTGGTGAAATGGATGAATCAGGCCACTTAGGGGGAACCCTGGTTACAAGCGAAAGAAGTCCCCCAGGGGGTCCCTGGCCAAGGTTGGGTTCTCCATGGAGCAAGATGGGAGCTACTCACCCAAGGGAGCAGGATAAAGTGAAGCAATAGGGATTATATGCCAAGGTGAGGCTTCCTGAGAGACCCCCTACTGGACAGGCTTCTAGAGAGAAGCTGAATGATTTAGAATGGCCCAAGAAATGTTGCCAGGGGTGAAGATTGTCCCTCAAGGCCCTGCAGAGATGTGCAGAAAGTGGTCAGTGCTGGACATGGGGGAGCACAGAGAAACATCTCTCCCTCCATGACCTCTCATCTCTCCTCCTCCCCCTCCCCAGGTTCCAGACCAAAAGAGGCCGGCAGGTGTGTGCCAACCCCAGTGATGCCTGGGTTCAAAGCTATGTGGAAGACCTGGAGCTGAACTGAAGGGCTCAGCAGCCTTGGACAATGACTCTTAAAGGGAAATGGACCAAGCTGAGGAATTCCACAGGCAGATGCAATCTCCCCAAACCCAGCCTTCTGGAGATCCCTTTCCCCATTATTATTTATTCTTATCTGTGAGATTTATTTATGTCAATTATTTATGTCAAAGTGGCAGCTTTGGGTATTTATTCTTGCTATTTGCACTTCTAGAAGACAACTGTTCCCCATGGGGACCATTATGAGCAACCTGGCCTCTCTTCCTAAGAGTCTTTTGGGTCATCCATAGGAACTGGTGTGGGACAAAGATTTCAGAATAAAACATTTGAAAATAATATCTTTTTGCTGTAGTTTCCATGTTCTTTGGGGATGAGGGGTTCAGGTGAGGGAGTTCCACTCTTATCCTATAAGATTGATGTAGTGTCATTGGACAAAAAATGTTCTATAAAGACTGTGAGTTCAGTGGACTGCCAGCTCGCTTTGAGTCAGTAGGTTAATAGGGATTCCAAAAATCTCATCTTCTCCCTTCTGGAGAAGCAAACTTCCAGCAATACAGAGGCAATATTCCTACTGTCTGATCTGATAGGATCACAGAGGGAATCTTGTGATCAGTATCTACAGTTTAAGAAGATTTGGAAGGTTCAGAATGTTCTGAGGATGACAAGTCATGATATGAAGTACTTACAGTCACAAAAGGACCATTTGAAGGAAGTTGGGATGGTCAGAGGGGAGAAGAGAAAAGCCATGCCAGTCATGATAATTTTTTCAAGTATTCGAAGTTCTGTCCTTTGGAAGAGTGGAGATTTATGCTCTCTAAGGCCTCGGGATAGAACCAAGGGCAAGAAGTGGAATTTGTAAGAACCTAAATTTGTGCCTGACATTAGGAAGGCCTTCTTTTTTAAATTAAATTTTATGCTTATTTTTAGTTTACATCATTCATTTCCACAAGATTTTGAATTACAAATTTTCTCCCCATTTTTCCCCTACCCACCACCCCAAAAACAGGGATCCCATTGAATGTCCCCTCCCCCAATCTGCCCTCTCCCATATCTTCCCCCACCTCCCCTCTGACTTTCCAGTAGGGCATAGTGGATCTCTATGCCCCAGTGCCTGTCTATCTTATTTCCCAGTTACATGTAAAATAATAATAATAATTATTATTATATATATATACACATATTTAAACATTTGATTTTAAAACTTTGAATTCCATATTCTTTCCCTTCTTCCCTTGTCACCCACCCTTACTGGAAAGATAGGTAATTCAATATAGGTTGTACATGTGTAGCTATGTAAAACATTTCTATAGTGGATATATTGTGAAAGACTGACTATATTTCGCTCCATCCTATCCCTCTCCGAACTTGTTTTATATTCTACTTTGACCCTGTCCCTTTTTAAAAGTGTGTGCTTCCAACTTCCCTCCCCCCCATCCTGCCCTCCCTTCCCTCATCCCCCCTTTTATCCCCTTCCTCCCTACTCTCCTGTAGGGTGAGATATCCTCTTTAGTGTGTATGTCATTCCCTCCCTAAGCCAAATTCATTGAGACTAAGGTTGACTCATTCCCTTTTGCCTTTCTATTCTTCCCCTCCATTGTAAGTTTTCCCTTGCCTTTTCTATATGAGATAATTTATCCCATTCTGTCTCTCCCCATCTCCTCTCATTATATTCCTCTCTTACCTTTTAATTTCACCTTTAAGTATCCATCTCTTCCTATTAAATTGGTCCTGTGCCCTCTGTTTATGTATACCTGTACACATATATACACTCATTTACATATGTATTCATATGCCCATATACCCCCCTATATAGACTTATATATGTATGTATACACATATCTATATATACATTTCTATTCCCTTCAACTATTCTCATACTGAGAAAAGTTTCATAAATTACAATTATTGTTTTTCCATGTAGGCATGTAAATAGTTCAGCTTTGATAAGTTCCTTATGATTTCTTTTCCCTGCTAACTTCATGATTCTCTTGTTTCTTAATTTCAAATTTTCTATTCAACTGTTTTTTTTCCTTTTTTTTTCCTTTTTTTGGGGAGGGGGCAGTTGGGGTTAAGGGACTTGCCCAAGGTCACATGGCTAGTTTTTGTGTTAAGTGTCTGAGGTCAGATTTGAACTCAGGTCCTTCTGACTCCAGAGCTGGTGCTCTATTCACTGCACCACCTAGTCACCCCATCAACTCTGTTTTTTTCATCATGAATGCTTGAAAGTCCTCCATTCCATTTAACGACCATATTTTCCCCTGAAACATGATACTCAGTTTTGCTGGGTATGTGATTTTTGGTTTTAATCCCAGCTCCTTTGGCCTCTACAATATCATATTCCAAGCCCTTCAGTCCCTCAGTGTAGAAGCTACCAGATGCTGTGTTATCCTGATTGTGTTTCCACAATATTCAAATTGTTTCTTCCTGGCTGCTTGTAATATTTTCTCCTTGATCTGGGAGCTCCAGAAACTGGCTATAATATTCCTAGGAGTTTCCTTTTTGGGATCATTTTCAGGAGGTGATCAGTGGATTCTTTCAACCTCTATTTTGCCCTCTGGTTCTAAAACATCAGGGTAATTTTCCTTGAGAATTTCTTGAAGGATGATTTCTAGCTTTTTTTTTTTGATCATGGCTTTCAGGTAGTCCAATAATTTTTGAATTATCTCTCCTGGATCTATTTTCCAGGTCAGTGGTTTTTCCAATGAGATATTTCACATTGCCTTCTATTTTTTTCATTTGTTTGGATCTGTTTAATAGTATCTTGATTTTTAATAAAGTCACTAGCTTCCATTTGTTCCAATCTAATTCTGAAGGAATGATTCTCTTCAATGAGCTTTTGAGATTTTTTTCCATCTGGCAAATTTGGCTTTTTAAGACATTCTTTTCCTCATTGGCTTTTTGAACCCCTTTTTCCATTTTAGTTAGTCTATTTTTAAGGTGTTATTTTCTTCAGTCAGGTTGTTGACTCTCATTTCATAATTTTCTTGCATCATTCTCATTTTTCTTCCCAATTTTTCCTCCACTTCTCTTACTTGGTTTTCAAAATCCTTCTTAAGCTCCTCTATGGCCTGTAACTAACTCATATTTTTCTTGGAAACTTTTGGTGCAAGAGTTCTGACTTGATTGTCTTCCTCCTGTTCCGTGCTTTGATCCTTTTTGTTCCCAAAATAGGAGTGTAAAGTCGGATTGCTGTGCTTGCTTTGCTTCCTTTGCTTGCTCATGTTGCCACTCAATTACTTGACTTTTGAGCTTTTTGCCACAGTAGAACTCTTCTACCAGAGAGGGAAGCTTTGTTCCAAATCACTGGGGTTTTCTCAGCTGCCAGAGCTATTAGGTGGCTGCACTTTCTGAAGCCTCCACCAGCTCTGGCAAACTGGTCATGCACCCCAGGACCTCCACCCTAGACAGTGATCCAGATCCAAGCAGGTTAAAGCAAGAGTGATTACTCCTCAAACTGGTTGCTTGTTCCCCTTACAATCTTCAGGCCAGGAGCTCTGAAGCAGTCACAAGGTGGTGGATGATCCTTAGCATCTCTGGGTTGATAATTCTGGAAACTGCCACAGCTGCTGGTGATCTGAAGTCCCTCCAGCTGCTGCTGTTCAGGCTGCCTTGAGGCTAAAACCTCAGGCTCATACGGGGCTGGGTTTGGCTCCCAGAGTTCTCCTCTGGTCCTTTCCTGCTGGCCTGATGGGCTGTCTTCAGTGGGAGGTTAGCTTCTCTCTGTCAGTTCTGTAGGTCCAAAGTTTGATTGATAAAGTTTGTTTAGAGTAATTTTTCACATGAATTGGAGGAGGTGGAAGCAGGAGTCACTGCGAAAGTCCTGTTTCTACTCCACCATCTTGGCTCCAGGAAGACTTTCTCAACAATTAGAGCTGTCCAAAGTGGAATGGACTATGTCAAGCTGTGATGGGTTCTCTCTCCTATGAAGGTCTAGGTGATTACTCATGAAGGATATGATAGCAGAAATTTTTTTCAAACACCTCTTGAAGTAGATCAATGTATTGTCGTTGTGACTACATTTTGGGTTTTCTTGGCAGAGATACTGGAGTGGTTTACCATTTCCTTTTCCAACTCATTTGACAGATGAGAAAACTGAGGCAAACAGAGTTCAGTGATGTGCCCAGAGTAACAGAGCTAGTACATGTCTGAGGCCAGGTTTGAAGTAAGGAAGATGAGTCTTCCTGACTTTAGGCCCAACATTTTACCCATTAATGTATATGTAAATTCCTGAAATGCATCCAATGCTCCCTGGCATTCCCAGTTGGCCTCTGCCAAACATGAGCTCTGTGATCTTGGCCAATTCATTCAAACTTTCTCTCCTGGTTATCCCTTAAGACTGCCCTGAGACAGACACGAGGTAACGGGGTTAGCAGAAGATGCTTTTAAAATTGTAAAAAGCTTTGTTGAGGTAAAAGTTATGTATTATTCTTTGTTGTTATTCATTAAGTAGTGGTAGATGTGGTTGGGCAGTGTTGCCATTCTTCCTGCCCTGTCTGCAGCTCAGTGTTGCTGGGGAGATAACATCCCAAGGAAGATTTGAAAGGGATTGGAAAAGAAAATTTGTCCATATTGAACTTATTCCCTCTATGGTTCCTTTCAGCTCCAAATCCTTGATCTTTTTGTCCAGAACTCCCATACTTAGGTGGTTTTGGAGTCTCCAAAGGACTCTTTTCTCTCAACAGTCAATATGAAATAGGGAGAGGGAGTATTATTATTTCCATTTGATTGATGAAGAAACTGAGATTAATTGATTTTCCCATTACCTTACAGCTAGGAAGTATCCAAGCTGGGATTCAAACACTGATCTACACTTTGAATATCAGTATCCCGACATCTCTACCAGCCTAGTCTGGAATGGCCCCAACAGTAAATGAAGGTGAATCCATCCTTTCCTGTCCCTAAGAGATGGGAGGCTCACAAAATGGCCCCAGAAACAGACAGAGAAGTACAAAGACATCTCTGACCTTTCCTTGCCCTCCTTTTACAGTTCAAGTTGATTATTTTCAGTGGATATTTTACATCAGTCATTTCTGAATATCTCTTATGCTCATGCTTTGAAAGAAAAATTTTAAAATGAAGGGTGAAGTGGTCAGAAAAACTCAGGGAATTTGAAAAGAAATGAAATGGTCAGTGTCTACAAGACCAGCCCTGACTTGCCATGTCAGTGGGATCCTCATTTCTCTCTGAAACTCCAAGGAAAAGCAGCCCTGTTTTGATTCCTACTGATAAGAGGGAATGCTAAACCCCAGTCTGTTTTCCTCTTCCCTCTTCCTTCTTGGGTCAGGAGAATGTAGTGAGACTCCCATTATTTCTCTTTTCCCTTCCTATTTTAGGATTCCAGTCTTCCAGTGGAAGTCTGACTAAGATGTTTCTATGGCTTTACTGTAGCACTGAGACTTTATTTCTCTGTCTTTTTGAGAACCCACGTGGCATTTCTATTTCAGGTCCCCATATTCCCTTGGGCATTTCTATGTCTCTTGTGATTCTTTTTAGGTTGTAGGACAGTGAGGAAGAAAAAGTGAGAGTGATTCATGACTCTCAGCAGAGGGAGGAAGAGGAAGCCCTGAGACCAGAGAAGAGCCACAGGGAAACCTCTCTTAAGGCAGGAGTAGACTCTGCAAACCCAGCTGCTGACCAAAAGGAGGTGATATCCAGACTTAGGTCATATTGACTCCCAAATCACCATGACCCATACATGTTATTAATCTCTACTTTTTTATAATGGATACCAAAACATCAACAAACATCTCAATATGCAAAGAAAAAAGGAAAAGAGGAGGGTCTATGAATCTCTGAGCCTCTATTGAGTATGGTTTGGTGGTTTAGCACAATGGGAAATCACCTCTCTTACTGACTTGTGCCCCTTTCTAGAATTTCCTTTTCCCTCTCAATTTTTCATTGTTACTCTTTCCTTTATTTTTCCTATATTTGCCTTGTTGTCGATTGCCCCAAAGCCATCCTGCTATGTAATAGATTGTTGGCTGGTTGGTTGTTGTCCTTCCTTCTCAAAGAGGACCGAAAATGACATCACTAGGCTAAAGTCAAGTTTCAGTGTGTCCAGCTGGGGCTGATCAGAACAACATGAGCTTGGAATGCTCTTCCACAGGTTGGGCACAAACAGTCTATGGGAACATTTGGAATGGACACAATTTTGCATCCTGCATTTCCTTTGAGCTGTTTCACTTCTACTTTGCTCATAGAGCATAGCACCTTCTCTGATGTGGGCACACCATGCTGAGAGGTCCTGTGCCAGTGTCTCCATGTCACACAATCAATTCCAAAGTTCTCGAGAGAGACCTTGTATCTCTTCTTCTTCTTTTTTTTGGAGGGGGGAAGGCAGGGCAATTGGGATTAAGTGACTTGCCCAAGGACACACAGCTAGTAAGTCCATGGCTGGATTTGAACTCAGGTCCTCCTGACTCCAGGGCCTGTGCTCTATTCATTGTACCACCTAGGTACCTCTTGTATCTCTTCTTCTGACTACCATATGAATGCTTGCCTTGTGTGAGTTCTCCACAAAATAGTCTTTTTGGCAAGTGTATTTTGCATTCAAACAATGTGGCCAGCCTATTGCAGTTGTGCTCTCTGAAGTAGAGTTCCAATGTTTGACAGTTTAGTTCTAGTAAGGAGGACCTTGGTGTCTGGTATCTTATCCTGCCAGATGATCTTCAGAATCTTCCTAAGACAATTCAAGTGGAAGGGAGTCAGTCTCCTGGAGTGGCGCTGGTAGACTGTCCAGATTTCACAGGCATACTATAATGAGGTCAGCACAATGGCTCTGTAGATCTCTGGTGTGATGGCTGCTTTCCAATAGATTGTACATCATCAACAAAGTAAAAGGGTTAGCCAGAGCTGAAAAAGTTTGTCTCATTTGGCATCTCTAGTCTATTACTCCCATCAAAAGCTGAGAACAGCCTTCAGCTTCAGTGTTCTGCTGGAAGGATCACTCATTTCAGGCATCAGCATTCTCAAGTCATTTAAACTGGTTTTCATTGACAATATTCCAGTCATTTTATTAGCTCTTCTCCTGGTTCTGTTTACTTCACACAGAAAGAGAGAAGTAAGTGAACAGGACACCAGGAAATCCACAGAAATCACCCACTTGGGTAAGCATTCTGTATGTGCCTCAAAGTACTGGAAACCCTGGAAAGCAGCCAGAGAAAAGTCAAGCTTAGGCCAGTATCTCACACCATCTACACAAAGAAGCAGCATATGTCATCGTGGGAGTTGGAAACTAAAAAAGGAACCCAGAAAATGCAAGACTGTGTCAAGGGCTGAGGTTTTGTTCCCCAGGGCAGTTTGATCATGGGAGAAAGAAGATAGTGAATGGAGAGGGGAGAGGTGTGTGTGTGTGTGTGTGTGTGTGTGTGTGTGTGTGTGTGTGTGTGTGTATATGTATGCAGTGGCATGACAAGGGTGCTGAGGGGGCAGTGGTAAACTTGAGGGAGAAGCAGAGACTGATGAAACCAATGCAAAACGAAAAGCAAGGAGAGATATGGTCACCATTGATTTGAAGGATTATTGTGATTTCAATTATTATTGGTTATTTTGATTTGAATTATTCTTCATTTGGAGGATTTTTCAGCATGCAGTCCATGCTACTTTGATACTATAGCTGCCTAGGTTTTAGGACGGTAGGTTTAGAAGAAGGGCCCTTAGCTTTCTACTCCAACACCAGATGTGGCCCAGAGAAAGGGACCTTTCCCCAGGTGATTGTAGTAGTGAGAGGCAGATCCTAGATCTGGTCCCAGGTCCCTTCCCTTGATTAGAGACCTCAATAGGAACATTACATCTTAAACAAATTTCAGCAAAATGGAAGGTGATGCCTGTCCTACCCCACCACTTCTGAACCCACTCAATGGGTTCAGAATAACAAATACCAAAATTTATATAGAAATAGCATATTACTACCATCACATTGTATTCACACGCACTTCTTTTCCTCACATCTTATTTTCTCTTCTTTAACATCCACTTCATTTCCATTGGAAAAAAATGGACGTGATGGCCTATATGATAGTTGTGTACCTTAAAGTATCATTGTGTCATATGTGACCCCCTCCCCAGAGAGTCTCATGTTCTCTCCTCTCCATTGCGGTTCTGCCCCATATTTTTGTCAAACCTTGCCCAAAGGCCTGGAACCTGAATCCGTCACTTCCTGGTTATAAAAATTTGGACAAACCATTTAACAATAACTGGTAATTATATAGAAACTATTCTTAAAATGATCTGATTAGGGGCGGCTAGGTGTCGTAGTGAGTAGAGCACCGGCCCTGGAGTCAGAAGGACCTGAGTTCTGATCTGGCCTCAGACACTTAACACACACAAACAAAAAGAAACCTAGCTGTGTGACCTTGGGCAAATTACTTAACCCCAATTGCCCTCCAAAATGCAAAAAAAAAATGATCTGATTAGAGGGCTAGTCAGGGACACTGGGAGGTTAAAAATCAGAGATGGGACTGAACCCAGATCTTCTTGATTCCAAGTCTAAGACCTCATCCACCCTATGTCAAGTCTCATATAGACCAGAGATAAGAATACCAACCCTGTCTACTTCATAAAGTTGTTGTAAAGATGATAACAGATAATCAATGTTTAAATCTTTTGTATCCTTAAAATGATGCAAATGTAAAGTGTTAAAATCATCTAACAAGAAAAAAGATGAACTGCTGGGCCAAGACCCAGAGGCCTCATTTCTTTGCCCTGATCATGGCCACCATTTGCACAAAACTTGTCAAGCCTTGCCCTTGAAGGACCAGAGGTGATTCCTCTATATGGACCATTTTCTGTGAGTATAAAAATGTGAAGTCAACAAACCTGGGAACATTTCCAGGATCTGCTCCTGACTACCACTGTGACCTTGGACAAGTCACTTCTCTCTGGGCCACAGTTTCTTTACCTGGAAAATGAGAATGTTCAACTAATCCACCTAGGATCCTTTGATCTCTAAATCTCCAACCCTTAGATCTAGGCAGTTATGATGTCAAAGCACTATGAAGGTCATGTTGAATACTTCATGTCAATGGTCAACAAAACTCTCTTATTTGTTTCTGCATGTTTCCTTTGTCTGCTGCTAGCTCAGGTTCACCACTTCCCCCCCTTAGCACCCTTACCACCCCACCACATGCACACTTCTCCTCTCTCCATCCTCCCTCCTCTTTCCCCCATGATGAAGCTGCACAGGGGGAGAGAAACTCAGTTTTTGACACCAGCCTTGCATTTCCTGGGTTCCCTTTTTAGTTTCAAACTCCTACCATGACATCAATTCTCCACAGGAATTTCCACCCCTTTTAAGTTCCTTCTTTCTCTCTGAGTACTCTCAGAAACCCCTATAAAAAGGGGACTGACACATGAGACAGAGACACAGACCTCCAGAGTGGCTTAGCTTGTGTCCTGCTCCTCCAAGCCTTCTCTCCTCTCAGGATCATGAAGTTCTCTGTGGCTGCCCTCTCCATCCTCATGGTCATGGCCTTCAGCTCTTTGGCTTCCTCTGTACCAAGTAAGTGAGCTTTCTCTTTCTGTCTGTAACCACGTCCAGGCTCTGCTCATAAGCTGTTTAGAACCCTGACAGGAGATGAGGCTGGTCTGATCACAGGGATCTGTGAGGGTCAAGAGGGGAAGAACTAAAAGGGAGGGGCAGGAGCAAGAAGGGGGAGGATGTCTATGCCTTTGGACTTGAAAATATTAACCTGCCCTTGATGATATAAGCTGGTTAAATGTTAGATGAAGATGAGACAAGAGAGGAGAAATGGGACTGGCCAGTATTCTGTGTCTGACTAAGTTCTCATTCTGACTCTGCCACTAATTACCCAAGTGATCTCCAGCAAGTGGCTTCCTGGGCAAAAGCAGCAATTGGATGGGCAGGTCTCAGAATCCATTTTAGCTCCCACTTTAGGGTTCTTCAAAATATCCCCAGTGACAATAGGAACAATGGGCCTGATCCTCCTATAGGCACAATGAGAATCACACCAGGTACTGCCTGGAAGCAAGGTAAGGGAGATAGGGGGGATCTCATCTCAAGTGTGCCTAGTTCTGAGTTGGTCCCTGAGATGGACTCAACAGGTAAGGAATGTGAGTTGTGAATGCAAGCCCTTACTAATCTCATGTCCCCTTTTCTTTCTAGTGGGATCTGATACTCCCACCTCCTGCTGCTTCTCCTATGTCAGCCAACAGATCCAAAGAAAATTTGTGACAGACTATTATGAGACCAGCAGCCTGTGTTCCCAGCCAGCTGTGGTGTGAGTTTCTACCCACTGAATCTCTTGGGGGGATCCAGGGAGAGAGGATGGCAAGGGGAAATGGGGCCATTTGGCTACTTGGAGAAATGGATGAATCAGGCCACTCAGGGGGAACCCTGGTTACAAGGGAAAGAAATCCCACATGTGGTCCCTGGCCAAGGTTGGGTTCTCTATGGAGCAAAATGGGAGCTGCTCACCCAAGAGGGAGGGAGAAACAGAATCAACAGGGATTATATGTCAAGGTGAGACTTCCTGAGAGATTCTCCACTGGACAGGTCTCTAGAGAGACTAATAAGGGCCTGAGGGATATTGCCATAGGTGAGGATTGTTCCTCATGACCCTCTAGAGATGTGTGGTCAGTGGTCAGTGGTCAGTGAGGGAGAATGTTCTAGGATTATATGTTCTCTCCCTCTAGGGAGAACATAGAGAAACATTTCTCTCTGTGACCTCTTTTCTCTCCTTCTGTCTGTGCCCAGGTTCCAGACCAAAAGAGGCCGGCAGGTGTGTGCCAACCCCAGTGATGCCTGGGTTCAGAGCTATGTGGAAGAGCTGGAGCTGAGCTGAGGGCCTCAGGGGCCTTGGATGATGACTCTTAAAGGGAAATGGACCAAGTTGAGGAATTCCACGGGCAGATGCAATCTCCCCAAACTCTACCCCTCAGGAGATCCTTTTACCCATTATAATTCATTCCTATCTATGAGATTTATTTATGTAAATTATTTGGTGGCAACTTTATTTATTAGCATTATTATTCTACTTCTGGAAGACAGACGCCTGTCCCCCATGGGGACCTTTCTTGGCAGCTTAGACTCTGTCCCTTCGAGTCCTGCTGGATTCCATGAACATCCGTTGGACAAACATCTCAGAATAAAACTTTCTAAAGCTTTAATTTTTTTTGCTGTGTTTTCAATATTCTTTGGGGAAGTGGGATTTAGGAGATCAAGTTCTGCCATGATCATACCAGGTGGGGGTGGCATTTTTAGACAATATTTCTAAGAAAACTTCGGGGTTCACTAGACAGCCACCTCATTTTGAGTCAGTGGGTTGATGGGGAAGCATAAAATCAAATCTCCTGGATTGAGAAGCAAACTTTTAGGAATAGAGAAGTAATAGTCCCAATATGCTTTGGCCTTTCAGACTAAAGTAGAGTCTTGTGGTTATTTTTGGAACCCATAAGTTAGGGAGAATGTTGGGGAACTGGAATATAGTCTAGAGGAAGAAGTTGACCTGCCTAAGGATTAGTTGATAGAATTAGGGCTGGTTAGTGGGGAGAAGAGAAGACCCAGTTTAGACATAATTTTGTCTTCAAGTATTGGAAGTTGCGGCCTGTGTAGGAATATAGATTTGTGCTTTTTGAGCTCCAGGGACATAACTTGGGGTTATAGACAGCATTTGTAAGGAACTAAATCTAGGCCTGACATTAGGAAAAACTTCTTAACAATTACAGTTGTCAGGGGGCGGCTAGGTGGCGCAGTGAATAGAGCGCTGGCCCTGGAGTCAGAAGGACCTGAGTTTGGAGCCGGCCTCAGACACTTAATCCACACAAACAAAAACATAGCCATGTAACCTTGGGCAAGTTACTTAACCTCAATTGCTCTAAAGGGGCGGCTAGGTGGCGCAGTGAGTAAGAGCGCCGGCCTCGGAGTTGGGATGACCCGAGATCAGATCCGGCCTCAGAGAATGAGCACCCACGAATAAATAATGACTAGCCGTGTAACCTTGAGCAAGTTACTTAACCCCAATTGCTTTAAAAAAAAAAAATTACAGTTGTCCAAATCATAATGGGTAGTGTGGTGGGTTCCCTTGGAGGTCTTTTAATAGAGGCTAGGTGACCACCTACAGAGGGTGTGACAATGGGAATTTTTTTAGTCACCTTTTGGACTGGGTGACTATGATCTCTCCCCAAACTCAAATTCAGTGATTCTGTGATATTGTCACAATATAAGCAGAAAATATTGTACAGGAGTTTTTCCAAGGAACCACCAAGGAAAGTGAAGGAGAAAACCAGGAAAGAAGTAATCAGAAAGAGCATTATCTCAAAAGACATGGTATGAGAAAAAGAAGTTTTTATTTGGGGTCAGAGTATCAGGGTTCAAATTCAGGCTTCATCACCTGTGTGACTATGGGCAAGTGACCTACTCACTCTGGGTCTCCAGATGGATTTCAGTTTAACAGCAACCTAAAGAGGGGTGGCTAGGTGGCACAGTGATTAGAGCACTGGCCCTGGAGTCAGGAGGACCTGAGTTCCAATCTGGCCTCAGGCACTTAACACAAAAACTAGCTGTGGGACCTTGGGCAAGTCACTTAACCCCAACTGCTCTACAAAAAGGAAAAAAAAAACCCACAAAAAACAACAACAACAACAAAAAAGTGACCTAAAAATCATTTTGATTTTTTATTTTTTTGGAGGGAGGAAGGCAAGGCAATTAGGGTTAAGTGACTTGCCTAAGATCACAGGACTAGTAAGTATGGCAAGTGTCTGAGATGGGATTTGAACTCAGGTCACCCTGACTCCAGGATGGGTGCTCTATTCACTGTGCTGCCTAGCTGCCCCCAAAAATCATTTTTGTCACTGGAGGAGAAACCTATAGTAAACTGGCCAATCTGGATTTAAAATCACAACCCCTGAGTTTTTATCCTTGCTTAGATTAAAAAAAGATAAGCCAAGGCATATATTTTCAACGTTTCTGGATTTTTTTTTTTAAGGTTAGACTGAAGATTAAAAAAATTAATCAAGTCACCCTACCCTAATTAAAGTGAGTGATAGCCTGTTTTCTGGTCTCCTTTTCTCAAGTCTCCCCTGCCCTTCTGATTAGTTCAGCCCTCTACCTTCTATGACATACTACTTGTCCTGGAGGGGAAGAGGACAGGAAATACACAAACTCTGGCCAGCTTTGTTTTCCTCTTGCTAAGGGGCACTCCAAGACCTCAGTGTCATTTTCTCCCGCCCATTTCAGCATGAGCCAAGAGAACATAGTGAGACTAACATTCAACCCTAATTCCCTGTCTCTTTGAGGATATTCTCTCTGTGGCTTCAGTCTTTATTGGATCCTTACCCAAACTTGGGTCTGTCTGTCGTATGCACTTCAGTTCATTAAAGTCATTGAGATTGAGAGTGGAAGGGTGACTTATGACTCAGTACAGAGAGGAAAGGGAAGCCTTGGGCAATAGGCCAGGCTTCTAACAGGACAAGACAGAGTTCTGCAAGCCAACCCAGTGGCCATATGGGAATGGTTTCCAAACTTACCGAGTAGCTTCTCCCCCAGTTCTTTTGATATTAAAAAATTGTCATGATCTTTATGAACTTAAAAATTTTCCCTTCTTAATTTTGAACACTAAAATAACACACACATATGAGCTTTTCAATATGCAGAGGATGGAGAAGATATTAATCTGTGAATTTCAGCTACTTACAGATTTTTTGAAAAGTATGTGTTGAGTTTATCACAATGGTAGGCAAACTCTGCTGCTTGTTGGTGACCCCCTTTGAAATTTCTTCATTCTTTTCTGTGTCTTTTACAAAGATGGTTTTCCCTAATGCTCTATTTCTTCCTTCCTTCTTCCTTCCTCTCTCTCTGCTTCCTTTATTCCTTCCTTCTTCCTTCCTTTCTGTTTCTAGTGGAGCTCAGGAAAGAGATCAGAGGAGTTGAAGGATTAAGGAGGAGAGTGAAGGTATTTCAAGGATAAGCATGATTGAATGACTTGCCTAGGGACACTCTGCTTGTAAGTTTCAGAGCAAGGATTTGAACTAAATTCAACCCTCTAGCCACTATACCACACTACCTCTTCTGGAGGGGAAAATGGTAGGAAATCCACAAAATCTGTCCTGACTAGTGATGTGAGTGCTATCCCCATTTTTGAATGAAACTCAATGAAAAAAGAAGTCCTTTTTGTTTCCTACTACTAATGAAGTATCCTAGACCTCAGTCTGGTTTCCTCCCTTACTGTTCCTTCTTGACTAAGGAGAATGTAGTGAGATGATCTTTCTCTTTTTCTGTCCTCTCCCAGGGCTCAGACAACACCCTTGTTCCTTCTGGTGGAGGTCTGACTAAGAGGTTTCTGTAGGTTTGCTGTAACATTTAACCTTTGTTCCCATTCTCTTAAGAGGACATTCTCTCTATGCCTTTGGTCCTTATTTTTTCCCTATCCACCCTTCCATCTCTCCATGTTCTGTGTGTCTCATTTAGGCATCAGGACACTGAGGATAAGAGAGGGAGAGTGACTTGTTACATGGAGGGAGCCACAGAGAGGAACTATAGTCCAAGCATATCCAGGACTAGGCAGAGTTTTGCAAGCCAAACCATAGACCATAAAGGAGTGATCTCTTAGCTTGCATTGCAGTGTCTCTCCTAATTTCTTTCATACCAAAAACATTGGTGTGACCCTTATAGACCATAAAAGTGCTTCCTTTTTTATTATAAACATTAAGATATTAATGAATACTCATATTGGAATATACAAAGAAGTACAGAAAAGAGACGTGGAAGAATATCTGTTAACTTTTACTGAATACAATTTGGTTATTTTAAAGTATATATTAAGTTTATGACAATGGTAGGCAGACTCCCCTGCTTCTTGGTATATCCTTTTGTCCCCATTTCTATTCTGCTCTGTGTGTATGTGTTTTTAAATTTTTTCATTCCTGCACTTTTATTTCCTTTTTGGATTATCATCAGTATCCACTAACTCTCATCATTCCCCCTCAAAAAGTCCTTTTATATAACAGATTAAGTATACTTAATAAAGCCATCTACAACATTGGCCATGGCTGAAAATACTTGCCTTTAGGCCGTCCACTTCCTGCCCAGAGTGGGGAAAATACTTTTCATCTTCAGTCTTCTGATGGAATGATTAGTCATTGTAGACCTCGGCATTCTCAAGTCTTTCAAAGTGGCTTTCATCTACAATATTATAGTCATTGCATCAATTTGTCTCCTAGTTTCATTTACTTCATTCTGAAACGGAAGCTTGTAAACATACCAGAAGAGGATTTGGCAAACTCAAGGACTGGGAAGCGTTCAGACAGAAATCAAGCTTAGACCAGCACCTTATACTATACACTGCAATATTCTCCAAAGACACCAGGCTTGGGTGTGGAAGGTACATACATCAGAAGAAAACTGGAGGAAAGTGGAAAGTTGCCTATTACAACCATTCCTGAATTCATCCAATGGCAACATTGTCTATTATTTACACATCTCTATCATCTCTCCATATCTTATTTTGTTGATTTAGAGTGAACTTTATTTTCATTTTTAAAAAAGTCACATTCCTCGTGATGTTGTATTAAGCAGCATCTAACAATTCTAGTCATTATTTCATACCTACATTCAACCTACAGAGTTTCACATTGCTTTCTTTCCCTTAAGAATGTCCCCCCAATTTATAAAACAACTGTGCTATAATTGCTCTTATTAGAGTGCTGGCTGTGAGGTTAAAGATCACATAGCTACTAAATTTTGGAGATCGAACTTGACCTCAGGTCTTCTTGACTCCAAGCCTAGGGTCCAATAAATGTCATCTCCATTTTCTCATATATAAAATGGGGATAAGAATACCAAAACTGCTTACCTTACAAGGTAATTATAAAGATTAGTCACTGTCAGAAATGAAATGAAAAGTCATACAAATATATGCTGTTAATAGCATCATAAAAGAAAGTAGACACAGGAATGGACCAACACTAAAAGTTCTCATTGACTATTTCTGCTCTGTCCCCATTTCCACAAAAATCTATATGGACTAGTTGCCTTAAGTGAAAAGATGTGGAATTAGCAGACCTGAGACCATAAGTAGGATCTGCATCTGACTATTAGTGTGACCTTGGACAAGTTACTTCTTTCTGGGATACAGTTTCTTTAGTTGTAAAATGAAGGTGTTGGATTAGACCACTAACGACCCTTCTAGTTTTAAATCTACAATCCTAAGATCTAAGCAGTGTTGATATCAAAGAAGTATGAAGGTCATGTTGAATACTCCCTCAAATCAATGGTCAGCATACCTCTTTCCTATTTGTTTTTGCATATGTTTCATCTGTCTCTGCTGCTATCACAAGTTCACCACTTCCCCCTTAGCACCCTTGCCACCCAACCACCCCCCCTCTGCCTGCCTGTTTCCCCCATGATGAAACTGCTCTGGGGGAGAGAAACTCAGCTTGACACCAGCCTCACATTTCCTGGGCTTACTTTTTGTTTCCAACTCCCACCATGACATCAACTGTGCACTGGAATTTCCACTCATTTTCTATTGCATCCATCTCTCTGGGTATTCCTATAAAGAGAATCCAAACATGAGACAGAGACACAGACCTCCAAAGTCTCTTAGCTTGTGCTCTGTCCCTCTAACACCTCTCCTCTCAGGATCATGAAGGTCTCTGTGGCTGCACTCTCCATCCTCATGGTCATGGCCTTCAGCTCTCTGGCATCCTCTGCTCCAAGTAAGTGAGCCTTCTTCTGCTCTCTGTGCCTGTACCCAGGCTTTCTGGTCATAGGCTGGATCTCACAGGAGACAAGTGTTGTCTGATCACAGGGATCTGAGGAGGGTGGGGAGGGGAAAGATTGAAAGGGAGGGAAGAAGCAGGTAGGGCTTTTATGCTTTTGGACTTTGAAACTATTGAAATGCCCTTGACAGTTTGTGTTGATTAACATATAAAATCAAGACAGGACAAGAGGCATTGGGATGGGTACTAGTCCAGCTAGGTTCTAGTTCTGAGTCTGACAATAAGTACCTTGTGACAAGTACCTTCTCTAAAAGTCAGGAACTGGACAGATTAATCTCTGATAGCCCTTCCAGCTCTAACTCTTTATGTTTTCTCTATGGATCCCCTGTGGGAATGAGATCAGCAGGTCTGATCCTCCTTCATACACAGAGAATCATTTCTGGTACTTGAGGGGAGGCATTCGAGATGACAACCTGAGTGTGTCTGATGGAAAGCTTGTTCCTGAGATAATGTCAATACTGAAGGAATGTGTAGTGTGAATGTGAGACCTTGCTAATTTCAGGCATCTTTTTCCTTTACAGCAGGCGCCAACTCTCCTACTTCCTGCTGCTTCTCCCATGTCAGGCAACAGATTCCCAGGAAATTTGTGATAGACTATTATGAGACTAGCAGCCTGTGTCTCAAGCCAGGTGTGGTGTAAGTATCTACCCACTGAGTCCCCTTAAATGAAACAGGGTAAGATGGTGGAAAGAGAAAATGAAGACATTTGACAATTTGGCCAAATGACTGGATCCGGCAGCTCAGGTGATGCTGTGGATAAAAAAGAGACTGGTAGCCCACGTGGTTCCATTCCCAGGTTTGGTTCTCCAGGGAGCAAGATGGGAGCAACTCCTTCCAACAGGGGAAGAATAAAGGGAAGCAACAGGAATTTGAGTATGGCCAAGAAGGGGGCTAGGATAATCTCTCCTGGGCTTTTCTCTAGAAAGAGACAGATGGCCTCAATGAACCTGCTGGAGATTTCAGAAGGTGGGAGAGTGGTTACTTAATGCCTTCCAGAAATCTACAGGAGTTGGGAAGAGGGGAACAGAAAGACCTTCCCTGCATCTCCAGCTGAAAAGCTTTTTGGTCTCTCATCTCCTCTCTCTTTACTCCACAGGTTCAAGACCAAAAAGGGACGGCAGATGTGTGCCAATCCCAGTGATGACTGGGTTCAAAAGTACATGGCTGACCCAGAGCTGAACTGAAGCCCAGGACAATGAATCTTAAAGGGAAATGGACCAAGCTAAGGAATTTAGAAGCAATCTTCCCAGACTCCAGCCTTCCTGAGATGTTTTTATCAGTGAGATTTAATTTATATAAATTATTGGGTGGCAGCTTTGGATATTTATTGGCACTATTTGCACTTTTGGAGGATATCTGTCCCCCATGGAGACCTTTATTAGCACCCAAGCCTCGGTTCCATTGAATCCTGGGCTCATCTGCTGGATTCCATGTCTTTGGACAAAGACTTCAGAATAAAACTTTTTCAAGTCACGAGTTTTCTGTGTGTTTTTGGTTTTCTCAGGAGAAATGGGACTGCTAAAGTGGAGTTCCTGCATCATCATTCTAGATGGGAAAACATTAGTCAGACAGTATTTGTTCTGAGAAAGAAAAACAATTTGGTGGTTGAAGTATATGACAGTCTCAATTGGGCTCAGCACCTTGAGTGCCCCCCAAATATCTAATCCACTATGAGAGGCACAGCTTCCAGGAATTAGGATGGCCTAATCCCACCACACTCTGGTCTCCAGTACTATGTTCATTTCTGAGCATCACAGTTTGGGAAAGACATAGGAAAGCCCAGAGGAGGGCAATCAGGAAGGAGAAGGGCCTAGAGTCCCTGCCATGCAAGAATGAGTTTCAGGATAGTTAGTGAAGAGAGGAAAAGATTCAGGGAGGGCATTATGCTTGTATTCAAGTGTCTGCAGGGCTATCATGAGGGAAAGGGGTCACACTTGCACTGTTTGTGCCCACCATGAGCCATGGGCAGAAGTGACAAAGAGGTAAACAGAGGGTCAATAATAGGAAAAACTTCCTAAGAATTAGAACTGTCCTCGGTCCCCTCTCTGGGGCGGGGGCGGGTCCCGCCGCCAGGGTTTGTATGTGGGTGGTTTTTCTCGCCCGCCCCGGCGGCTGAGCTTCCTGGACGGGTGCCGGCTCCTCCGAGGACTCGATGAAGCTCCCGCCCCACGGCCGCCGCGAGACTGGGCTCTGGTGCTGCGCAGCCCCGGGCGCCGGCCCCGGAGGCAGCGGCCCTGGAGACGGTCGCATCCACCGCGGCGGCGGCAGTGCCAGGGCCCTGACTTTCTCCCTTCCGGGGTCCGCGGAGCCCTAGAGGAGCAGCAGGAAATGGCAGATGGGGTGCTTTTCTTGCTTCTCCACAATGAGATGGTCAGCGGCGTCTACGAGTCCGCGGATCAGCTGGAGAATTAAGCTTGGAGAACTTGGGTTTTAGAGTAGGACAAGGACCGATAGAAAGGTTTACAAAGGACACTGCAACGTTCAAGGATGAATTAGATATCATGAAATTCATTTGCAAAGATTTTTGGACCACTGATTTCAAGAAACGCTTTGATAATCTAAACACAAATCATCAGGGCATCTATGTGCTTCAAGGCAACAAATTTCCACTTCTGACTCAGATGTCGGCAGGAAAACAGCATTTAGATCGTGCTCCTAAGTATCTAGCATTTACATGGGGTTTAATCAGAGGTAGCTTATCAAATTGGGGGATAAAATGTATTGTGACAGCTGAATCGTCAGCAATGCCAGTGTAAATTTCAAGGGATGATACAGAAGATGGAGCATGTACTAATGCTTCTACAATGTAAAGGTATTAAATTATTCACATATAAAGGTTTTTGAGTAGTAACTTTTGACTTACTGGCATTATGGTAAGTTTCTACATTGTTTTCTACATTCTGCATTGATTTGTGTAAGCTATATGTTAATTTAATTTATTAGATGATGTATTAAGCACTCTCAAATAAGATTACCATATTATAGTATAGCATATGTCATCTGATGGAACAGGAGAGTATCAAAAAAATTTTACTGAGACACTACGCTGTAGCTATATGTCACTGTATACCAAATTCAACTTTATTTCATTAAAAAAATTGCTAAGTAAGCACAGCAACCAAATAACTTTTTTTTGTGCTTCTGCTCAATTGGTTCATAATAATATTTATTTGGCATTAAAAAGGAGGGCAAAACTAAAGTCTTACTTAATTGGCAGAGAGAAAAAGTTGTCATTTGTACCCATTCTTTTCAGGTCCAGAAAAAAACCAAACAATTAAATTGGATTTTAAAAAATGGAGGTATATGTTAAAATGAATAATTTTCATATTTGTATGAAGAGGCTCTGTGTTTTAAGTCTAATGGCACTACCAAAACTAAGACTGGAAGAGGATTTCTGGGATCAGCAAGGGTGGAAAGAAAGGAGGTAAATTTTTGAAAGAAATCAGATGAAGAAAATTAAATTGATGGGTTGGATACTAGATTAGATAAATGGCTAAAGGACCATCTCTAAAAATATGTGAGACCAATCAGGGTGACTCTCCACATGCAAAGGTTATTTGTCCAAGTCAATTTCACTATATTCAGGTCCATTCTTCATACTAGGTAACAGGAATATTCAGCTCCAATACTTTGAACACGTTGAACATGTTAAAATCTCTTTTATATTAAGTACCCCCCATGGGTTTACCAGTAGTATGCAATAAATATTATTTTATTTCTTAAAAAAAAAAGAATTAGAACCGTTCAAAACTGGAGCCAGTTGCCTCCAATGGAAAGTTGGTTCCTCTCCTTGGAGGTCATTAAACAGAGGTTGGGTGACCACCTCTAGAGGAATCCTAGTAGGAGTTTCTTTCAAGTATATCTTGGACTAGATGGCCCCTGGGGTCCCTTCCAGGTCTCAAATTCTATTATTCTGCAGGGAACCGTTAGGAAATAGTGTCTTTGTAAGAAATATGCTAAGGCTACTATGGAAATTCAGTGTAGGAGTGAGTAAAGACCATCCAAAGGGAACTTATTTTACATGATGTTACTGCAGAAAGAAAAATGCTTCATTTGGAGTCAGAATAACTTGGTTCAAATCCTGTCTTCTTTTTCTGAGTGACTATGGACAAATCAGCTAAGCTGGGCTTCTTACATAGATTCATCGTATTTAGCATTAACCTAACAATTATTTGTTTTAATGTTGGAGAAATCTATGCTAAATTGGCTGATTTTGATTAGGAATTTTTATTTGGAATTAGTAGGTGTGAATTCTTGTACTGGTTCTAACACTTAGCTTTCAAATGAATTTTATAAAGATATAAATTTTCTTTTTTAAAAATGTATTTACTTTTAGTTTACAACATTCAGTTCCACAACTTTTTGAGTTCCAAATTTTCTTCCTCCCTCCCCTTCCATCCTTCCATCCTCCCATGGCGGCATGCAATCCAATATAGGTTCTACATATAGTTTCACATTAAACATTAGTCAAGTTGTAAAGAATTATAACCAATGGAATGAAAACAAGGAAGGAGAAACAAAGCAAAGCAAAACAAAACAAAAGTGAGAGAGAGCAAGTAGTTTGCTTCTATCTGCATTCAGACTCTGTACTTCTTCCTCTGGATGTGGATAGCTTTTTCCATCATGAATCCTTTGGAATTGAAAAGACATAGATTTTCATAGAGGTGCATGAATCCTTTTTATAAGGGTGGATTGTTGATTGAGCAAAAAAATATGAAGTGACCCAACCTCTCTTAAAGTAAGTTATAAGGTGATAAGAAGCCTCAAGCAAGCAAGCAATCCAACACTTTAGTTGAAATGAGAAAAATCCTTGGATGAACAGGTGGGAAGACAGAAAGAGTATTGAGATTGACTGAGGAAATTTATTCATGTCTTGGGAGTCTCCTATCAAATAGAAGCTCAGTGTAGGATAGGAAGAGGGGGAGATATTTATGAAGAGAGAGAAAGACAGATAGAATGGGGGAGAGAGGGGGAGAGAGGGAGAGAGATAGGGAGAAGGAAAGGGAGAGGGAGAGAGACAGAAAAAGAGAGACAAAGAGAGACAGAAAGACAGAGACAGAGAGAAACAGAGACACAGAGAGAGAGCTAGAAGGAGTTGGACAGACAGACTGATTCAAAGAAACAGAGACAGAAAAGATTGTTGAAGAGTATGAAATGCCAGATGGTTTTATATGTGATTTTTAGAAGCAACAGAGAAACATTAGACCTTCTTGAACTGCTCCAAATGGTCTATTGAGTATGTGTCAAACTTACAATTGTAATTACATTCCATTGCTTGTTTGGATCCCCTTTTGGACTTTCTTCTTTCTTCTGCTATCTTCTATGTGTGAAATTTTCTTACATTGATACTCTTTTCTTTTTTGCATCACTATTACTACCCACCAATCTCCATTCTTTCCCCCAAGAGATCTTCCCGACGTAACAAATAAGGATCATCAAACAAAGCAAATAAAAGCATCATCTAGGGCTGAAAATGTTTGCCCCTTTCTAGTCCTCTCTAGTCAACACACCCTCTGGCAAAGGTGGGAAGCAAGCTTTGTCATCAATCTTCTAAAACGTATGATTAGTTATCCCACTGAGCAGCATTCTGAATTATTTCAAAGTCGCTTCCTTCCACATTAGTACTATCATTGTATAAATTCTTCTCCTGTCTTCTTTTCACTTAACTCTGATACAGAGACAGATAAAAATGACAGCATAGATTTCGGAAAACCCAAGGACATCACCTATTATGGTGAAGACTCTCTTCAACCAAAATGCTGGAAACACCAGAAAAGTCTGGGAAAAAAATAGATTTAGACCAAGATCTCACTCATGAATAAAATAGCCTACCTCACAAGCCAAGAAGATTCATCTTGCTTAATTGAACACCTTAAGATGAAATGAAGTGGGACAGCTAGGTGGCACAGTTGCAAGAGAGCCAGCCCTGGAGTTAGGAGGACCTGAGTTCAAATCTATCTTCAGACATGTACTATCTGTGTGACCCTGGGTAAGTCACTTAATCCCAATTCCCTTAAAAAAAAAGATGAAATGAGGTAATAGATGTCAAAGTTCTGTGACAAATGCATGCTGCTGATATCATTATAATAAAATGATAGAGCACTAGGCAAGGATCTCAGAGTCCTCATTCCCTGTTTCTGCTCATGGCCACCATTTACAACAAACCCTGTTCAAACCTGAAGTCTGTGAACTGAAATCTATGTGTATATTCTGTTACATAGTCCCTGGGAACCAGCAGGAGGTGGGAGGATATCTATTTATCTCTGTGTGTGTATATATATATATATATATGTGTGTGTGTGTGTGTGTGTGTGTGTGTGTGTGTGTACATATATTTTAAGTGTGTATATATCTATATATATCCATATGTGTGTATAAATATGTATTTATATCCATATATACGTATATATGTATGTATATATCCGTGTATGTGTGTGTGTGTGTGTGTGTGTGTGTGTGTGTGTATAACTTGTGATATGAGTGGGACTAAACCACCCTACTCCATTTTAGCCTTGGTACTTCAGATGAAATCATGTCTCAATCAGTCACATATTTGTTGGAACTAGTTTTTTATTTATTCTCTAGGATTCTCTAACTAAACCATCATATCATCTGCAAAGAGTAATAGTTTTGTTTATCCCTTGCCAATTTTAATTTCTTCAATTTCTTGTTCTTGTCTCATTGCTATAGTTAGCATTTCTAGTACATTATTAAATAATAATGGTGAAAATGGGCATCCTTGCTTCACTCCTGATCTCATTGGGAAGGTTCTAGTTTATCCCCATCACACATAATCCTTGCTGATGGTTAGATACTACTTATCATTTTAAGGAAAGCCCCATTTATTTATTTTTATTGAAGGCAGAGCAATTGGGGTTAAGTGACTTGCCCAAGGTCACACAGCTAGTAAGTGTTAAGTATCTGAGGCTGGATTTGAACCCAGGTTCTCCTGATTCCAGGGCCAGTGCTGTATTCACTGTGCCATCTAGCTGCCCAAGTGATTTTTTTAAAAATAGAAATTTTTTTTCTGAAAGGTTTTCTGCATCTATTGATATAATTATATGAATTTTGTTGTCATTTGCTATGGCCTATTATGCTGATAGTTTTCCTAATATTGAACTAGTCCTACATTCCTGGTATAACTCCCTTTTGGTCACAATGTATGATTTTTGTGGTATATATTTGTATACATGCATACACACACACACACACACACACACACACACACACACATATATATATGTATATACACATACACACACACAATCTCCTTGCTAGTATTTTATTTAAAATTTTGCATCAATATTCATTAGGGAAGTTGGTCTATGGTTTTTTTCTTTGTTTTTGTTCTTCTTCATTGAGGTATAAGAACTATATTTGTATCATAAAAGGAATTTTGTAGGACTCCTTCTTTGCCTAGTTTTCCAAATAGTTTATATAGTACATATCGGAATTAATAGCTCTTTAAATTTTGGTAGAATTATCTTGTGAATCCATTTGGTCCTAGGGATTTTTTTTATTAGGGAGCTCATTGATTGATGGCTTTTTCTTTTCTTTTCTTTTTTTTTTAAAGCAATTGGGGTTAAGTAACTTGCTCAAGGTTACACAGCTAGTCATTATTTAGGCGTGGGTGCTCATTTTCTGAGGCCAGATCTGATCTCGGGTCATCCCAACTCCGAGGCTGGCGCTCTTACTCACTTCGCCACCTAGCCGCCCCTTTAGGGCAATTGGGGTTAAATAACTTGCCCAAGGTTACAAGGCTAGGTTTTTGTTTGTGTGGATTAAGTGTCTGAGGCCGGCTCTGAACTCAGGTACTTCTGACTCCAGGGCCGACGCTCTATTCACTGCACCACCTAGCCGCCCAGATTGATGGCTTTTTCAATTTATTTTTCTAAGATAGAGTTATTTAAATATTGTATTTCCTCTTCCATTAATTTGGGAAATTTATATTTTTGCAAATATTCATCTACTTCACTTAGATTGTCAGATTTATTGGCATATATTGAACAAAATAAGTCCTAATAATATTGTTTTAATTTCATCTTCATTGGTGGTGTGTTCACTCTTTTTATTTTTGATGCTGGTAATTTGGTTTTTTCCTTTCTTTTTAAAAATCAAATTAACCAATTATCTCTTTTCCTGTCCACCCCCCCCCCACACACACACACATAAAACCAGCTCCTAGTTTTATTTACAAGTTTAATAGGGTTTTTTTTACTTTCAGTTTTGTTAATCTCTGTTTTGATTTTCATTTTGACGTTTTAGGATTTTAAATTTGTCCTTTTTCTAGGTTTTTTTAAAATTTCATGCCCAATTTATTAATCTTTATTGATGTAAGCATTTAGAGATTTAAAATTTCCCCCAAGTACTGCTTTGTCTACATCCCACAAATTTTGTTATGTTTTCTTATTGTTGTCATTCTCTTTAATGAAATTATTACTTGTTTCTATGATTTGTTCTTTGACTCACTCATTCTTCAGTTAATTTTTAATCTGTTTCAATGACAATTTATTGAATCTAATTTTTATTGCATTACAGTCCAAAAAGAATATATTTTATATTTCTGTTTTTCTGCACTTGTTTGTGAGATTTTTATGCCCTAATACATGGCCAATTTTTTTTTTATGAAGGTACAATATATAGCTGAGAAAAAAATATACTCCTTTTTATCCCCATTCAGTTTTCTTCAGAGGTCTAACATATCTGACTTTTAAAAAATTCTATTCATCTCTTTAACTTGTTTCTTATATATTTTATGGTTAGATTTATCTGGTTCTGTGAAGGAAAAGTTGAGGTCTCCCACTAATACAGTTTTACTATCTATTTCCTCCCATAATTCATTTAACTTCTCTTTTAAGTATTTAGATGCTATGTATATGTTTAGTATTGGTATTACTTCATTGTCTATGGTACCTTTATGCAAAAATATTTTATGTTAAAGTTGGACTCTGTTCCAAGGGTGAAGAGGGCACTGTCCCAAGCTTCAGGTTTTTTAGAGCTTTGGTTTTCAGATTTAGTTCTGGGATCTGTAAGTTTCTGGTGTTTCCAAGGTGGTATAATCCAAGGAGAGGCATGGTAATTGCTTGTCCTTACTCAGGAAGGGAACTTGCTTCCCTGTAGCCACAAGTACTAGCACTCTTGGCTCTGGAACTGTGACAAGATCTGTGTTCCCTGTGGTCACAAGCATTAGTGGGACCCAGAACTGCATATGGACAATGTACTATGGTCCTGTGCCCAGTGTAACCTCTTTATGACCAGTTTTCTGACCTACTTACCATATCTGGACCGAGAACTCTCAAACCTGCTGCTGCTGTTGCAGCTGTGTCTGAGGACTGCTGCAGTTGTTAAACTGTGGGCACTCCAGGCTGCTCTGGATCTGTTCCCACCTTGGTGTCCATAGACCTATCCTGTTGATCCCCCAAGTTGTTTCAAGCTGGTAAAATGTCTTATCATGAACTTTTATTGGCTCTACCCCTCCAGAATTTGAAGTGTTATTTTAAAATTGTTTGGAAAAGGAATGTTGGGAGAGTTTTGATGAGTTCTTGCCTCTACTCTGCTATCTTGGTTCCTTTTATTAATATTTTCAGTTAGAATAAGAAGGGGGAACATAATATGCTTCCATAATTCCCCCCTTTGTGCTTCCAAATCCAATTATTTGAAACATGATATATATATATATATATATATATATATATATATATATATATATTAATTCTAGTATCTTGATTTTGCATCTGATAACAAGAAGCAAGACTGATTGCTTTAGTTGGTCCAAAATATGGAGTTTTCACTGTTCTGCTTTAATGCAGTGAATGTATCAAATAGTGGAACAATAAGAACTATTCCATATAACAGTATGCCAGGTGGCACAAAAGAGTAGAAGGCATAGTTGAACTGGGATACAGGAAATAATATAATGGGTAAGAGACAAGACTCAGTATTCCAACATTTGAGTCACTACTAGCCAGCTGTCTCATCTCCTGGCCAGTGGCCAGAAGGCTCTGAAGATTAACAAAGCTGCCAGGGATTGAGACAATTAGAATTTAAAAGTAACATTAGTGTCCTGGTTAGCTGGACAGAAGATAATCTGATCCCTTTAACCTTAGCTAATACAGACTACACATTCTGAATTTAAATTCTGATTCTTTTAATACAGACATAACTCTTTTGTAAATGTGCTGTTTAATCTAACAAATCTAACCAAGTAATATCCTCATCTCAAGTCTGTTTCCATCAATGCAAGCATCTTATCTATACCAATCTCCCTAATTCCAGTTAATGTCTCATCACCTGCCTGCTGCACATCTCCACATAGATGTCCTATTGGTGTTTCGAATGCAATGTGTTCAAAACAGAACTCATCCTCTTTCTCCCTAAATCCTACTTTCCTCTGAACTTTCCTTCTTTTGTTAAATGGCTTTTCTTCCTTCCTGTTACCCAGATTTGAAGCCTCAGAGTTGCCTTTGACTCTTTTCCCTTCCTCAACCCTATATCCAGTCAGTTCCAGGTCTTGTTGGTTCTTCCTCTATAGCATCTTTGATGTTCATTACCTTCACTCCACCTACACAGTCAATGCTTTAGCTCAGGCTTTTTTCATCTCTCACCTAAATTACTAACATTTCTCGTTTTTAAGTTTCTGTGCTCTTTAATTATTCTGCATAGAAGCAAAAGTCACCTTCCTAAAGTACAGGTCTAACCATGCTTCTCCCTTCCTCAAAAATTTGGATGACACCTTTTTTCTCTAGGATCAAATAAAAACTCCTCAGCCCAGTATTTAAGGTTTTCCACAATCTGATTCCTGCCCACCTATCCAGTCTTATTTCTGAATGAATAAATAAATATACTAATTAATTAAAAAGTATTTGCTTCACCCCCCCTACTACATGCAGAACACTATACTAAGTGCGGGGGATATAAAGTGGAGACAGTCCCAGCTCTTGAGGGAGAGAAAACTCGTAGAGAAGTTTTCAGTTGCAAGTGAGGTTGTTGAAGTTTAGGGGTGCTGGGACCCCAAAATAGCCGTACATAGGTCCTGCCCAAATGAATCTGAGCCAAGCCTTCTATAAGCCAAAGACAAAGTTTATTAAAACAGTGATAGAGGGTGGGAGTGATTCTAAAAATCCGACATATTGGCCAGATGCTTAAGAAATCAAAGCATTAGGGGCGGCTAGGTGGCGCAGTGAGTAAGAGCGCCGGCCTCGGAGTTTGGATGACCGGAGATCAGATCCGGCCTCAGAAAATGAGCACCCACGAATAAATCAAATGACTAGCCGTGTAACCTTGAGCAAGTTACTTAACCCCAATTGCTTTAAAAAAAAAAAAAGAAATCAAAGCATTTGTGGTGCTTGTATTGACAAACTGACCAGATTGAATCTGAGCCCCTTAAATCAGGCAAGATGGATCTTTTTTTTTTTTTTTTTTGCTTTTTGCAGGGCAATTGGGGTTAAGTGGCTTGCCCAAGGTCACATGGCTAGTAAGTGTGTCAAGTGTCTGAGGCCAGATTTGAACTCAGGTCCTCCTGACTCCAGGGTAGGTGCTTTATTCACTGACACCTAGCCACCCCCAAGATGGATCTTATATACAGAAAGACAGGGAACAGAGAAGGGATCTAGATGGAATTAAGGGAATGGCAGTCTGGGGTGGGGCCAGGTGCAGACAATATAAGGGCAGTTAATTAACTGGGAAGGGCTGATTGCCCCATGTAAACACCAGGGACCTGGGCCACATGGGAAAGTCCAGGGCTTTTTCCTTTTCGGGATCCAGATCCCAAAGATATGTTTTTTTCCTCTTGGGTGGTCAGATCCCATCCCCATCAAGGTGACAAAGTTCCAGAGACTTTAGAGTACAGTGAAAAAGCAGATGACAATTTCTCTTCTTTAATGTCACTTCCACTAACATAATCATATCAGCATCTCATATCAAACTACTTGACAGTGCTAAGGACATAGGTGGCTAGAACTTGCTCTCCTGGGTCTATACTAGCCATGGCTGCAGCTCTCACAGTAGCAATTACTGAGCTGCATTTCCATTGTAGTTCCTTACTGGGATAAGGGCTGTGGAGGCTGAGCTGGAATCAGGATCAGTGGTCACTCCCAGGTCTATTGGGTTTACCTGCCCACCAGAGTTAATAGATTTTTATATACTACTCCTGGCTGTTCCATGAACAAGACACTCCATCTCTTGGCTCTGGACATTTCCTGATGGAGTATAATCTCTGGGAACCTCCTTAAATCTTTCTACTTGATGAGGCATTTGCCTGAGGCCATAATCTTTATCTCTAGGCCCAAATCTTTGTTACTCTTAACCTGGCCTAGCCCTCCATTGTCCAGCTACTTCCCACCTTTAATCCCATTCATAGAGTCTGACCTCAGTAGTCAAGATCCTTCTTAGACTCCTCCTCAAGACCCTCCTCAGACCCCACCTCTAGACCTCCCCTAGATCCCTCCCATAATCTTTCTGTATATAAAGACCCATCTTGCCTACATGAAGGGGCTGAGATTCAGTCTAGTGCAGAATCAGTCCATGTCAGATTGTTCTGGTCTGCTTGTCCAATATGTGCATCACAAATACTTAGGCTCCTTAAGAGTCTACCCATTATGGCGAATCTTTAATAAACTTTGTTTTACTTTGGCTGAGAGAAGGCTTGAGTTGAATTTATGTGGCAGGACCCGGCCTGTTGAATTTTGGGGTTTTGAGCACCCCTAAGCCCCAACCTCAACATTCCTGCTGACTGTCCATGCCTGGAATGCTCTCCCTCCTTGGCTCCTACTACTGACCTCCCTGACTTCCTTAAGTCCCAAGGAAAATCCCACCTCCTATAGGAAGCTTTTCCCAAAATTTTCCCTTTTAATTCCAGTCCCTTTCCTCTGTCAATTATTTCCTATTTATTCTGTGTACAACCTGGTGTGTGTGTGTGTGTGTGTGTGTGTGTGTGTGTGTGTGTGTGTGTGTGTGTGTATTGTTTGCATGTTATCTCCCCCATTAGATTGCAAGTTCTTTGAAGGCATCTCACACCAGTTCCATTTAACTAACAGACAGATTAGCTTTTAGAAAGGAATATTTATTTCAAAGGTATAATAAAAATAAACTTCCCTCCAAATACCTGGGGGTCATAATCCTCCTTATACTACCTCAGTCTCTGGGGAGGGGAGAGAAGGGAAGAGGAATTAGGTTTATGGCTCAGTTCCAATATGCCAATACTCACACTGACGTGAATACAAACAAGTGCCCTAAGGGTTAAAAGAATATTAAGGGTTGCTTTTTCAATGCCTTGTGAGGCCCCTCTAGAACCTGAGGGTTTCCTAAATTCTCTTCCCCTTATCTTGAAATACCATAAAACTTCCCCTTATCCTAGACCATAAAATTCCTTGTCTCTCTCATCGTGAGTCATAAAATGTCCTGTCTCCCTTATCCTGTGTCTCCTATCCTGTCATCCATCTTCCTCACCCGTCTCTAATCTTTGACCCCCATAAGAAACATCATTATCCTGAACATCTCTATATAAGCATAAGGCTCCCAAATATTGGAATCTCACTCAGCTTTCTTGCTAAGGAGGCATGTACTGCTCACATGATAAATAAAGCTCCCAATGAAAGGCTAAGAGAATTGTCTAAGTGAATGTTTTCACACCTGAGCTGTGTTCTCCCAACTCGGACTTCAACACCATCAAGTGCCAAGTCAAACCCACCCTCCCCTCCATTTCTGGGACCCTGGTCTCACAGGGCTTCACTGTTGGGCTGGTTGTAATATCTGGCTTGGAATCCTGGGTTTCTAGGTCCCTATGGCTGGAGCTACTGGGTCCAGGAATCCACTTGTTGTACCTATAACTGAAAAAAAGATAAAATAAATATATAAAATCAAATAAAGCAAAATCAAAGTCCCAAGTTTGTCCTTGGGGCCACACAGCCTGTGGGGTGGGGGGGAGGGGGAGAGAGAGAGAGAGAGAGAGAGAGAGAGAGAGAGAGAGAGAGAGAGAGAGAGAGAGAGTAGGAGGAAGAGGAGGAGAAAGGAAGGAAAGAAGGGAGGGAAGAGGGGAGAGAGAAGAGGAAAGAGAGGAGCGAGAGGAGGGGAGGTAAGAAATAGTAATGATGGGTATGAGATCTGAATACCCAAAAGGAAAAGACCTTGTCTTTGAGATCTGAACCCCAAAAAGGAAAAGCCCTGGACTTTCCCAGGGAATTGGCTCTTCCCAGTTAACTGCCCTTAGGTTATCTACCACCCTAGACTGCCACTCCCTTAATTTCATCTACACCCTTTCTCTGTTCCCATGGTCTTCTGTATAAAAGATCCATCTTGCCTCCATTAAAATTCTCAGATTCCTTAAGAGTCTGGCCAGTATGGAGGATTTTTACAATCTTGCCCACCCTCTATTGGTATTGTAATAAACCTTATCTTTGGCTGAAGGAATGCTTGGGCAGGACCTGCATGTTGCTAAATCTCAACAGTAGGGTAGTTTTAGAGACACCACAGTCCTGTCTATGCAGCTAATGGAAAGAGATTGCTCCCAACCCCTCAGAGGCCAGTGAAGAATGTCTGTATGTGCTCAATTATGGCTGATTCCCAGAAGATCTCTGGAGTTTCCCATGAGGGTCCCCCAATCTTAGGTTAACTGGGTCTGTGCCAAGTTCCCTGATACAAACTGAATAGTTAATCTGAGAGAGGAAGGCATTAGAGGCTGGGGAGACTAGAACAGGCCTCCCACAGAAGGGAAGTTTGAGCTGGTTTTTAAGGAAGCCAGGGAAGTTGAGAGGGGAGGAGGGAGAGCATTCCAGGCGGGGGGGGGAGGGGGGAGGGAGGGGACCAGGCAGAAAGATGGGAGATAGTGTTGTGTGTGAGAAATGGCAATCAAACCAGTGTCACTAGACCAACAGAGCATGTGCATGTGGAAGGGAGTAAAGTATAAGAAGACTGGAGAGGAAGGACGAGGTCAGGTTGTGTAGAGCTTTAAATGTCAAACAGAACATTTTCTATTCAATCTTCTCGATAAATAGGGAGCCACTGGAGTTTGTTGGGGTGGATGAGGGAAGTGACATCCTTCCAGGCTCGGTTCAGTTACCATCTCATCCATTAAACCTTCCTTGATCCCTCCAGTCATTTGTGTTTTCTCTCTCCTCTTTTTTCTTGTATTCTATTTATCTGTGTAAATGATGGATTCTTCCTTGGGGTCCATAGACCTCCATAGAGAGATTTCAGGGGTCTATGAATTTAGGGGGAAAAATCGTATCTTTATTTTCACTAAGGTCTAACTGAAATTTTGCATTTCCTTCCATTGCTTAAAAACATTCCTTTGAAAAGGAATCTATTGACTTAACTAGTCTGCCAAAGAGGTCAATATTATTAAAATGGTTAAGAACCCCTAGTGTAAATATTTCAACCCTTCAAAGGAATGTCTGCTCCTTGAGGGCAGTGACTTTGAACTGCTTTGTCTCTGAGTGGTTGTTGCTGTTGTTTTTTTTAAAATCAGACTTGTGATTTCATCAGTATAGAAAGCCCTTAATGACTAAAGACTCTACCAGTGCAGACTGGCACCTTCTCTGCAACTTTACAGTCTTAATCTCTGTTTGCCTCAATTTCCTCAGCTGTAAAACGAAATGATAATAGCACCTACCTTTCGGGGCTGTTGTGAGAATCAAATGAGATAATATTTGTAAAAATCACTTAGCACACAACCTGGTACACAGTAAGCAATATATAAATCCTTATTCTCTCCCTTCTTCTCTCCCTCCCCCTTAAAGAGTTGCCTTGAGCAGAGGAATCAAGCACACGGCTTGTGAATCACATGTGGTCCATGACATTCCCAAAGTGTGCCCCAAACCAGATTCAAATATAGTTTCTATCTGATTTTAATGTGTTTATGTATTAATAAAAATATAAAAACTTATGTGGTTTTCTAAGTCATTATGCTTCCTGTAGAGGTCATTCCATGTGGCTTAGAGATCCTCATTTCTATTTGAGTTTGACACCAATGAGTGAGAGGTCAAGAGATCTGTCCCCTAGGGTCACAAAGCCAGCTTGTGTCAGAGGGATGATTTGAATCCAGCTCTTCCTGACTCTACATGACACCATCCTGCTTCTCAAAAGTGCCTTCTTCCCCCTCCCCTCCCTCACTTTTAGATGCCCACCAGGCATCTAAAAAAACATTTTTGAAGAAAATTGAATGATGAAGCAATTTGGGACTTCACCAGTTGCACAATTACTGAGAGTTTCTGCTTTACTTTTCTGTTGAGATAACTTCCTTGTTGCTTGTCATGGCAATTGTCAGGGCATTAGTGCTGCCTCCTTGGGTAGCCCAGTAAGAGGTTTCTGGGCAGAAGATATTTCCACAAGCTTGGCTCATCTTTGGTGTGAAGATGTCTCTGATACTAGGTTAATGCTTGTTTGATTAGACAGGAAACAGCAGCTTGTGTCCCCAGTTCCCAGCCCAGTTCAGCTGACCTCCTTTCCTTGCTAGGGACACAGCCATTCTCTATCCTGAAAAGCCAGTGCACTGCCCAGGAACAGACATAAAAGTACCTTCTGCTGTGTGCTCTTCTCCAGATTGTTGGAGTTTCCAACAAGGGACTTTCCAGATAAGGGGGAGAAAAAGGCTAAAAATAGAGGTTGGAAGAAGGTTTGCAAAGAAAGGGCTTTTAATGTCAAACATAGAAGTTTGTATCACTTTGATATATTGTAAAAGACTGAGTACATTTCCCTCCCTCCTATCCCACCTCCCGCTTGTTCTATTCTCTGCTTTGATCCTGTCCTTTTTCAAAAGTGGGTGCTTCCAACTTCCCTCCCCCCCAGCCTGCCCTCCCTTCCATCATCCCCTCTCTCATCCCCTTTCTCCCTACTCTCCTGTAGGGTGAGATACCATATTTAGCGTGTATGTCATTTACTCCCTAAGCCAAATTCAATGAGAATAAGGTTGACCCATTCCCTTTTGACTCCCTGTTCTCCCTTTCCATTGTAACCATTTTCCCTTACCTCTTCTATATGAGATAGTTTACCCCAATCTGTCGCTCCCTATCTCCTCTCATTATATTCCTCTCTCACCTCTTAATTTCACCTTTTAAGTATCATCTCTTCCCATTAAACTGGTCCTGTGCCTTCTATCTATGTATACCTGTACATATATATATATATATATACACATTCACATATGTATACATACACCCATATACCCTTCTATATAGACATATATATGTATGTGTGTATACATATATATGTATATATGAACACATTTTTATTCCCTCCAATTATTCTCATACTGAGAAAAGTTTCATAAGTTACAATTATCATTTTTCCATGTAAGAATGTAAATAGTTCAACTTTGATAAGTTCCTTATGATTTCTTTTCCCTGTTCACCTTCTCATGCTTCTCTTGCTTCTAGTATCTGAATGTCAAATTTTCTATTCAACTCTGGTTTTTTCATCAAGAATGTTTGAAAGTCCTCTATTCCACTGAGTGACCATATTTGCCCCTGAAACATGATACTCAGTTTTGCTGGGTAGGTGATTCTTGGTTTTAATCCCAGCTCCTTTGCCCTCTGGAATATCATATTCCAAGCCCTTCAATCTCTCAGTGTAGAAGCTTGCCAGATCCTGTGTTATCCTGATTTTGTTTCCACAATATTCAAATTGTTTCTTCCTGGCTGCTTGTAATATTTTCACCTTGATCTGGAAATCCAGAACCTGGCTATAATATTCCTAGGAGTTTCCTTTTTGGGAAAATTTTCAGGAGGTGATCAGTGGATTCTTTCAACCTCTATTTTGCCCTCTGGTGCTAAAACATCAGGACAATTTTCCTTGAGAATTTCTTGAAGTATGATTTCTAGCTTCCTTTTTTGGTCATGGCTTTCAGGTAGTCCAATAATTTTAAAATTATCTCTCCTGGATCTATTTTCCAGGTCAGTGGTTTTCCCAATGAGATATTTCACATCACCTTCTATTTTTTCATTTGTTTGGATCTGTTTAATAGTATCTTGATTTCTCATAGTCATTAGCTTCCATTTGCTCCAATCTAATTCTGAAGGAATGATTCTCTTCAGAATTAGAGCTTTTGAGATTCTTTTTCCACATGGCAAATTTGGCTTTTTCAGACATTCTTCTCCTCGTTGCCTTTTTGAGCCTCTTTTGCTATTTAAGTTAGTCTATTTTTTAAGGTGTTATTTTCTTCAGTCAGGTAATGTTGACTCTGATTTCATAATTTTTTTGCATCATTCTCATTTCTCTTCCCAATTTTTCCTCCACTTCTCTTATTTGGTTTTCAAAATCCTTTTTAATCTCCTCTTCCTGTAACCAGCTCATATTTTTCTTGGTAGCTTTTGGTACAGGAGTTCTGAATTGATTGTCTTCCTCCTGTTCCATGCTTTGATCCTTTTTGTTCCCAAAATAAGAGTCTAATTTGGATTCCTCTGTTTGCTTTGCTTCCCCCTTTTACTCATGTTGCCACTGAATTACTTGAGTTTTGGGCTTTTTGCTACAGTAGGACTCTGCTATCAGACAGGGGAGCCTCATACCAGATTCTGGGGTTTTCTCAGATGCCAAAGGTATTAGTTGGGTGCCCTCTCTGAAGCCTCTACATGCTCTGGCAAGCTGGTCGCACACCCCAGGACCTCCACCCTAGACAGTGATCCAGATCCAAGCAGGTTAAAGCAAGAGCTTTAACCCCTCAGACTGGTTGCTTGGTCCCCCTACAGTCTGCAGGCCAGGAACTGAAGATGCTATGTGGTGGCTCCTCAGCAGCTTCTCCCTCCAGGGGATAAAGGCTGGACGCACTCACAACTACTGGATCCCAAAGTCTGCACTGCACTGACCTCTCACTTTGTCCTTAGCATCTATGGGTTGATAATTCTGGAAACCCACAGAGCTGCTGGTGATCTGAAATCACTCCAGCTGGCGGCTGGTCAGGCCTTCCTGGGGCTAAAACCTCTGGCTCCTATGGGGCTGGGGTCGGCTCTCTGTGCTGGCTGATTCCTGCCAGCTTCCCAGGCTGTCCTTGATGGGAGGTTAGATTTTCTGGGTTATTTTGTGGGTTCTGTAACTCCAAAGTTTGCTCAGAGTCACCTTTTACATGAATTGGAGGTTGTGGGAGCCAGAGCCCAGCAGAAGTCCTGTTTCTACTCTGCCATCTTGACTCTGCCTCCCAAATAAAATTTAAAACAAAAACATTTTTAACCTGAATTTTACCTCCCTCTGTGTCAGATGACAGAGGGAAGGTGCTGTACTGTGTACTATACTGCTATAAACCTTTCTGCCTTGTCTGCCCTCTGAAAACTGAGGTAGAGGTTTCTGGGACTTTAGTCACTGCTGTCAGAAAATGCCAAAACTGGTGAGGTCTTGACATTATCTCTGACACTGTCCTTCATGACTGGAGGATGGTATTGGAGACTGAAGGAGACACATATTTTCCTTCTTTTTATGGATATGATGAATTGTTGATTTGTTAACACTAAACTCATGGCTGACAGTGGCTATAGACATCCTGATAAGAAGTTTATCTAACCCCTTTATTTACTCAGTAAGTTGCATCACTAACCTTGCTTGTTTGGGCTTAGCCCAAAGGAGTTGCACTATACTTTGGGGGTATAATTGAAACATAATACTTGAGTTTTAAAGGTAAACAATGAAATATGAATATGAAATATGAATACATGGGTGATAGACACTATTTACAATGGTAGGGAGAACAAGATCAGTGAAGCATCTGGTAAGATGCCAGCTGTTCCACACAAACTTGCTTGTATCATCTCTCTCTTTCTCTCTCTCTTTCTTTTTTACTATGCATAACAATGAATATGTATGGTTGCCAATATGAAAAGGTTGAAGATTGACTGTCGAAGTCATTAGTTACTTTGATTTAAAAAAGAAAAACAAATTACTAATATAAAAAAATGAGAAAAGGTAAATTCACAACCAGTGAAGAAGAAATAAAAGCAATTATTAGGAACTATTTCACCTACTATTTGCCAATAAAACTCACATTTAAATGAAATGGGTGAATATTTATAAAATATATATAAATTGACCATAAGAGGAAAGAAAACACCTAAATAACTATGTCATGAAAAAATCAAAGAAAGAAAAAAAGAACTCAAATGCACAAAAATATTTATATCAACTCTTTGTGGTGTCAAAGAATTGGAAGGGATGCCCATCAATTGGGGAATAATTGAACAAGTTATGGTATATGTATGTGAGGGAATACTATTGTGTGATAAGAAATCATGAATAGAATAGTTTCAGAAAAACATGGGAAGACTTGTATGAACTGATGAAAATACAGTGAGCAGAACCAGGAAAACAATGTATCCAGTAACAACAACATTGTAAATCAACTTTGAAAGCCTTAGTGATTCTGATCAGCATAATAACCGATCACAATTCCAAAAGACTTATGATAAAAGATGTTATCCACTTCCAGACAAAGAGGTGATGGACTCAGAGTATAGACTGAAGCATATTTTCTTTCTTTCTTTTTTTTTTTTGGGGGGGGAGCATATTTCATGGCTAATGCATGGATTTTTTTATGACTATATATACTTGTAGTAGATTTCATTTTTCTTGCCTGTTTAATGGGTGAGAAAGAGGGAGGGGAAGAGGAAGAGAATTTTATACTGTAAATAAAAATTTTTAAAATATTAAAATGAAATTGGGAGGCAGGGATAGAAGTGAGGAGTTTGAAGACCTGGAAGTAGAGTGGGCCTTCAGTATTTTTTTTATCTCTGCATGTCAGTTCAGGAAACACAAAGGATCCATTGAATTTGGGGCTGAAATGTATATAGGGAATAAAATCTTATAAGAAATAGATATTTTAACCCAGTCTTGGAAAAATAAATTGAGTAAACTATAAATTAAAAATCCTGAGCCAGATAGATTTACAAAAAGAATTTATTAAACATCTAAGGAGCAAGTACTAATGATTATAAAATTTTTCTCAAAAAAGAGACAGAAAACACTTTAAAAATTATTTTATGTGACAAAATTGGTTGTGATAAACAAGGGGAAGACAATATACAGAAAGAGAACTAGACTAATATAATTAATGATACAAAATAAATAAAATCTTTGTAAGCAGACTACAGAAATATAACTAGAAAATAACTTACTAATATTTTCATTTCAGTTTGCTATTCAATTTACTATTATTAAGTCTGAGTCATAGCAAGGGCGCTTAAGTAGTTAATCATGTAAACAACAAAGATTCTAAAATCCATTTAATTAAATCAATAGGTGCAGGAAAAGTTTTTGACAAAATTTGATACTTATTTATGGTAAAACCCTAAAAAAGGACCTTTTTTTCTTTCATATGGTCAAAAGTATATATTTGAGACTATTATTTAAAAAAATAGAAGCTTTTCCAGTATAGATAAAGGTAAAGTAAGTGTGGAAGTAAATAAAAGTCTTCCTGCTCTCTCTTTTAGAAATATTAAGAAAGCATTTTAAGATGTTCCTAGTCTTCAGCCTTTCTATTAACCTGAAAAATAATTCTTATCAGTCTTTTTTAAACTATCAATACTGCTTTTCTCTCTCCACATAAGTCCAGGAGTAAACAAGTATTTTTTAAGGTTTACTATATGTCAGGTACTGTGCTAAGAGATGAGAACACAAATACAAGCAAAAGACAGTCTTTGCCTTCAATGAACTTACATTCTAATGTGAGCAAACAACACATAAAAGGAAGACTGAAAGGGGGAGTGGGAGATGGAGGTACCCAACCCCTCTTAATTCTAGTGTCTTCCCTCTTTCATTATTTCCTCTTTTATTCTCTCTATAGCTTGTTTGTACATATTTGTTTGCCTTTGTCTCCAAATTAAATTGTGAGTTTCTTAAGGGCACATACTATCTTTTGATTCTTTGTATTCCTAGCACTTAACTTAGTACCTGTTTAAGTACCTGTAGGTGCTTAATAAATAGTCATTGACTGATTATTGCCTGCCTTCCTGAGAAGTACCAGGTGTGGGGGCATGGTAGAGAAGTCTAAAGTGCCTTGGTGAGGGAAGGGAAAAAGCACTTATTAAGCACCTATTATTTGCCAGGAACTATACTAAGTGCTTTATAAATATTATCTCATTTGAACCTCAAAACATTTCTGTGAGATCAATGCCATTATGTAACTAGGGATGCATTTTACAGTTTAGGAAACTGAGGCAGACTGAGGTTAAGTGACTTGGCCAGGGTTATGCAGCTAGTAAATATCCAATTCAGAATTTCAGGTTTTCCTGACTCTAGGCCTGTATCATCTATCTATACCATAGGAGAGTTCCTCCACCAGTTCACTGAAGAGCAATACCCTCTTTCCGCATGCCCTGAAAGAATTAGGGCAATGATGAGAAAGAAGAAGCTTGTTTGATTTGACCAGTTAATAAAAATACTCTTGGATTCACCTTTGACTAGCTAGAGAGGAGAACCTTTGAAGGGAATGGTCAAAGAGGGATTGAATGGTGGTAGGAAAATGATAAGGCAGCTAGGGGGCCCTGTGGATAGTGTTGGGTTTGGAGTCAGAAAGACTGATCTTCTTGAGTTTAAATCTGTCTTTAGATACTTACTAGCTGTGTGATCCTGGGCAAGTTACTTTTTTGTTTGCTTTTGTTTCCTCATCTGTACAATGAGCTGGAGAAGGAAATGGAAAAACCATTCCAGTATCTTCGCCAAGAAAACACCAAAATGAGGTCATGAAGAGTTGGATAAGACTGAACAACAAGAACGAGAAAATGACTCCTTAAGAGTATGTAGGAAATTCTAACTGCTGTTCTATTTGATGAAGCAAATTGTTTACTGACCTGTTCTTTAAACTCTGGACTCTTGCGCAATCTTAATTGGGAAATATTCTTCATTCAAGCATCCTGTAAATTGTGATTTCAAAATGATTTGTGCTAGAGAGAAGTCTGAAAGCGTGGGGGCATTTCTCTTTCTAAGAAGGAAAACGCAAAAAGCATAAAAACCACGAATTAATAAAAACGCTTTCTTGAAAGCTTGGGCCTAAAATGCAGAGGTCAGTTTTTCTTCTTTACGAAGATGACTCATCCCCCCCACTATTATGTGACACAGTTCTAGAAATGATAGCCAAGATGGGAGAAGCATGTTAAAGGCACAAACAAGGCAAAGAGGAGAAAAAATTAGTCCTATTTGTAGATGACATGATGGTATATTTAGAAATGAAATCTTGTTCCAAGGAGGAGAAATGTTTCAACAGTGGATATGGTCATAGGCTTGTTAAAAGTAAGGATGTACAGGTGATGTGATTCCCCCTTCTGCTTGGTATCCCCATCCTACCCTTCTGGTATCTTCTATACTGGGAACATCCAGTGCCTTGAACTCAAACTAGACCAGTTCTTGATAGTTCTCTGTCCAGAACATCAGAAACAGGAAACAAATCAGGTGTGACTGAGCAGATGCATACAATGGAACCCAGGCATGGCATAATATGGGTGTATTAAAACTAGGTGGAAACATATCCAAAGCTCCTTGAACTTCTTTCTCCCCCTGCTGGCATTCTGCCCTCCAATGCATATGGTGACTAAGACCCATCTATATTCTCCCCACTGAACTTTCTTCCCTTACCCTTCTGCTCCTTCTTGCCCCTGGCTATCTTAAGTTATATTTCAAGCCCTTTCTTGTAAGTTAACACATGCCTAATAATAACAAAGTAATAGTAGTAACTGAAGAGGGTACCCACTAAGAGGGTTAGGGCTGCTCTGGAGACCCCAAAATACCAACACGCTGGGTCCTGCCAAATGAATTCAACTCGAGTCTTCTCAGCCAGAGAAAAGTAAAATTTATTAAAAGTCTGTGCTGGGTCATTCTAAGGCACTCTCACTCTTCCATGGCGCTCTCACTCCACATGGCAAGAGATGAATTCTTATATACAGAAGGTTGTGGGAGGAATCTAGGGGTGGTCTAAAGGAGGAGCTTGGGGAGGGTCTTCAGGAGGAGTTAATGAGGTCAATGAGTGATTAAGGGTGGGAAGTTACCTGGAGACCACAAACAATGGTGGGCTAGGCCAGTTCAAGGATGGGAAGTTTAGTAACAGACCTGCCTTATCAAATAGGATGATTCAATCAATAGTCCAAGAGAGGTTCCTAGAGCCCATACCTCATCAGTAACTGTTTCTATTTTCAGGACCTCTGGCTTATCTGGTCTTCACCTAGAACTGTTCTGCCAAACAATGGAAGCTTAGTAGAGGAATCTTGTGCCAAAAATGGAAAAAATAATGAGTTTCTACACAGAGGCTTTCCACCCCCCAGGCTTCTTCTCTGTCTTCACATGCTCATAAATGGCCTCCCAGAGTCTTCAAATTCCCAAGTGGAACTTAGATCAGCCTGTAGTTTGAGTGACAGGAAGAGTAGATTCACAGAACGTGTTTAACATCACATTTTATAGACAAGGAAGCTGAGATATAAAGAGGCATAAAATGGGAGTCATGGGTAGGTTTGATGAAGTAAAGGACTTCCTTAGTATACACGAGGGGTGGGGAACATGCAAACTTAAGTGATGCACTTCTGCTCTGGGCCTGTAGGTAGCAGAGGGCCCTGGCTCACCTGGAGCTACCTCATGAGCACTCAATACAGCTGTTCTCCTACCTCTGTTGGGTCTGTTTTCTAGCCCTTAAGTGATAGTAAAGGAGACAGCAGTGACTGACTGAGCTTGAAAGATAGAAAGAGGAAACTGCCAGAGGTCCCAGAATAGGAGCCCATTTAAGAGTTTACCAGAAGCCCCACACTTGACTGAGTCAGCAGTGTACGCACCAGGCAGCTGAGACGTGGTTTTCTGCAGACAAGGGGGCAGCTTTGACTACCAGCTCTGCCACCTATGGAAGGAGACTTGGTGGAGTAAATGCTTTGTAGCCACCTCTGGAAGTCTGAGCTCATTCTCCCTAGTTATAGCGGTAGTTTAGAGAAGAGCATGTCTTTGGTTCAAGGGGGTATATTTGTACTTCTATTCTTGTTATAGCTTCTCAGTAAATTAAAAAAAAAAGATCTGAACTATGCAACATACAGCCACTATTTTGAGGTTTCAAATTATCATATGCCTCCTTGATGACTGACACATTTGATTCTACTTGAATCTACTACTTCTTGATTCTACTTGGAAGGGAAATGGTTAAGAACATGTCCCAGGGATTCCTGGAGAAGCATCTGTCTCAATCTTCCCAACCAGGACTCCATCAACTTTGGTTTGTGGGGGTAAAAGTGGAGAGAGAAAGCCAGAGACATAGAGACAGAGAGAGTGAAAGAGAGAGAGGGAAGGGGAGAGAGACTCTGGGAGAAAGGTGAAGGGGGAGAGGGAGGGAGGGACAGAGAGACAGAGAGAGAAGGAGAGAGGGAAGGAGGGAGAAGGGGTGTAGCAGCAAGCATCCTAGCATACCAAGTGTGGCTGCCAACACAGGTTCTTAGATCTGCTTTTCTAAAGGAAAGCAACTCAAAATGGGTTAACTCTCTTGCTTTAATAAAACATATGTTATTTACCTAGTTCAGGGGGAAAAGGTCAGCACCCCGAACTTCAGAAAATACAGAGGTTACAAGCAGACAAAAATTACAGACAGAGAAACAGATCAGCAGACAGGCTTCCAGATGTCTCACCATACCTAGTCAGTCACCAGAGAGGGAAGCACCAGCATCTGGGTTTTCAAAGCCGGGGGCTCAATGGCTGCCCAGAGTCTCATCTGGTCAAATCACATAATCTTCTCAAAGTGAGCCCCAAAGTAAAGCCTCACATCATGGTATATATAGCCTTCTCCTGGATCAGAGAATGTCATATCCCTCTAGACCCATTGCCCAATCAACAAGCAACAAGGTGTGGGCATTCCTGAAAAACAAACCTCCTTCCACAGGCTCCATGTGACCACAGTCAGCCTGTTAGGGGGCAGAGTATATTTTCAAATCTGGGAAGGTTCTCAGAGTCACTTAAGCCTATCAAAGGGCCTAGGGGCAGGGAAGATCTTATATTCCCACTCCCATAACAAGGGGGGAGAGGGAGAGAAGGACTGAGGGAGAAAGGGAGGGAGAGGGACAGGGAGGGACAGATTGAGGGAAGGAGAAAGATAGGGAGAGGGAGAACGAGAGGGAGGGGGAGGGGGAAAGAGTTTAATTTATTCCCCAGTGCTACAAACTGATTAACAAGCTTCAGTTGAAGCCATAGCTCCCAAATAACACCTAGCTATTTCAAAGTTGGTGGAAGATCTAGTAATGAATATGGCACTATGAATTCCAGATTTAAAGAGTGCCATGGCAATGTGGAGAGTGTCCATAATAAGGTAACACTTTGTTCCTGTATGTATTTCTAGAGTCTAAGGCCTAGAACAATAAACAGTCAATTTTGGCTAAGCCAAGGGTGGGGAATCTGCAGCCTCAAGGCCACATGTGGCCCTCTAGGTCCTCAAGTGTGGCCCTTTGAACTCTGAAGCTTGGATTCAGTCAAAGAGCCATAGCTGAGGACCTAGAGAACCACATGTGGCCTTGAGGCTGCAGTTTCCCTACTCCTGGGCTAAGCCCAACAAGTTTCATCTATACAGCTGACATAGTTGATATACATCTAACAACAAAGACAGTATGTTTGTCCATTTTGGACTTAGCTGCCTAGAACCTGGCCATTCTGGTGAGGGTGTGGTTTTATTTATTATTTCAGCATGGAAAGAACCAGATGCAAATATCTGTTCTAAGGCCACAGTTCCTAGAAGCCCTAAGTACAGGGTGAAAGACTGTGGTTGAATAATGAGCTAAATAGCTTCCCCAGGAGTCAATTGGTAGCCACATCTGAAAGCAGCTAAGCTTGGGAATGCAAATAAGGGAAACCAGCGATAGAGCTCAGTGAGGAAACCACCCAGGCCTTTCCATGCCAGAGCATGTCTGCTGTATGAATGTTGTCGACCTATTTCAAAAGTTTGGTTAATATACAGTTATTTCATTTTAGTCACTTAAGCCAGAAAATTTACACAAGGAGTGCAAGAGCTGAGTCCTGACTGAGGAACAAAAAGATGAGAATGCTTAAGTACATTTTAGGACCATCCTAATTCAGGGTGGCTGTGTCACACAAATTTATGATCCCCATAAATGTTTAATCTTTGTAAGTGAAAGGAATTTTCTTAATTGAATAAATGGTAAATACAATGAAACAAGATAGTTGACAAAGCTTCAATTGAAATTGTGATCCAGAATATCTGTGTTTTCTTTACCATTAACATGCAATAACATGGTATATGTTCAGAAAATATTAAGATGAGAAAAAGTCCCATTACTCAAGTCAAGGTGGCAAGACATGGTAGTATACTCCTTCTCAGGCTTGCAGAATGTTTCTCCCTTGGCACCAGAATGAAGATCCACCCTCGAGGACTACTCGTAGTCTTTCCATACCAGAACTCCATCTGGCTCGCCCCTCTCTTGTTCTGAGCAAGCTAGGGCCTATGTGGATGATGTAACTATTGAAGATCTTTCAGGCTACATGGAATATTACTTGTATATTCCCAAGAAAATGTCCCATATGGCAGAAATGATGTACACCTGAGAGCAATAAGTAAAATCGTATGCTTTAAACCAGTGAAGGGCTAGAAAAGTGACTTAGTTACTGGCAGACCACTCAGCTACTTTGTGTAAGAAGATACTTTCCTCTGCTCACTGTGCTTGCAATAAAAACATTTCTTTGCGTCTCAAAAAAAAAAAAAATTGAGGATCTCATCCTTAAGGTCCATAAAGCCTCATCTGGTTTGTGGACATAAGGAGGGGTATTCGCCAAGCTCACTCAGAGAGCAAAGACAAAGCTGAGTCTGTTTGGAATTTATGATCTCAGGATGCCCGTTTTAAATCCTACTTCCAGCCTTATCTGGTCTATGGGGTGCTGACACAGAAAAAAAAGAGGTATTTTTAAGGCAAGGGAAAGCAGTCTGATTACTTCAGACTGGCCAAAATATGATATTTAATGATCATTAATGACAGTAGCCCTTGCTAGGGTGGTATGATCAACTGTTCAACTCCTTGTATCCTGAGAGTTAGATAATTTCTAATGCAATTGGGTTATTGCCAAATTCATTAGTAACCAAGCAGAGGAATATTCAGCCACTTTGGGACCATGGGGCATCAGAGCCCTCACAATCCCATTCCTCCAGTTCATCATAGGTCACACATTCAAAGGAAAAATATTAATACTGTATGCAACATTTCAGGTATAACTGTGCCCAGAAATAATTTTAAAAAATATTTTTTATTATTTTATCAACTTAGTATTAATCCAATCTGAAGTAGTTCTTGCTCAAAAAGATAGATGTCCAAACCAGTAGAGTCCCTTCATGCCTGTGGACACAGCTCTCCTTCTAGATAATTCAAGATAACATAAGAATCTTAAAGAAGGAAAAGCCATTTCACTAAAATGCAATTTTAGGCGTCAATATTCTAGAACAATAGTCACTTAATCTTCTACTAAAACTATTTTCTAGACCACTATCCTTAAGAATTGAAAGGATATCTTCTCGGTTCTTTCTGAATGCCCTTAGGTTTCTCATAGCATCAATCACTTCAGGGGCTGAGGAAGACAATGATCTCAACTAGACAAGATATACTCTCGGTTCTAAATCTGATTATCACCCTTACTTCCTATCCCTAGGACCTTACCCTTTGTTCTTGACTATATATTTAGTCAATAATAGCCAGTAGTCACTTCAGAAAAACCTGGAAAGACTTCTATGAACTGATGGTGAGTGAAATGAGCAGAACCAAGAGAACATTGTACATAGTAACAACCACATTGTTTGATGACTAACTTTGATGGACTTAGTTCTCAGCAATGCAAGGATCCAAGACTACACCAGGGGACTCATGGTGGAGAATGCTATCCACATCCAGAGAAAAAGCTGTGGAGTCTGAGTATAGATTGAGGCATGCTATTTCTTCTTTTTTGTTTTGTTTTTTTCTTTCTTGTGGTTCCTCCCATTCATTCTAATTCTTCTTTACAACATGACTAATGTGAAAATATGTTTAATAAGAGTGTATATGTAGGGCCTATATTGGATTGCATGCTGTCTTGGGGAGGGGGCGAATGGAGGAAGGGGGAGAAGTTTGGAACTCAAAAGCTTGTGGAAATGAATGTTGAAAACCAAAATTGAATGAATGAATGAATGAATTTTTTTAAAATAGTCAATAAACATTTTTCACCAGACATTTTCTGAAAGGGAAAAATCTGGGAAGGACTTTAGACTAGAGAAAATATTATTTACTAATGTTTTCAGTTAAGCAACAAAAAAAGAATTTTCTAATATGCTTCTGCTTACACATTGCTCTGAAGGATCCAATTGTTACTGGTCTTGCCCAAAGTTGGAGTGTGTCAATTTTTATTAAAGATTAGTTAAAGAAGACTGACAAATATCAAAATAAAATTACAACTTTTATATTCCCCCAAAGCTAGGAGACTTGTATAAGGAGTACAGGAGCTGAGTCCTGACTGATGAACCAAAAGGTGAGATAGCTTAAGTACATTAGGACCATCCCAATCCAGGGTGGCTGTGTCACACAAATTTATGATCCCCATAAATGTTTATTCTTTGTATGAGAAAGGAATTTTCTTAATTGAATAAATGGTAAGTATAATAAAACAAGAGAGTGGACAAAGTGTCAAGTGAAATTATGATTCAGAATATCTGTGTTTTCTTTACCATTAACATTCCATAACATGTTATATGTTCAGAAAAATATTAAGATAAGAAAAAAGTCCCATTACTCAAGTTAATACCTCGAGTTGAGGATCTCATTCTTAAGGGCCATAAAGCCTCATCTGGTTTGTGGACATAAGGAGAAGTGTTCTCTGAGATCACTCAGAGAGCAAGACAAAGCTGGGTCTGTTTGGAATTTATGATCTCAGGATTCCTGTTTTAAATCCTACTTGCAGCCTTATCTGGTCTCTGGGTTTGCTGACACAGAAAAAGAGCTTTTTAAAAATGAGGCAAAGCAGTCTGTTTGATTACTTCAGACTTTGGCCAAAATATGTTTTTTAATGATTATCAAGGGATATCTGAAAGGTAGAAGACAATCATAAGTCCTCTACTGGGGTAGAGACAATGAGGACTGTAGGGCAGAAAAGGAGATGATTCTATTTAGATCTTAGCCTCTGGGTCATCACCAAATTTTGATAACATTTTACAAAGGATTTTCCTCAAAATAGCCTTGTTAGGTTGATAGCACAAACATTCCATTGTTGTACCCATCTTGTAAATGCAGGTTCAGATCTAGATCAAGATCCCATGTGAAAGCCAAAACTTCCCCCCAGCCCCTAGTGTGGTATTAAAAAAAAAAGGACAGTGAGTAGAGCGCTGGCCCTGGAGTCAGAAGGACCTGAGTTCCGATCCAGCCTCGGACACTTAACACACACAAACAAAAACCTAGCCGTGTGACCTTGGTCAAGTTACTTAACCCCAGTTGCCCTCCAAAAAAAAAAAAAAAAAAAAGAAAGGATTTTGAGACAAAGGGACCTGGGTTTGAATTTAATTCTGCCACTTTCTACTTGTGTGTTACTTGTCTTCTCTGGGCCTCAGTTTCCTCATCTGTAAAATGAGGAATTTGGACAAGGCCCCTGAAGTTTTTATTTTGAGCATTCAATTTCTGGACATTTAATACAGACACCCTCTCTCTACCCAAATAAGTTTTTCCTGATACATTATGTAACCTGGGTCATTTTTACAGTTAATATTTGTTTTTCTTGTCACAACAAAGCTTTACTGTCTACACTTTGTTTCAAGGCTGGGGACAGAACTTCAGGAGAGCTCCAAGTCAGACTAGGAAGATCCAGCCTCTAGGGTTTCCAGTTGGACCAGCCCAGACTCAGGGCCAGGGTCTGCTGGATCCAGCTCAAACCAGCTGCAGTGTGATTATTTCCACCTTGGAAATGAGTAAACATTAGTGGTCAGGTGGCCACTCATATGTTTAAGCAGCTTTATTTCTTTCTTGATGAAGTAGATCTCCAGGAAGTGAATCCCCTTGGCTGGATCTCAGGGCATGTAGCTCTACTAGGGCCTAGACCAGGCCTTTCTCCAGGATCAAGACAACTTCCATGGCATCCACACTGTGGTCCCTTTCATTAGGGTCACATTTCTGTATAGTCTGGAGGAGAACACTTGCCTCCTAAAATGGCAGAACACTATTGGTGGAGACTTGAGCCAATGGCAGAAAATTGCCTAGAAATCCTCAAACCCCTTCAAGAGTATCAGAAAATCCTGCTGAAGGGATGGAATATAACATATCTATACTTCAGAGAGTGGAGTGTCAGATCAATTACTGTTGCATAACAAAAATGTTATAAATTCAGGGGCGGCTAGGTGGCCCAGTGAATAGAGCGCCGGCCCTGGAATCAGAAGGACCTGAGTTCAGAGCCGGCCTCCGACACTTAATCCGCACAAACAAAAACCTAGCCGTGTAACCTTGGGCAAGTTACTTAACCCCAATTGCCCTAAAGGGGCGGCTAGGTGGCGCAGTGAGTAGGAGCGCCGGCCTCGGAGTTGGGATGACCCGAGATCAGATCCGGCCTCAGAAAATGAGCACCCACGCATAAATCAAATGACTAGCCATGTAACCTTGAGCAAGTTACTTAACCCCAATTGCTTTAAAAAAAAAATGTTATAAATTCAATCACAATTGCTCCAAGCCCCCAGTTAGGAAAATTCCTAGCATTTAGGTAGAGTTTGAGCTCTCTGCCTAAACCAAATAGTTCTATCTATCTATGCTTAGTCCTTGGCCTCTCTTTGGGGTTGAGGCAAAATTCAGGTTACTAAAAAGTTTGGGTGAAAAAACCACCACCAACAGAATATTATATTATGGTATTGAGCAATAATCAAACCTTAAAGTGTTAGATAAATGCTAATTATTATTATTAGGGAAGCTAGGTTCCACAGTGGATAGAGTGTTGGACCTGGAGTCAAGAATAATTGAGTTCATATCTGGCCCCAGACACCTAGCAGCTATGTGACCCTGTGCAAGTCACTTAACTCAATATCCCTCATCTGTAAAATGAGCTGGAGAAGAATATGGTAAACTATTCCAGTATCTTTGCCTAGAAAACCTCAAATGGGGTGGCAAAGAGTTGGACACAACTGAAATGACTGAATAATAAAAGCAATTGTTGTTCTTGTTATTACTATCAATCCATGGCTTTTCCCAGAATATGCTCCATTTTGTGTGGACTGAATATCAATGTAAGATTAATTTTCATTTGTGTCCTAACTTGGTCGAGTGCTGAGAAAATGGAAAAACAAAAAACAAAAAGCTGCTCCTGGGAAAGAAAATCACTGGCATGATTTCCAGGAGGCCTGGTGCCGGCCTTTGATGTAGGTATTTTTTTCTTGGGCACCTTCACACTTTCCTTCTTTGACCTCTCTCCCAGTTCCTAGAAACCTTTCTCTCTACTTCATAGGCACCTCGTAGGCTCTAGCTTGTTCAGTTGTTTCAGGTGTGTCCAAGGCTTCATGACCCCATTTGGGGTTTTCTTGGTAAAGATACGAGAATGATTGGTCATTTCCTTCTCCAGCCCATTTTACATACAGGGAAACGGAGGCAAACGTGGTTAAGAGGCTTGCCTAGGGCCACATAACAAGTGAGTGTCTAAGGCCAGTTTTGACTTTAAGTCTCCCAAACTTCATGCTGGGCATTCTATCCACTGGGCCACTCGGCTGCCCTAGCCTTGTACTACCCACTGGTTAATCAAAGGCTATATAGCTCATCCATCCCTATCCTACCCCCTGCATGACAACTGCTTCTTCCTCTGCCTCTGTTCTGAATGTCAGCCATTTCCTCAGAGCAAGCCAACAACTGGGATAAAAGCAAAGGAGCCTAATTAAAACAATCCAAAATAAAAAATGAATGACTGCAGGGGCAGCTAGGTGGTGCAGTGAATAGAGCAGTGGCCTTGGAGTCAGGAGGACCTGAGTTCAAATCCTGCTTCAGATACTTAGCACTTACCAGCCCTGTGACCTTGGGCAAGTCACTTAACCCTGCCTTGCCTTTCCCCTTCCAAAAAGAAAAATAAAGGGAATGACTATCATTTGGTTATTCTCAACAAACGTGCTAATTCTATACTGTTTGCAGAGTGCAATGATTTTCAGATATCCCTGCCCTTGGGGCACTCTGTGCTCCAGACAAACTGTCCTTTCTGTTGCTTCTCAAACATGACCTTCCAGCTCTTCTCTCCATACCTCTGTCCAGGTTTTCCCCCCATGCCTTCAAAGCACTGCTTCTCACTTCCACCTCTCAGAATCTCTGATTTTCTCCAATCTACAGGAGGTTCCCTGCCCCCTCCTTATACACCCCCAAGGGGCTATGCTCTGTCGTTCTCCAAATACTTTGCATGTATTTTGCACACATCTTGTATATGCCTGCATACATAGCTCACAGATGTGCCTAGAATGGCTTGCTACCATCCTGTAGCATCCTGCAGTGCCTTATCATCTCCCCATGTGTCTGGTTCACCCAGAGCTCTCTTCTAGGCACATCTATGATGTCCATGCTGTCTCTTCTGAGAGAATATAAACTTCTTGGGGTCTGGGTCCTTTTATTTTTTTCTTTGAATCCCTAGAACCTAGCATTTAATGCACATTGGAACAAGATATTTCCATCTCTTAGCTCTGGGCTTTCTCCTTAGGTGTCTTCCACACCTGGAACTTTCCCTCCTTGGTTTCAACTATTGACCTCCCTGGCTTCCTTTAAGTCCAACTAGAATCCCACCTTCTACAGGAATTCTTCCCCAACCCTTCTTAATTCTAGTGCCTTCTCTCTCTTAATTTATCCTGTGTATAGTGTAGTTTGTATATATTTGTTGGCATGTTATCTTTTCCATTAGATTGCAAACTCCTTGAGGGCAGGGACTATCTCTCACCCCCCCCTTTTTTTTGCATCCCTAGCACTTAGCAAAATGCCTAAGCACATGATGAGGTGATGAGGTCTGCCTGTCTGTCTAGCTATCTATATGTCTATAGATATATCTATCTAGAAGATTAGAACATGGTAGTAAGTGGCTTGGATTGATGAGGGCTTCAAAAGCTAGAAAGGGAAATATCCACCATTCTGGAGACACACAGTGAATGACGCAACCATCTCTGATGTGATTGATGAGTGAGAAAAATGATTCTAAGTAAGGAGTGTGAAGGGCATAATAAAAAGGGAGCAAGCATAGGCAGAAAGGTCTGTTAGGAAATTATTGTGGGAGTCTAAGGCAAGGGAGAATGAGAGCCTTTACTCACATGAAGTCAGCAGAAATGTACAGGAAGGGACAGATTCAAGAGACTTCAGGAGGTGGAACTGACTGAAGTTGATAATTGATTGGATATGAGAAATAAGGAAGAGGGGAGCACCAAAGACAGTCCCAAATTAGGGACATAAGAGACAGTGAACATGGTGGTTCCCTGGAGAGAACTAGTGAATTCAGAAGGATCACTGGCCTCAGGGGGAATGGTAAATTGATTTTGGTCATGTCCAGGTAGAGATGCTTGAGGGATCCTGGAGGCAGCTTCAGAATGAAGGTCTGAAATTCAAGAACAGGTCAGATTTGGAGATACAGATGAGGGCATCATCTATATAGAGATGATAGATGAAGAGATGAGAAGGAATGAGGTTGCCATAAGAATAGGAAGACCAAGAGAAGTAGGTCAAACACATAGCCTTGAGGAAGGCTTATGTTAAGAGTGTACCAAGGGTCACCTCCCTATGGTCATCCCCTCTGGACTGTGTTCATAATTTCAATCCCTGGTCCCAGTGACAATGTGGGTACTTTGGAGACTGCTTCTGGCTATGTGGTGACTCAATCATGAAGAGATTTGTGATTTAGTAGTATGTGTTAAATGCTAAGTGGTCCCTTGGTCCACTACCCCTAGCACTATGACAGCATCAGAGAAGACTGTGCCAATTAAAAGAAGGAACTGTTTCTGTCTTGGTGTTTTGGATTTGACTCTTCTGGGTGGTAAGTAGTGTACTCTATTTCTAGACTCCCCATGAAGACATGTAAGAGAATCAGCTGTCCTTATACCCCCTGCCCTTGGCATCACCTCCCCCAGGAAATATGAACTCAATTAGATGAACTTGCATCCAGGCTCCTGAGTGAGTGTTCCACTGTCCTTTCTTGAAGATGACCAAACACCATTCTTGAAATGGATGTGTCTAGGCTTGGAGGTAACCATGTGAGTTTGTCAGATCCAGAGTTCCTGTGCCCAATGAGAAGAACAGTGGATCATGGTAGTGGCAGGAGAAGACAGGAAAATGTTCTGCACTGGAGAGGATTCCCACCAACAAGAGGACCAACCCAAGTCTGGATGTTTTAGGAGCATGTATACTGGAAGTAGCTTTAGACAGTAGTACAGTGCCCAGGTAAAATGTGAAATACCTAATCAGCACTGTGGTAGACTTCTTTGTGGTCTGATGAGGTTTGACCATTAACCTCCCAACAGAATGGAACAATGGATATGTTAAGTGATACAATCCTGTTCTTTTGATGAACACTTGTGTGTTTTTTATGATTAGTCTTTCTTGTGAGTGTAGGAATAAATTATCATCCCCATATGAGATTAATATTACATATTGAGTACCTTTTTCATTTTAAAATTCTACTCATATGGAGAAGCCCTACACATGAGCCAACAAATGAAATCATCCCTAGGGAACCAGGGTGAGGGACTTAATGAGCCAGCCACTAAGTGTAAGAAAAAAGAGCCTGGTTCCCTCTCTCTGGACTTGTTGTGGTTCAGACATTTCAGTTGTGTCCAATTCTTTGTGACCCCATTTGTAGTTTTCTTGGCAAAGACACTGGAGTGGTTCTCCAGCTCATTTTACAGATGAAGAAACTGAGGCAAATAGGGTTAAGTGACTTGCCTAGGATCATACAATTATTAAGGGCCTCGTTTGAACTCGAGAAGATAAGTCTTCCTGACTCCAGGCCTGGTGCTCTATTCACTGCACCACCTTAGCCAATTACAAATGGCATGCCTGGACCTTCTTAGTGGAAATGGCAACGGCACAGTACCCACAACCCCTAATGGTCCTGAAGCAATTTCTAAAGGTTAGAAAAAGTAGGATAGATGATGAGAATTAGTGAAGGAGATGAAGGAGGTGAAAGGAATGAGAGGTATAGGGAAGAGCATGTAGTGTCTCTAAAGCCAAGGGAGGAGACTGTATCCAGGAGGAAGGAATAATCAACAAGGATAAAGGTTGCAGAGGTCAAAAAGAATGAAAAAGGGATCATTGGAGTTGATGTTTATGAGGTAGTTAATGACTCTTGAGAGTAGTTTCATTAGAATGATGGGGCAAATGTCTAATCACAAGAAGTTGAATAGAGTGTAAAGGGAGGGAGAAGAAGGATGGGGGATAGATAGCTTTTTAAAGAAGTTAAGCAGGAAAAGGAAGGAGAGAGATGTGATAGTGACTGGATAGATTAAAAGAGTCAATTATTTTTGAGCACTGGGGAGCACAGAGAATGTTTGTAGGCAAATGGTAAAGAATAGGGAGGAAGGGGAAGAAAATATGATACACAAGGGAGAGAAAACAAGTACAGGAGTCACATTCTAAAAGAATCAAGAGGAAGAAAGTATAGGGAAATGTACAGAAGGATAAACTGTACTAAAGGGTAGAAAGAGCTCTTCTGTGGTTAGACTGAAGGAAGAAAAGCTGTTAGATGAATATGAGAAATTCAAAAGAATGGAGGAGGGGAACTGATGGAGCCCACAGCAGATGGCGTCAGACTTGGTGGAGGCTCCTCTGACCACCTTAAGGGAGACAAATGGAATGAAGGTAAAAGAAGATCTTTGGAATAGAAGGTATGGGGGATGAGATAGAAAATAAAAAGGGGATTCCAGCAGCAACAGACCACACACTCTTCCGCTGGAGCTCTGTAACTATCAATTCAACACTGATAAATTTGGCATTTACTATGTTCAAAGCATTGTACCAGGTGCTGGGGGTACACAGACCAAAACTCAAGGAGTTTACATTATCCTGAATATACTCTGTGCACAGAAAAGTATAATTCAACATAATTTAAAGAGAGAGAAATGGAGGGTGATCTAGGAAGGCTTCATAGAGGAGGTGGTACTTGAGCCTTGTCTTAAAGGAAGATAAGGATTCTGAAAAGTAGAGGTGAGGAAAGAATGTATGCCAGGCATGGGAGATGACTTACAATGGCCAGAGATAAAAAATTGAGTTTGAGGAGAAGTTTACTCAGTCCATCTTGGCTGGAATGTAGAGTGTTGGAGGGGTAATAATATGGAACAAACTTGTTAGGTTGAAGGTAGATTATGGAGAATCTTTGATGCCTGGCTAAAGATTTTAAGATTTTGTATTTTGTCAGGGAGAGAGAAACAGAGACAGAGAAGGAGAGAGAAACAGACAGAGAAAGACAGAGACAGAGAGAGAGAGACAGAGAGAGAGAAACAGAGAGGCAGAGAGAGGCAGACAGAGAGACAGATAGAATTAGAGAAGAAGAGAGAGACAGACAGAGAGTGCTATTGAAGGCTCTCTCTTTTTTTAAATCTAGAAAGTAATAATGGTCAGAGTCATGTTTTAGGAAGATTATCATAGCAGCTACAAAGCTGGGTTGGAGAGGAGAGAGAATGGTAGCAGAGGGACCAATTAGATAAGTATAACAGGAGTCCAAGTGAGAGGTGATGAGGGCCTGGACTAGGAAAATAGACATGTATGTGGAGAGAAAGAGACAGATGGGAAGTATTATAGAAATAGAATCAGTAAGTCATGGCAACTGATTGGATATGGAAAGGATGGGAAGGTTGGTGAATGAAAGAAAAGAATCAAAAATGAACTTGAAGTCAGAAACTTGGCTTTTGGGAGGTTATAACCTCAGTGACTGGAAGGATGATGATGTCAGGAGAAACAGAGAAGTTTAGAGGAGGGCAGCTTTAGAGGGAAGTTGATGAGCTCCAGTTTGGACATGCTGATGTTGGCTTCCAGGTGCTGGCGGGACATCCACATAGAGATGTCAGAAGGAAACTCAGACAAGGAAGTTCCACAGAAAGATAATGGCTGGACACAGAGACTTGGAAATTATCTGCATATCTGCACCAACTTCATGGGATTGTTGAAAGCATCAAATGAGATGCCATATGTAAAGTGCTTTGCAAACCTTAGAATGGTATACAAATACTAGCTATTATTAAATTGAACCAATGGAAGCAGATGAAATCATAGACATAGGGTACAGAAAGAGGGCCCAATGAAAAGAGTCTTGGGATGGTCACATACCCTTAGAAGGCAGAAGATAGATGATGATCCAATAAAGGAAACTGAGCAAAAATCAGACAAGTAGCATCAAGAAAGAATAGTGCCACAAAAGTCAAGGGAAGAGGAATTGTCCTGATGAGGGGGTTGATGGTGCCAGTTGTTGACAGGGTCAACAGCTGCATAAATAGCAAAAAATATGAGGATTTAGAAAAATTCATCAAATTTAAAAAATTGAGAGATTGTTGGTAACCTCTGAGAGAGCAGGTGCAGTAAAGCAGAGATGAGAAAAGTCAGACTGCAAGGGGTCACAAAGTGAGTGGATAGTGATGAAATAAAAGCAGACAATATAGGTGACTTGTCTAGAATGATGGCAATAAAATGGAGGAACTTGAGGGGACAAAAGGCTGGTTCATGTGGGCATGTGGAAAAGGCACCTAGCAAATAGGCTGAAGAAGATGAGAGGATTCCAAACAGCAAAGGATCCAAGGCACAAGTAGAAATATTGGCCAATAGAAGGGTCATCTCCTCAGGGACTGGAACAAAAGAGTTGAAGAACAGTTCAAGATGTCAAAGGAACTCAGGACAAATTGGACCAGTTTTCTCACTAAGGGTGTGCTCCTGCTGATGAAGAGTTGTAAGGCCAGCTTTGTGAACTTCATTAGAGAAGAAACATTTTGGTAGAGACACCAGGAAGCATATGAGATGGCCAAGGAGGGAAGAATAAAAGGATTCCTTTGCTGCATTGGCAGCATCATCAAAGCTAGATAATATCAATGTATCCAGCAGAGCCATGTGATGTCTTCAAGTGACTTTCATTTGAGGGTGGATGGTGCCTATGACCCAGGAAAGAAGAAAGGCTGGGCGTGAAATTAGGGCAAAGAGACAAATGGGTCAAGGGTGGAAGAATTGGCCAACCACAGGATCAGTACTTAAAAAAAAGAAAAGATAGAACAAAATAGAAGTGTTAGACTGGGTGAATAGGAAAGGATAGAAAGACTGAAAGTCACAAGGAGAATGAAAACTAGGTTTAAGAGGACTGAAGCAGAATGAGGAATGAAAAGATAGGAGATTATAATCAGAGAGAGGAATTTCAAAGTTGTCAACCAGGGGCGTGGTGAGATTTAAAGTATGATCACACCTATGGTAGTCAAGATGTAGTAAATTATAGGTCATAGGAATTGAGGAGGTTGATCAAGTGAGAGGCGAAGGTATCTGTAAATTCTCAACTCTGGGGTTAGGGTGAAAATAAAGGTTTTAAGCCAGGTAAAGAACTGAAAAAAGGAGATGAGTGACCTATAGAGGTCATATCAACAAGCATCTAGACAGAGTTTTAAAGATGGATGCAATGTACTTCAGAGGGTAGGGAGGGTCTGGAAATGGCAATGAGGAATCAAAAGCATATTGACTCTCCCTGGTCCAGTAGGATGGGTAGGATATGAAAGAAGGAACAACTTGCAAGTGGAAAGTAAGGTCAGGGATAAAAGCAGCTCTTGTGAGAACCAGTTTTCTATGAATTCAAGAAAATGGAAAGAGTCCAAAAGGAAGAGATCTAGGATGAAAGTTTGTTCAAGAAAACAATGGTCCTAGATGCTGAAGTGAGTTAGAGGAAGGAATGGAAGGATGGGCACAGTTGATAAGGAAAAGGTTAAGAGAGGGGCATTTAGAGCTAAAAGGGACCTCAGAGGCCACCTAACTCAACTTTCCATATTTTGTAAGTGAAGAAAGAGTCCAAAGAAGTTAAGACTCACTTAAAGTCCAACAGGTATTAAGTTCCAGAGGCACAATTTGACCCCAAGGTCACTGACTCCAAATCTATGACTCTTTTCATTGCCTCCTGAGGAGAAGAAAGGTGAGCAGACAGTGACCTTTAATCGAAAGCATTAGAAAATTCAAGATCACAACAGCTAAACTGCCACCTTATTAGCGTTATAACTATAGTCAAAACACATTATATTTGGCTAATAAGTTTATATTTTGTGTAATGGAATACCATCAGAGCATAATTCATTTGAAATGAATTAGATTATAATTGGAGTTCTTATGCACAAGGAAATGAAAGTTTGCCAACCACAGCATACTCCAGAGTTCCATGATGGTGGAAACTAACATAAGTCTAGGGTCTTGAAGCAGAAGCAAAGAAATCAGATGGTGGAGGTTCTCAGGGAAGTCTCATAGATCAGGGAAGGTAGAAGAAGGTCAGGGCACAAGGGGTTCTAGAGTAGCAGAATGAAATATTAAAGTGACTGACCACAGGATTGACTTTGGTTTCTAGGACGGAGAGGACAAGTAATAGCAAGTATGAAGCCTCAATCTAGATGGTGTTCTCACCCTCAAAAACACTTGGAGGCATCCAGCATAGGCCTTAGGGAGGGGAGACCTGTACTGAGTCTCATTCTAGGTGGTCCTCTAGCCCTTGGCGTCTCTGTTGGGTTTCCAGCATTGTTTACAAAAGGGAGGGAATGATGAGTTATAGCTTAGAAACATCTAGTCCAACTCCTTCATTTCACAGAAGAGGAAGATGATATGCAAAGCAGGGGAAGTGACTTGCCCAAGTCATGAATTGATGGCAGGGGTGGAATTCGAGCCCAAGTGCTTTCAACTTCAAATCAAGGTTTCTTGCTTCTGTAACATATGACAAATCACACAGAGGTGAGATACCTCTCAATCTTCCAGAGGTATTTACATTTTAAAAAAGGAGGTCTGCTTCCCTTATGCCTAGAATTCAGACCTTCCTCACTTCCATTGATTAGAATCCTTAGCCTCCTTCAAGGCTTAGCTTATGGGATTTCCAGATTCATCCCCTACTCTCCATTTCCAGTTAGCCCTCTTTCCCTCCTAAAATTCCCATGCATTGATTTATCTGCTTATTTATAGAATATAAGCCCCTTAAGGGTAGGGACTGATTTTGTTTGTTTTTTCTTGTATCCCTGAAGCCTTGACCTGGGTAGGTGTTGAATACATGCTCATTGGATTGGGTTGGATCAAAATGGATTAATGTAAAAAAAAATCTCTTACTGGTGGAATTTCAAATAATGTAGAAAAGTAAAGAATTTCAGACCTTATAGGAGATGTTTGGGGGCAGGTTGGACTGCCAAAATCTAGATCACTGACCTACTCTCCAACTTATGTTAAACCTTTAGCCTGGGCTGTAGTTTCCTATTTAGATGAGTTTCCATAAGAAGAGTGTGAGAAAGAAAAAGGAACACTCAGTAATTTTTCTTTGTTCTGCCATACCCTGGCTTCCTTTTTATCTTCTTTTTTTCTTTCTTTCTTTTGGCTGTCCTTCTTGGCTCAAAGAGCTTGCTTTCATCACACAGTATTTACACATGGATCATACTTTCCAGAAATGTCAGCTTATTGGCAGGGCCCATCCTCTCAGGTACCTATGCTCTGCCCTGCACCTCCCTTTTTATGAGATTCAGCAAGAAGATATAAATACCAGCTCTGCCCTGACTTTCCTGCTATCTGAAGGCTGTGGTGTCCAGCATGAAGTTGTCAAGTGGCCTCCTCTTCCTCCTGGTACTCCTCACCTTCAGCATGGATCAGCTAGAAGCTAGAGTCCTTAAGAATTCATACTTTGGTAAGTCAGGAAAAACGATTCCTTTAAAGAAGGCAACCAGAAAGAAGGAAAATGGAGGCCTAAGGCAGGGAATCCTAAGACATCTTACACATGGAGACACCAGGGATTTGTTCTATGAAGTTTGGATTCAGTCAAAGGGCTGCACTTGAGGACCTAGAGGGCCACATATAACCTGGAGGTCACAGGTTTCCCACTTCCGACCCCAAAACTCTCCTTTCCACGTAAAACTTTCCCTAGATCTTCACCCTTTATGGTTTCCTTTTGAGCTATCTCAAGAAAAGTATCCTGACTTTTTCCTAAAGATTACAAACTCTAAACCTGGAAGGAGTCTTATCAATCATCTAATGGGGTTGATGAACTGGTTTTTCTAATAGCTCGAAAATTTTATTCCACTGTAATTGTTCTCCTTTGTAAATCTATGTATTTTATTTTATGATTTTAAAACTGCTATTCTGAAAAGGTGTCCATAGATTTCCTCAGACTACCTAAGGGGTCCACAGCACAAGAAAAGGTAAAGAATTCCTGATCTAATCCAGCTCTCCTTTTAGATTAGAGAAATCAAGACTTAAGAGAGTTTATGTGACTTTCCCAAGGTCACACAAGTAGAACCAAGATTTGAATTTAGTTTCTCCACTCAAAACTTGGTGATTTTTCTCATACATGGAAATAACCTGAAGGTCCTTCCAGCTCTAGCCTGATGATGTTTTGATCCTTTCTTTTTGTGCCTTTAACCTCATCCCCTCCCACCTCTTCCATCAATCATCCCTTCTCTTATAGCTCCAATTTTTTCCTTTCCATCTGTTTACATTTGTCCCTTAAATTAGAAAAAATATGTAAGCAAAGGCTTCCCACAAAACCCTAGAGACATAGGATCTGCTTTCCTATCTCTATTTCACTGCCAAATTTAAAGAAAGTATAATCTATTCTCATTGTATCTACTTCCTTACCACCTACTTCTTCCTCAAAGAGTGGGCCTTACCATCATTTTGCTAAAACTGTTCTCCCAAAGGTCAACAATAACACCTCTAATCACCAAATTTAAATAATTTCCCCCGCAAGCCCTCATCCTCCTTGACTTTTCTTCAACATTTGACAACACTAACCACTTCCTTTTTGAAACCCTCTCCATTGTCTTCCATAAAATGACACTAGCTTCATTTTCTATCTTCCCTTCCCCACCATGATATAGATACTCCCCACGTTTCTGTCCTTGACTTTTTGACTGCTCCTTTTCTGCAAGCTCTCCTTCTGTGATCCTATCCTTTCTTGTGGCTTCAAGGATCACCTTTACATATATGGTTCTCTAGTCAATATCTCCAGTTTTGGTCCATTTCCCAAACTACAGAAGTTCCAACTGCGTTACACACACACACACACACACACACCACACACACACACACACACCACACCACCATCACCATATAACAACATCTTTATTATTCATCAACAACTTTGATCAAAGACTTGAAACCAGCAAGTACATAGGAAGATTTAACATTTTTGATGGTTTTAGAATCATGTATTATAGATTTGGAGTTGGAATGGACTTCCGTTTTAAAAAAATCTTATTTATATTGATGGGTTTTGTTTTTATATCATACTTATTTCCCAATCCCTCCCTCCCTTATTCATGGAGGCATCCCTTGTAACAAAGATTTAAAAAGAGGACAGGAAAACCAGTTCAGCAAAATCAATTAATACACTCACCATGTCAAAACATGTCCCAAACTTATATGCCTTCTCTGCCTCCCAGCCTCTGTAATAAAGAGAGGGAAGAACATTTTCTCAATTTTTCCAGGATGAAATTTGGTCATTATGATGATACAATATTCAATTTCTCTCTCTTTCTCTTTTTTGTTTTTTCTCTTACATTGTGGTAATTGTGTACCTTGTTCCCTAGTTCTACTTTCTTTATATTCCATTGGTTCATATAAGTCTTCCCAGGCTTCTCTGAATCCCATTTTATATTGGTCATTTCTTATAGCTTGAGAATTTGCTTACATCTCTATGCCATGATTTGTTTAACAATTCCCCAGCTAACCCATTCCTTTACAAATAAGGAAACTGGGGCCTAGAGAGGTTGTGTCTTGACCAAGATCATCCAGGCTCTCTGATTCCATAAGTGATGTTTTTTTCTTCTCTCTATCATCTTGTTTCCTTTCCTCCTGATAGTTATTTAAAACACTGGGCCAGGGGCAGCAATGCCACCAGGAGCCAGACTAAAATATCACTGGGAAATATTTAATAAAACAGAAATACAACGGGACATAGATAATGCTAGTATGTGGTTTTCTAAGTCAATATGCCGCCTTTAGGGATCCTTATGCATAGCTTGCTGTTACGTGCAATGTGGCTACTTTTCTTTCTTTGGCTATTTCCCAATGTTAGGTACTTGTGTAGAGCTCTGTAAAGGAGACTGGGAATGTGATGTCCATGAGCACTGTGTCAGCAATGGATGTGGCCATGAGTGCGTAGACAAAATTTATTGAGGTAAGAGGATAAGAGGACTATTTCCGGCCCCACCCCTCTGTGCCCCCCACTGTACATTCCCTTGACTCAACAGGTTTTCCTGAACAATCTGGTTGACCATCAAGAAACAAAAGCCTATCTGTATCTCTGTGCATCTGTTCCTTCTTGGGGGGGAGGGGAGGGAGGGTCTCCTCATCACACTCTGACCCTCTCCCCTCCACTGCCCTTCCCAAGGGAAATGTTGGTATTAAAGGGAAAGTTGGATTTTTCTAAGATTTCATTTGTCTCCTTATTTTCCTTCTTTTGAGTGATCAGGGAATACAACTGGAGAAAAATAGTAATTTTTTCTTTAAAAACACCAAATGGTCAAAGTGCTGCTTTCATTCTCAGTTAGGAAGTATTTTATTATAACACTTTCATCCAAGCACTTCCATAGATATGGAAGGAGCTTTGAGGTCATTGAATCAATCCCTCTCATTTTCTAGATAAGGAAACCCGCCCAGAAACAGGAAGGGGTTTGTTCAGTGTTCCATGGCTAGTCAGAGTCAGAGCCAGGGAGGAGGCAATGTCACATAGTGAAATGATCATTGGCTCTGGATTCAGAGAAACTAGGTTTAAATACTATCTCTGATGCTTTCTGCCTGTGTGCCCTCCACTGGGGTCACATTCCTCATCTGTAGAATAAGGAGGTCTCTTCCAGCTCTAGATCTGTGGTTTTATAAACTAGATAGCCTTTGGGGTCCCTTTCAATTCTAGATTAATGGTTCAATGATTTGAACCAGGGTTCCCAGCAGATTAATTCCATGACCTTACCAGACAGGAATCCTGTCTCTGACACTGAGGCTAGTCCTTTAACTAGCTTTGTGACCCTGGTCTGCCTAGTTACCCTCACTAAACCCCAGTTTCTTCATCTGCAAAATGGGAAAATAATACTTGTGGTAGCATCCTCATAGGGTATTCATATTTGTAAAATGCTTTGCAAATCTTAAAGGGCTATTTGAATACTAGGTATTGTTTTATTATCTCCCATTGCTTTGTTCTAGAGGTATTTATCTGCTTTAATAGATTCTAAGTTTATAAGCACACTGAGAATAGGCATTGTATCTTTCAGTTGGGGTTTGTATAATGCCTAGAACTGGTCCGTGATGAAAGTAAGACTTAGGAAGCTGGGATGTGGGAGCTTGGGCTACTCTTATACCTGGCTTTCACTCCCAGCTGGTTTCCTTGGGCATTTATGACACAGAGTACTGTAGAAAGGGGCTAATTGGAGCAAAAAATAGTCATCCATAGAGAGGAGGGACTTTCCTGAGTGATGCAGATGGGCCAGGGAGGCCCCAGGGAACACCTGAGTTTGTTCTGGGCAAGGGAAACCAAGGTTCCCCCAGTACTCCTGTCACATACTTCTGTCAATATGGTGACTGAAGACAGTGAAAATCATTGAGATAGGCCAGGGCAGCTGTAGGCTCACTCACTGTGCAAGATCCTGGCTTTAATTTTGTTTTTGTTTTTTTATTTACCAGACTATCCTTAGAGAAGGATCTACTGAAGAAGAGTCCGCTGGGAGTTGTCCATACCTTGCTGAAGTTCTTGCTGAAGAAAATTGGATAAATGTTGAAAGTTTATGGTGGATGGGGGGGTGGGCAGGAAGGGTGGGGAGGAGGGGGTGAATAGGAGGAGAAGAGGAAGGGGAGGTATGGCTTCTCAGAAGCCCTTTTCTTCTTAATAAACCACTAGCATTGCAAGAACTGTGGCCACATGGTTTTTCCTTAGAGGTTTGGTATTATTCTCTAGTTCAAACTAATGACCCTTAAACTTTGCCAAGATTTCAAGATTGTGATATAGGCATCGAAAAGCTTTATCACTCAACGTCTCTACCCCCCACTCCTTTGTATCAATTAGCTCTCTAGGCCCAGAGAGCACAGCAAGGAAAGCACTTCCTCCCTGTAAAACAAATAAGAGATACTGTGACCCATGCTTGGTCCCATTTAGAAATCAAGACCCTGGGGGCGGCTAGGTGGCGCAGTGAATAGAGCCGGCCCTGGAGTCAGAAGGACCTGAGTTCAGAGCCGGCCTCCGACACTTAATCCACACAAAAACAAAAACCTAGCCGTGTAACCTTGGGCAAGTTAACCCCAATTGCCCTAAAGGGGCGGCTAGGTGGCGCAGTGAGTAAGAGTGCCGGCCTCGGAGTTGGGATGACCCGAGATCAAATCCGGCCTCAGAAAATGAGCACCCACGCATAAATAAAGCCACACATGCTTCTTCCCCTCCTAGTATACTGTGCCAGTCAATATCTTCTGACTGAAGACTTAAACAAGCAACTTAATTACATTAAATAAACACATAGTAAAAGTAGAATCTTTAACTATACACAGTATAAATTACACATCCCATTCAATCTCCAGCCCCAACTCCAGATTCCATTAGTTTATTCTCTGTCTCTGTCTTTGTGTGTCTCTGTCTCCTCTATCTCCCTTCTCTTTCTTCCTCCTTTCTCTTTTTTCCTCCCTCTCTCTTACCTTCCCCTCCTTTTCTCTGTCTCTGTCTTTGTGTCTGTCTGTCTGTCTCTCTCTCTCTCTCTCTCACACACACACACACACACACACACACACACACACACACACCCCAAAACTTCTCTCTGTGTCTCTCTCTCTTTAGCTAGATACTTAAGGGACTAACTCACAATAATCTGTCTTCATTGAGATTAGAAAATGCTGTGGAAGCTTTAAGTGATTTTCCTGGACTCTGATACATTGCTAAAGGGGAACACAGGAAAACTCTGAAATCCTAAAATGCTCTGGTCCACTGGGGTCTGAACTCTGCAACCCTTAGCCCCAAAACCCTGCTGAAATGCTCCAGAAGCAAATGACCCATGGCAAACTTGACTGTCATGAATCTAATGTCACCAATGTAGGTGGACAGATGCCTCAGCTGCCATTGTGTCCCACTTGATTCCTGTCTATTTCACCTTCAGACTTTTGTGTTTTCTACACGAATCTTCCCGCAAGTCCACCAAACAAATTGAATTCCGTCCTGAAGTAGTATTATCAACAATCTTGAACAACATGCTGTTGAAGAATGTCGTCCCCACCATCACCCCTCCTTCCTTGCAAACTCTTCCTTCTCTTCCCATCCCCTTGGTAAATATACCCACTCAGGTCTTATAGATTAGGTTACAAAGGATAAAAAAAAAAAACACATCAATCATCACTTCTTCCCCATAATAACTTTGCCATTCACAAACAATATTAGTCAAATTTATACTGAAATGTGACCTAGGAAGATCACAGATTAAGTGTACCCACAATGTCTTACTCTGAACAAACAGAGCTGCATAGGATTGCCCACAATGATGGAGTTTATTATTAGAAAACAGGTTTACCGAAGTGTGAGGAACTGGAAATCCTCCTTTTGAGGTCCTTCCTCTTTCTAAAATGCACTATGTTGTGACCCAGTGGTGAGGAGGAAGCATGATCACGGAAGGAAAGAGACATCGCACCTCCTATCTTCACTCTCCATCTGCCTGTGAGTTCTGACTTCCACCCTCATGCTGGTATCACCCTCTAGCTGCCTGGTGAAATGAATACATCTGCCCACTCTCTTAGCAGTGCTGAAAAGGTGCCTAGACCTCAGTCCCCCATCCAGCCTGCTAGTGGAATTGTAAGGATTGTGTCTGGAAATACCTTTAGATTCTGATGCAGAAGGATTCCTGAACTGAGGGTTGGCATTAGAAGCCATAATTCCTACCCCTTCCATATTACCTCATCTGGTTCTTAGTCCTCAGAGGCCCCTGCAATACACTAAATCATCATCACAGCATGGTAGCCCTCCCATATTAATTTGTCCTTGCCCTATCTGACAATCCACTGAAAGGTAACATGAGGAACTAGAAAGAACATGGGGTTTGCAATCTGACAGCTTGCCTCTGCTACTTACTGGATGTGTAACTTTGGAGGAGTCACTTATACTCTCTAGGACTCAATTTCCTCATCTATAAAATCAGGGGGAATGGATGAGATGACCTTTAAGGTCCCTTCCAGGTAGAAATATATGATCCCATGACTAGTCTGATCACACAGTGGTGGCTGTCTTTGTAGAATTCCCAGCATGGCACCAGACAAAAATTAATGTTTAATAGTGACTTAGTGGAAGGAGAGCTGAGCTAGGATTCAGGACACCTGAGTTTTAATCTCAACTCTCCAGCTAACCAGCTGTGGAACCCTACACAAATTAATCTCCTCACCTCTCTGGGCCTCCTTTTCCATTTCTACCAAAAAAAAAAATGAGTAAGCTGAATTATGTGACCTTTGAGGGATGGTCCAACTCTAACACTCTATGAATAATAAGTGAACTATAATTCTGATAAAATGAAACCAACACTTGGGCCACTCTGACCAAGAACAGTTGGATTCTGTTCTGGAATTCTGTTTGTTTCCTGGAAGAAAAAAGGTTAAAGGAACTGAGGTTGCCCTGCCTGGAAAATGGAGCCCAGATTATTTAAGGAATGTATGTAAATTCTCAATTTCTACAGCAACAGAAAAAGAAGAAGCAAAGTTAAGTTGTGGTTAGAGAGGGTTTGGTTGAAGCTAAAGGAGAACTTAACAATTTGAGTAGTTGGACAAAGGAACAACCAACTAAGAAAGAGAATAGAATCCTGAATCATGAAAAGAGAGTTCTAGGTTTCAGAATTCCACAACTTCTCTCAGTTAGTTTAGGTGGATAGCTGACTTAGATAAAGCCCTAGGGAACCTCTTGATTTCAACCCCTGTTTTACATGCCCACTAACAGAAGACAGGACTATTAGTAGCTAGCAGATTCCTAGTTCAGGGAAACTTTTCCCCTAGATTACTAGTTTAGTCTCAATCATACTGGTATATCAAGAAAAAAGAGGGTAGCTACTGGGGGTATTTCTCTGCAGTATCTCCTCTCTGGTATTCCTAGACTTTGCATTTATACTCACAAGTTGGGTTATTAAATGGTGGCTACTACCTCAAGATTCTAGAGGTAATTCATACCTACCCACTCCTAACACTATAGCTCATGAGCCCCCACCAACGTGCTTTCCCTTTGCAATCAGCCAGTAGACATAATTAGCTCTTAGCAAAGGCATTTATTAAAATAACATAATAAAAAAGTAGCTACATTTGTGTATATATTTGTATGTATGTATAAATCTGGAGCTTACTCTCCCAGAAATACATATAGCTTCCATGTGAAGATTGGGTTCAAACTTGGAGTACAATGGAAGTGAGACACATGTGTAGGAAGACCCCGGCACTTTAGGACCTAGAAGTCTTTTTTGCAGATCCATTTGGGAGAAAAACTTCTTCTGCACAGAATACTCAGATGGGTTCCCAGTATCTATTTACCACAGCTCTCTTCTCTGCTACTAAGGTTCCATTCTTCAAGGCTGCTCCCTCCCTAAAGTGTCTGCCTTTAGACTCATGTCTGTCTGGAGTTAGTGTTATTTATTCCTCAAATATGTCTTAAGTTCTCTCAAACCAACAAACTCTTATTGTTGTATGGGCAAATCGAGACTCTATCCCATGGCCAATAGCTTGGCTTCACAAAGGACTTCTGAGTCAGTATTCCCTCCAAATCAAATGATTGTCTGTAGGGCTAATCTGTTATCTATTTAGAACCCTATACATGCTTGTCTAATTTCTTCCTCCAAGGAAGTTGCTTTTTTAAATTTCACCAGCATAAAGTGGTGCATAAAATGAAGTGATTGGGGAGAAGGAGTATGTTTATTGATCATTTAACACCTTGAGATTTCATTCTAGGCCCCCTGGGCTGGGAAATTGGCCAAAAATCAACTCCTCTTCACCTCTAATGGGCACTGGAACACTTTAAAACAAATATATAGTCAATCATCAAGTATTTATTAAGCAGCAGCCATAAGGCACTCAGTGGAATAACAGAACTCCATCCAAGATAATATTTTCACAGGGTTCATGGGAATCACAGGATTCCAGAACTGTAAGGGAACTCAAGGACTTCCTAATTCAACTCACATCTGAAAAGAAATTCACTCTATTACACACTCCACAAGTGGTTAAGCTCTGTCTTAGGATTTTTTCCCCAATTTTTCTGTCTTCTATAGAACCTTGGAAGTACTAGAAGTGCATATTACTTATTATCACAGGGGTGTATTGGGGTGGTTAGCACATGGTGAAGTAGGCTGGAACATAGAACCAATGAAGAACTTTGAAGAAAAAGATCAAAAGATGTCATCAAGGAAATGTATGATAGAGACAGAAAAAAGATGAGCTGGCTGATGTCATATGACAGGTGAAAAGCCAGACTATTCCACTGGTACCTTCACATCAGAAGAATACAAGAAAGGCTTCCAATATATGGGCTAGACTCCTGATGGGCCAGCATGGATGGGTTATAAACTGGATAATGGGAGGGAACTTCCAAATACATTAAGTCAAAGATTCATTGCGAAGTTGGTCATCCCTCTGCAGTTTCAGGTATGGGCAGAGGTAGCCAGAGAAGATTGTTTCAAACAATGTTATTGCTCCATAGTATCATTAATACCTTATAACCAGACATCACCAATCCTCCCCACCCCCATGAAAATGCAATTCAATGAAACAAACATTGATTAAACACCAGAAAGTGCTTAACAAGGCACTAAGGTAATTTCTAGGGAAGCTAGGTGGCACAGTGGATAGAGTGCCAGGCTTAGAGTCAGGAGACTCATTTTCCTGAGTTCAAATCTGACCTCAGACACTTACTAGCTATGTGACCCTGGGCAAGTCACTTAACCCTGTTTGCCTCAGTTTCCTCCTCTGTAAAAGGAGCTGGAGAAGAAAATGGTAAACCAATCCAATGTCTTAACCAAGAAAACTCCAAATGGGTTCATAGAGAGTCAAACATAATTGAAATAAAATGACTTAAAAACCAAGGTGTTTCCTGGGGGACATTAAAAAAATGCAAAAGAATAGTCTTGCCCTCAATGAATTTACATTCCACTGGGTGAGGGTAGGTAAGGATTGGGGTAGAGAAGATATAACATCCACACAGATAAGTCAATACAAGGTAAGAAGGATCCCAGGCTCAGGTATCACAGACATCACTTGATAGCTATAGCGCCCCTCCATAAATAACCTTCCATTCATTGCCCATTTGTAATGTTGATCCTTTAGAAATAACCCAGACCCAGGCACAGTGTGTTGTAGAGAGCTCAAGAACTGAAATTGGAGAACTGTGGTCACATCCAGCCTCTGCTACTTATTAAAGAGGGAAAGAGAAAAAAATAAGGTGAGAAAGAGCTAAGAAAGTGGAATGAGGATCACCAACAATATTGGAACTGCTGTGCTGAAATTGAATTATCTTTTTTTTTTTAGAAAAAGCTTTTTGTTGGGGAAAAACCAATTGAACATAGACTTTCATATCTATTATATACATTCACACATACATGTAAATATACATGTACACATATGTATATACATGTATACATTTGGAAAGTTTCATAAATAAATCTCTTCTTTTGTTTTTCTTTACATATAGAAGTATTTCACGTTTGCTCATGTTTATGTAACCCAAATTAAGTTAATAATAAGGAATACAATGTTTTTTAAAGGACGTATATTCCTTGAGAGCTAGGAATGCTTTACTGTTGTCTTTGTATCCTTCCCCCTCTCCCACATTAGCACCGTGTCCACCATATTGTGGGTATTTAGTAAATGCTTGATTGCACAAAACAATATTCCTTGAATGAAGAGCTAATGTGATGTAGTTCAGAAAGTGCAGTGGAAAGCCTGGGATATGGAGTGAGCAAACATGGGTTCAGATCCAAGTTCTATTATTTACTGGATGATTTTGGGCAAGTGTCTTCTTTCTGTGACTCATGTTTTCCTTCTGTAAAAGGGGATAGCTGGACTAGGTGGTTTTTAAGTTCCCTCTAGCACTAAACCTATGATCCCATCATCTGGAAGTAGTGCTGTCTTGACCTTGTCAAGGAAACCAGGACACTAGAGATATATGCCTAATGGTTTGGGCAGAAATCCCACTAGCATTTTCCTCTTTCATCTGTTGCCCTAAGGATATGGCAGATGTGGGCTCATGTGACTCACAGACCTGTTCTCCCAGTCTATAAGATTAATGGGGCAGCTGAAGCCTGGAGAGGAGAAAAAATGCATCTAGTATGAGAGAAGCTCAGGAGGCCATAAAGGGGGTAGGGGGAGGTTGTTAGGCAGCCATAAGACAAGAGGAGCTGCCATAACCAGCAAGAGCTGGAGACCAGGAGTAAAGAAACTTCATAGAAAATGAAATCCTCAGTGTTGAGGCTACAACTAGATCTGTGTGGAAGAAGTGTATGAATATAGGTGCTGTGCCATCCTCACAGACTAACAAAGTGGTTTTTTCCTTCTCTCCCTCTGTTGTCTTTGTACCGCTCTTGTCTCCCTTCCTCTCTCCTGAGAAGGCAGGTGCTACTTCCTAAAAATAATTTCTATCTCTCCACAATGGGGTCCTAGGGAAGGGAGAAGAAAGAACGACAGAGAGACAAAGACAGAGACAGATAAAAGAGAGACAGAGGTAGAGGAAACTTTACTTGAGTTTGACAATTGTGGCATTTTGTCCAAGTAGTTCCCTGGTTGGAAGCTCAGAACTGAAAAAGAAAATTATTGATTCATTTTCATAGCACAAAACTTGTAGAAGGGTTTCTTTAAGCAATCAGTGACTGAGAACTGAGGACTGTGGTTTGTTTAGCTGAGCTGCTTTTTGAGAAATGAGGCCCTTCACCACTTTCCTTTCCTTTTCCTCATGCTGGGATTATCAAGAATTTCTTAAGCATTAATTATATGCTTGGCATTGTGCTAGATGTGAAGGTTACCAAGTCAAAGCAAACACAGTCCCTATACTCGCTATCCCTTCCAGTAGGCAGGAGCTGAGGGAGTGACTAGCAGGCAGAGGATTGGCTAGCAGAGCAGCTATGGGTGGTGCCATTTTTCTTCTCATTGTCTCCCAAGGACTGGGATTGGGACTGGTTTGAAAGGAAAATCACTTCTAGGAAGAGGACTTGGTTGGATTTGGAAGTCTCACTCAGAAGGAGAAGGGACTCAGCTAATAAAAGGGGATGAGGGATCACTTAGCTGCATAAATCACTACACCACTAGACAAGGGAAGCAATTCTGCCAGGTGATCTAGGTTTGCATTTAGAAATAGATGACATTGGTGCAGACATACAAATAACTATAAGACCATCATGCTGTGCATGTTGTTGAGTTGTTTTCAGTCATGTCCAACTCTTCATGACCCCATTTAGGTTTTCTTGGTAAAGACACTGGAATGGTGCACCATTTCCTTCTCCAACGCATTTGACAGATGAGGAAACTGAGGCAAACAGGGTTAAGTGACCTGCCTAGGATCACATAGCTAGTAAGTTTCTGAGGCCAGATTTGAACTCAGGCAGATGAGTCTTCCTGACTCTAGGCTTGGCATTCTTTCCACTGGGCCAACTAGTAGAGAGAAATAAACCACAGATTTAGAAGTGGTTGTTTTCAAAACAAAGAGACATGCTCGTGGTTTTGTCAAGAAAGCTGGAGCATGTATACACTGACTTTTCTTCTAACTGGGGACTATTGAATGTTCCCTTCCTGCACTCTCTGCCTCTGTTTTCTCACCATTCAGTACTCTTCGAAAAGAAGAAGCCTAAGGGAAATGACTGTGAGGAGTGAGAGGAGCAGGTGTTGGAAGGGCTTTGATTTGAAGCTTAGTTTTGGAAACAGAGAAGTCTGGAGAGTCAGAAGTTAGACTCAGGCTCTCAGACAAGTCCAGACTACTTCTACTTCTAAGCTTCCTTCATCTCCGAGTTTCCTACTGTGTTTGCTGCCTCTAGGTCTAGTGCTAGGGGTGAGCGAGGATGCTTGTGTGCAGGTAGCTAGAGATAATCAATCCTTGGGGCCACTACCATCTTTGTGAGAGAACATAAAATGCCTTACATAGTTTTTGCCCCCTTTATGCTCATATTTTTTAGTTTCTGGTAAATCTCAGCTCAAAAATACTGTTTGGCATTCAAAGCTAAGGGCAGCTAGGTGGTACAGTGCATAGAATACAGCCTGGGGTCATAGAAGATTATTCTTCCTAAATTTAAATCTGTCCAGAGACACTTACTAGCTATGTGACCCTGTACAAGTCACTTAACTCTGTTTGCCTCAGTTTCCTCATCTGTAAAGGAAATGACAAACCACTCCAGTAATCTTGTCAAGAAAACCCCAAATGGTTTTTTTTTTTTTTGTTGTTGTTGTTTTGTTTTTTGGTCTCCTGGCTTCCTTTAAGTCCCACTGAAAACAATTGCTTTCTATAGGAAGCTTTTCCAAATCCCACTTAATTCTAGTTCTTTTCTTCTGTTGCTCAATTCCAGTTATTTTTCATATAGCTCGATTGTACATAGTTGTTTGTGTGCTGTTACTCCCATCAGACTGTGAGCTCCTTGTATCAGGGACTGGCATTCTCCTTTCTCTATCTCCTCAGGTCTTAGCACAGTACCTGGCATAAGGTGCTTTAAGACTCTTCACTCACTGATTATCTGAGGCCTTGCCTGATTGACTCCCTCACCCCAACTGTTAGTACCCCTTCCCCAATTACCTTCTGTTTATGATGTGGTGTCTATATGGTAGGGACTTGTTGATTAAGGCGTATTGGTATGGCATTAGGATAGAGATATGTTAGAGTTCTATTAGGTTAGAGTTTATAAGCTCATAGATTTAGAATAGAGGCAGCTTAGAGATCATTTAGTCCAACCCTCTCATCCTCTAGATGAAGACACTGAGGCATAGAGTGTTTAAGAGACTTACAGAGTGCCATGAAATTGGTAAGTGTCTGGGACTGGATTTGAGTACAAGGCCAGGGCCCCACTCATTACAAGATCTTGACTTTAAGTTTACTGACCTGATCAATGTGGATGTGCCTTCTAGCAATTTGAATTGTAACCCTTCCATGTCTTTTCACCCAGCCATGTTCATATCTAGGTTCCCCTATAGATGTTACTCCATGGGGACTCCACACAAAGTGTTGGAGGTCCCTCTCTGAGATTTTTCATTGGTAGGTACCAACACAGCCCTTAGTTTGTCCATCTCTCACCCTCATAACTGATCTACTTTCTTGTCTGATTATTCATTTCCTGCACAATATGTCTTATGCTACTCTTTAATCTGGATCTTCCTACCACATTGGAAATGTGCTGCAGCATTCCCTATGTCTCTCTCAATTTACTTTGGGCCACCAGCAACTTGGATTTGTTTATCTTTAAGAAAGAAAAAGAAACAAGGACTATAAACTTGTCTATTTCTACCAGAGACCGTAAGTCCAAAGGTGGTACTCAGTGAGATTATATGAGGAAACTTTCAATGAATAGGCATTTATTTAGCTTCTGCTGGGTACAGGCCATGACACTGGACACAGTAAGGAAATGAAAAGGAAGCATGAGACATTCTACCCTGGGCAGCTACTCATGGGACTACTGAAGCTGTGTCTCAGAGGATGAAAATGACTCAGATGAAAACTCCCTCTTTTCAAAGAGCTTGCATTCTAACTTGGGAGGGTATACAAAGGGGAAACAATTTAATCTTTAATGAAGCAACATTACAAGAAATGCATAGTAATGTGGCACAAACTCAATTTATCTATGCAGAGAGGATACAAAGAAAAAGAATAACCTGTTGAGTAGAATTAATCCAAGAAGATTTAGGGGAAGAGATGAGAAACTTTGAGTATTCCAGAATGGACTAATGGGGAGAGGGCAAAGATGTTCCAGGGGCAAAGTTGTTGGATGAAGAAAAGAGTTCTTTGCACACAGGAGACTTTGGAAGACCATTCAGAAGATATGGGATTGAGAGATAGAAGAAAGGAGGGGATAGTCAAATGCTGCTAGAAGGCTTGGAGAAAATGATGATTGAGAGTAGGTCCATGGGGTCTGGGGAGGAAGCTATTGGTAAGGTAAGAAAACAATTTCAATAGAAGGGTAGGGACACAGACTGCTGAGGATTATTCAGGAAATGGTTACACAGCAATGTGTGTAGAAATCAGACAATACAACTCTTCATTTTATTGAACTGGAAATTGAAGCCCAAGAGGCCAAGTGACCTGTCCAAGGTCTCAGAACAGTAGTTGGAGGGCATTGAAATCAGGCCTTCTATCTTAGAATTTAGTGTTCTTTCCAGAACACCACAATGCTTCTAAGTCAATAAAGCAAAAGGGAGGTTTTTGACATGGAAATTAAAAGAGTAGTTGAGGGTAATTTTTCTGACAGTTGTGTACATTTATTGAATAAGTACCATACTTATGGAGTACCTATCATGTGCCCATCACTGACCTAGGCACATAGTCCAGTAAGGAAGTGGGGAGTTGGCAGGCAAGTAGAAGGAATTAAAGAAAAGATTCTAGAGAAATGATAGCATTTTCCCTGGATAAATTAGAAAAAAATTGGGGAGGGGCAGGGTTTGAAGATTGTGTTGGCTTCCTGGAGGAATTAGGTCTTGAAATGGACCTTGAAGGATGAATAGAATTTGTATGGGCAAACAGAAGAGAATGGAAGGAAGTTCAGGAGCCAAAGACAAGCAAGATGGCTTTGGGATTAAAATGTTAGATTTATCACTCATTTTAAAAAAAAGCAAGCTAAACATAATGTGAATTTATAGTTTTATGTACAATCTTATTTATTTTATTCTTTGGACATGGATGTACTCATGTGTGTTGGTTTTTTTCAAGTTCATAACAACAACAACAACAACAAAACATTAAAAATGTGTATGCGCTAAAGGGACAAGAGGAGGTATTTCAAGAAGAAGAAACAATATGAGCAGAATCCAAAGTGTCTGAGTTGGAAGGGACTTCAGAGCCTGTGGAGTCCAAGCCACACCTGACCATGAATCCTTTCTACAACACTCCCAAGTGTTGTAGAGTTGTGTCTCAACACTCCCAACACTCATCTAGTGTTTGTTTGGAGCCTTAAACTTGCTACTTTACAAAGCAGCCCATTCCACTTTTGAACAGCTCTAATCTTTAAGAGCACTTTCCTTAAGGAGCCTATATCTATGCCTTTTCCCCAGGTACCACCTACTGTTCCTACCTCTGCCCTCTGGGATAAATGAATATAAATGAATCTAATATAAATATATAAATGAATCTAATCCCTCTGTCATGTGACAATCTTACAAGTCCAAAGCATCTTAGGTTCTCTTTTCTCCAGGTTAAACATCTTCTTTTCCTCCACCTGATTATTATATGCTAAGATGGGGGAGGGTCGAGGGAAGAATCAGCAAAAGAGTAAAGTAAATCAACAAACCTTTGTTAAGCACTTATTATGTGCCAGGTACTATACTAGGTTTGGAGGAAGGTGATATCCAATAATAATCATTGAAATGATGTAGCATTTTAAAGTATGAAAAGCGTGTTACACATACTTGGGAGCACATAATGTCTTCTTATTCCCATTTTAGAGATGGGGAAACCAAGGCTCAGAGAGATTCAGGGAATTGCCTATCATCACACAAGTAGTAAATGACAAAGGCAGAATTCAAACTAGGGTATCCCTGATCCCAAGTTACGTATTCTATCTACTGTACCATACTAGAGTAACCAGAAAAACACTAACAATAAGAATAATGACGGTGATGATGATGATGGTGGTGGTGGTGATGATGCCACACTGGGGGCCACATACTGAAGACTGAGACAAACTGAGTTGGACAGAATAACTTTGCAAACTTTGTTTAGTTTGGGTTTTGCAATACACTAATCTTGTGACCTTGGGATTTTCCCACCTGGCTAAAGGTATATACTGAAGAGCCAGCACCAAAAAAGGTCATTACAGAAACATAGGAACAAATAAATGTGAGAAATTGGTTAAACTGGAAACTGAGAGTAACTTGAAAACATTAGCATATTTGTATTGGCTCTTTCCACCCCCACCCTGCCCCCCACTCCTCATATTTTTGATTGGTGAAAAGTAAAGGCATATATGCTTGCCACCTGCACTTGGGCATTTCAGGTGAAAACTAAATAGCAAATCCATTTTAAGGTGATTGGTATTAGTCAACTCTCCCTTCATGTGGTAACTGTTCCTATCTTTTCTGATCAGGAAGTCACAGACTTCACTTTAAGTCATATCATTGTCCTAATACAGAAAATACCATTTTTGCCTTTAGGTACTTTGGACATCCTCATAACACCCCCTGAGGCCACATAGCAAGGTTTCACAATGCACCTGCTTATCCTTCTGCCTTACTACGTCAAAGGTCTTGGCATCCTTGGGTGGGGCTTCTCTCCCGAGCAGCCTGGATAATCTTTACGTCCTTATTCTGCTGCAAACTTTCCCCTCTCCTTTCTTACTTGTCAGAAAATGCACAAAGTATTCCATTACAGGTTTGAAGAGTTTAGAAGCAATGTCAGGTCAGAACTAGAACGACGTCTAAGCATATAGTAAAGAGAGGAGCAGGCTAGGTAATTTAAGAGAGCTATGAATTAGTTGCATGACAAGTGTGAACAAAAATTTTGAGATTTTGAAGGGTTTGGGAATCTCTTTTTGTCACTCAAAAAGGGGAAAGATGGGGAGAAAATCTGTAACTAAGAATCATGTGGGAATGAGTGTTGTAAACTAAAAATAAACATAAAATTAAAAAAGAAAAAGAAGGGGAGATGTTGAAGACCACAGGCAAGTGGGAGTCAGACCCTGATGGCTGACTAAGCCCTCTCAGGTGTTTGGCCTGCTGATGGCCTGGATCGGTTCCGCATCCCCCAGGAAAAGTGCACAAAGGTACACTTGTGAGGATTAGGTCCTTGAGACAAGCATGGCATTTTACACCCATGGGCTGGGAACATAGAAGTGCACAATGCCTCAGGGGGAGACAATAAACATTGGCTCTTCACTTTCACCATTTGGAGAATCCTGTCTCTCTTTATGCACTAACAATCTCTGGGTGAGTGATTCTTTCTCAGCCCTGTCTGGGGATGAAAGGGCTCCCATTCTTTCTCAGCCCTGCTGAGGGCTTCCCAACACAGCCTCTGCCCTGTCTTTTACATTCCTCCCACCCAACCACTCCAGAGCTAGGAACACTCTCCTAACTTGCCAATCCTTATACCTGACCTACCATTTCTTGCCTTCCCCATCTTTGCATTGACTGTCTTCCAAACTTCAAATGCTCTCACTCCTGACCTTTGCCTCTTGGAATCTTGAGTTCCCTTTGAGGGGGTGAGGAACCCTAGGCCTTGAGGCCCCACATGGCCTTCTAGGTCCTTGACTGAGTTCAAGTTTTACAAACAAATCCTTTTGTTAAGGAGATTTGTTCTTCAAAATTTGGATTCAGTGACACTTGAAGACCTAGGGCCACAGGTTCCCCACCCCTGCCTTTAAGGCTCAGCTCAACTGCCACCTTCTGCAGGAGGTCTTTCTGGTCCACTTGGTTACTTTTTCTCTAGTTTCACCTTTATAGCTATTTTGTATGTATTTTGATTTTATCTATATATGTGTATGTGGGCCTCTCCTTACCTTAGTATGTAAATTCCCTGAGGGCAAAGACTGGCTGTCTTTATGTTCCCAGTGCCTGGCATATAGTTGGTACTTAATAAATGCTTATTGTTTGCTTGATTAAAGGGTGGAATTTGTAACTTAATGAAAGGAATGGGGGAGCATAGTATAGAGATAAACTAAATAAGGGAACAAGATAACTGGTTTCCAGAATCTAACATGACTATTTTAAGGAGTGTGCCAGGAAATGAACAAAACAGGGATGGAAAGACTGATGGAATCATGGCCAATCTGCCACTAAATCATGTGAGTTACAAAAGGCCCTCTCTCCACCACTCTGCATCTTCCTCTGCAATGTTCTTTCTCAAGTCTCTCAACCACCAAGGGGGGAAGAAAAGCAACCACATCAGTTTTACACAGTCCAGCAGGATATGTTGTGTCTTAGCTATCTGTTGACTTTGCTTTGACTCATTTGCCTCAAAAGTGATACTGAGAGCTCCTAATTTCCTACTCAAGACTCAACTTCCCTTCTCAACTCTCTGTCAAAGTGGAAACACTGGGCATTATACTAGTGGGGCTTCCTTTCCCTGTTAAGCATACTTGTATACCACATAATCTTACTTTTGCCTGTATGCACACAACCTCTTAGAATGTCTCACACAATCCCAAAGCAAGGCTCTGAGTTGAAGAGTGGGTCCAAAACCTATGTGATTCTGATTAGTCAACAGGAAGGGTTAGGGGAGAAAAAATAGAAATGCAATCAGACACAATTTTCTCAACAATGGGAGGTAGGTGATATAGTAGAAAGAACTCTATTTTCTAGGGTTAGTTCTAGGGTGTCCTTATTCTGGCCCTAGTCCTAATGATTTCCAGAGCCTAGCTAGTACATTTCTTGGGGATCTAGGGGGTATCCTGGAAGGGCTGCAAGTTATTTTTCTAGTGCTATAGCTCCTAAACCCCCATGGTAGTGTTTTCTCCCATGATTATTGGTTGATTATCAGTTAGTCAACCAAACTCAATTAGTTGTTGATACAGCAAGAATAGTGGGTACAAACACCCCTCAAAATGTGACATAGTTTCCCACCAATACATATAGAATCTAGGAAAAAATGGGTTCTAGCATAAGGGCATATGAGGCAAAAGATAACATAGCTCTTGCTATGGAGAATCCTTAAGATGCTCTCCATAGAGGAAACCAGGGGTGTGCTAGCCATGGGAGGCTTTTGATCATGGGAGTGATGTGGTCAGATCTATGCTTTAGGAAGATTATTTAGGCATCTGGGAGAAGGCTAGATTGTAGAAGGGTGAAACATAGGCACCACTTCCCCTCATGATCACCCACCAAATCCATCCCAACAAACATTTATTAAGTACTTATTATGTATAAGAAAAAATGAAAAATAATCCCCAGTGTAAAAGAATTTACATTATGCCAAAAACATAATAGATTACCAAATACGGTGTTTTGTATATAAACAAGTAAATATAGACTTTCCCATTCATTCATTCTTTCATTTTGGTTCCTGATTATATTCAGTTTAGCACTTGGATATATCCTCTTATGTTATGTTATCCTAATGTTCTCTAATTGTTTCCTCTCTTTAAGTCTTATTTCCCCACCTACAAACCTCTAAGTTCCTTAAGGATGATCGCTATGACCCAAGTTTCTAGAATAACAATACTTGTCCTAGTACAATGCTGAACACAAAGAGGCCTGCATGTGGTTTTTACAGTACAGTCACCTGAGGAACAAAATGAAATGGCCAAACCCGAGTCTAAGGAGAACATTCTGAGTTTGGGGGACCTCTCCTCTGCCTCCCAGTTCTAGCTGTTACTACTCCCTAACCCCACCCCACTCCATCCCGAAATTTAATTTGTATTTATTTTAATTATATGTTATGAACTTCTCTGGAATGCAAACTACTTGAGGGCAGGACCTGTTTCATTTGGTGGAGTTTGCATCTTGAGTGCCTACCCAGCACACTGCCTGGAAGTATGAGGGTTAGATTATAGTTAATAATAAATAATAAAAGCTTAATAAATGCTTGCTGAATGGAACTGAACTGAGCTGAATTGAAGTATGAAGTGATTTAGGTAAATGTTGCCTTCCGGGGTGAGTGGCTGTCTTTTTTTTTAGGTTTATTTTAAAAGGGGGAGAACAGAACCCTTGTGACAAATATGCACAGTCAATTATCTCTGCAGATAACCCCCCTTCTTTGTTGTTATCTTGTTGTTCAGTTGTTTTCAGTCATGTCTAAACCCAATTGGGGGTTTTCTTGGCAAAAATACCAGAGTGGTTTGCCATTTTTTTCTCCAACTCATTTTATGAATGTGGAAACTGAGGCAAACAGGATTAAGTGACTTGTCCAGGGTCACAACTAGTAAGTATCTGAGGTAAAATTTGAACTCAAAGAGATGAGTCTTCCTGACTCCAGGTCTGGTGCTTTATCCACTGCAGCACCACCTAGCTGTTCCTCTTAGAACCCCTAGCTTCCTTGAAAGGTCAACTCAAAAGCTACTCCTTCAGAAAATATATCCCGATGCCCTCCAGTAGGATAAATGTTTGTCTTGGCTTCAGTTGTTCATGCTCTCCTCTTGGCAATTACTTTGTATTCACTTTGGATGTATTTTGTATCCACATTTCTGTGTTTGTGTTACTTTTCCCAAAACAAAACTCAATGTTCCTAGAGCAGGGATCCTTATTTTGTCTTAGTGATCCCAGTGCTCAGCACAGTGCCTAGCACACAGTAGATGCTTGTTGAATGAACTAACTTATGAATGAAAGAGTATGTCCTATGGGTTTCCCCCTGCCTTTCCAGCATAAGAAATCCTTCCTCAGGAAGTCATTGGTGGAAACATTCATCCAAACTTAGCTGAGTCAATTTAGATCTACAAACTGGGTGTATTTCCTCATTCCCTCCTCCTGACTTAAACTCCAGATTCAGACCTTGCTAGAGGGAGAGTAAAATGCCAGGTTTGAGTTGCCAGCCTGTACTGTTGTTTTTGCTGCTGCTCCAGTATTTGGGCTCACCTTATTGGTTATAATCTTGGCACTTAATTTATGTCCCAAGGATTGGGAAGATGGAAATAGCTTCTGTCAATGAACAGTTTATTTGCTAATTAATTTATCAAGTGATGAAATGGGGTGGGCATGCCAGCCTCTTTGGGTAATTGATGGGAAAGGCCATAATAGCAGTGGGATGTAAAGTTGCAATCAGACACAGAGGCTGTGGGAGCACCATCACAGAAAGTATGGACAAACAGTGAAAAGGGGTAGAGAGGCAGACATCATGGGGACAGGCAGTGTGTAAAGAAGATGAGGTGGGGCAGAGGTACAGAGAATCGATCACAGAACCCTAGATCAGAGCTGGGAGCTCTCAGCAGCATAGACCCAGTTGGAGATGGAAAAGTACTAAATTGAAAAGCAAGGAAGTGGGAGGGATGGGAGGGCAGGAGTTGGGACTCTCATTTTTATCATTTTTTGGGGGGGGAGGCAACAAACTAACTCTCATTTGTATTACTTGGGATTAAGTCATTAACTGTTCCAAATCATCAAAGTTGTCAGTAAACCTCTAAAGTTAACATATTCACAATCTCTCAAAGTGATCAGCACCATTTAGTATTCAGCTGATCTTTTGGGGGTGGGGGGCGGTGCTTTTTGGAGGGGGGAATGCAGGGCAGTTGGGGTTAAGTGAGTTGCTGGGCTAGTAAGTGTTAAGTCTCAGAGGCTAGATTTGAATTTAGGTCCTCCTGACTCCAGGGTCTGTGCTCTATTCACTATGCCACCTAGCCAGCCCCGTTCAGCTGATTTTACTGCAAATATCTGGAAGTCATCTGAGATTTACATGTCATAGGACCCAAAGGCCCTGACATCTAAGTTTAGATGACTGATTCAGCACATAGTCCCAGGATGTAACTTTTGGTTAATATATGACATAGTTTTCAAATCACACTTCTTTGATTTTGGGGACAGTCTGTATATGACTTCTAGGTTGCCCTTTAGTAATCTTACTTCTTGCCACTGATATTCTATACTGGCCATTTATAAATTTACTAATATTGTCCATAACGGAGGGGGGTAGTCGGGGGGACCAGTACAATATAAATTTTAATACAATACCAAAGCTACTAGTACCTAGAACACTTTTTTCCCTCTCATTCAATACCACCATCCTAAACCTCTGTCCTGAGCATTGTCTTGATTTGTTTCCTTGACCTATGGTGTAGGATGCTCCCAGCTTGGAAATTCCCTCCACTGGTACAGATCAGCAACACCTTTGTAAATTAGCATCTTAAACAGTCATCTGGAGGAAACACAATCAGGATAACACAAGACTTATCAGCAAGGGATTGAAGGGCTTGGAATATGATATTCTGGAAGTCAAAGGAGCTAGAACTAAAACCAAGAATCACCTACCCAGAAAAACTGACTATAATGCTTCAGGGGAAAATATGGTCGTTCAGTGAAACCGAGGATTTTCAAGTGTTCTTGATGAAAAAACCAGAGCTGAACAGAAAATTTGACTTTCAAATACAAGAATCAAGAGAAGCATGACAAGGTAAACAGGAAAAAGAAATCATAAGGAACTTATTAAAGTTGAACTATTTACATGCCTACATGGAAAAACAATAATTGTAACTCATGAGACTTTTCTCAGTATGAGAATAGTTGAAGGGAATATATGTGTGTATAGGAGGGTGTATGTGTATATAAATATATATGTGAGTGTGGACATATATATGTTCATGTATACATAGACAGAAGACACAGAATGAGTTGAATATGAAGGGAAGATATCTAAAAAATGAAATTAAGAGGTGAGAGAGGAATTTATTGGGAGAAGGAGAAAGGGAGAGATAGATTAGGGCAAATTATCTCATATAAAAGAGGCAAGAGAAAACTGTTACAATGGAGGGAAAGAGCAGGAAGGTGAAAGGGAATGGGTTAACCTTATCCTCATTGAATTTGGCTTAAGGAGGAAATAACATACACACTCAATTCGGTATCTTACCCTACAGGAAAATGGGGGGGTAGGGGGTAGGAGGGGGGATGATAGGAGGGCAGATTGGGGGAGAGGGTAGTTAGAAGCAAACATTTTTGAAAAGGGATAGGGTCAAAGGAGAAAATAGAATAAGTTGGGGTGTGGGATAGGATGGAGGGAACTATAGTTAGTCTTTCACAATATAAGTGCTATGGAAATGATTTGGGTAACTACACATGTACAACTTATATGGAATTGTTTATTTTCCCAGTGGAGGCAGGTGAGGAGGGAAGGAGGAGGAAAATCTGGAACTCAAAGTTTTAAAAACAAGTGTTTAAAAAAATTTTTTTTTTACATGCAACTGGGAAATAAGATACACAGGCACTGGGGTATGGAAATCCATCTTGCCCTACTAGAAAGTTAGGGGGTAATGGAGGAGGATATAAGAGAGAACAGATTTGGGGAAGGCGTATTCAGTAGGCTTGCTATTTTGGGGTGGGGGTAGGGGAAAGATGGGGAGAGAAAAAGTTGTAACTCAAAATCTTGTGGAAATGAATGTTGAAAACTAAAAATAAATAAATTTTAAAAAATAAATAAAAGAAAGAATTTTAAAAAGTCATTTGGAACAAATCACCAAAAGATTGTTACCAAGAAGTAAAGTGTCTTGCCCAGGGTCACATAGCTAGTGTTTAAATCCAGGGCTTCCTGGTTCCAAAGATGACTGCCTTTCACTTTAAAAAACTTTACTCTGATTGTTTTAACAAATATATCCAGTTTAAAGACACACACATGGATATATATATCTACATATCTATACACACATATATTCATTCTTTACTAAGGGTTTAAAACAAAAATACAAGGAAGGGGAAGCCAGAGGAGCTTTCTAGGAGGGATTTTACTTTGTTACTTTTCTGGGTCATCTCCTTGAGCTGGAAGTCAGTCAGACCTAGTTCTCCTAATTAAACCAAAAGTGAGAAGTTGGTAGAAGGTCATGACTAAGTCATTCAGTGGAATAAGAAGTTGTTCATCGAGGACTCTTGTCTAGAGAATAAAATAAACAGACTTAAAAATGGAAAATTATTTTAATTCTATTTTTAAGACTTAATCGGGGTGGCTAGGTGGCACAGTGAATAGAGCACCAACCCTGGAGTCAGGAGAACCTGAGTTCAAATATGACCTTAGAGACTTAACACTTAATAACCATGTGACCTTGGGCAAGTTACTTAACCCCAATTGCCCTGCCTTCCCCCCTGAAAAAAAAACACAACAGACTTAATCATGGGTTTATTATTCCCCTAGACCAGTGTGATTTGGGGTTAAGGCTGATCTTTAAAAAAAAAAAAAAGTTTCAGAGATTGAAAATTACATTCTCTTTGGGTAGAGGGAAAGAAAGGAGGAAGGAAGAAAGAGAAAGAAAGAAAAAGAAAGAAAGAAAGAAAGAAAGAAAGAAAAAGAAAGAAAGAAAGAAAGAAAAACAGGAAGGAAGGAAGAAAGAAAGGAAGAAAGGAAGGAATCCATGCTGTCCATCTGAAAGTTTGATCTTCCCCTCAGGATCCATTTCTTTTATTTTTTTCTTAAAGAGGCCATTATTTGCCTTATTTCTTATCAAGCCTTAATCACGGAATGTGGAATGTGTGTTGCCTCAGTCAAACTGAGATTAGCTAAAGACTTTAGCTTGGAAAGGCCAAGGTCCCCTGATTGCATCCTAGGCCATCTCCAGTCTTCCTGATCTATATCTGGCCACTGGACTCAACCACTTCACCCCAGCCTGGATCTTTAACAAGCAGCTGCAGCTAGGACTATCTTCAACCTCAGTCTCAGGTGGGTGCTACTTAGTATACTTTTTTAGAAATGACAGAGGAGCTTAACCTGAGATTAACAGAAGACTCTCTTGGGCTACTCTCTCAAAGCTTTGACTTTGAGGCTTGTTACCTCTCAGGCAAGAGGTTAGAGAGGTATGTCCTCTCCAGTTTAGCTAGTCTTTCCTTGGGCCAGTTCTTGTGGCCAGGGGGTGAATGCTGCAGTTTGTCCTTAGTTCTCAAAGAGGATCAAGATGTCAGGGAGGCAATGCCATTATATGCAAGCGAATTGTATTTAAATGGCAGAGGGCTTTGCAAAGTTACCAGCCTCACTTTCTCCTCCAAAACCATCTGGGTCTAGTGACCCCATATAGGTCAGGACTGGAGATGGCCCTGGGTGCAGTGCGAGATCTTGGCCTTTTAAAGCTAAGGTCTTTAACTGGTATCAGTTTGAGTGAGTGTGGGGGGAGTGATTTCATAAAGGTGCCATTAATTGAGACAGGAGGACTCTGACTATATAGGTACATGTAGATGTCTTTAGTGCTTGGGGCTGGTAGGGGCCTGCCCTGGCTCATGAGCACCCCCTGGGGGTTTGACATCAAAGAGCACATTGACAGATGAGCCTTTTAAATACCATTGCCAAAGGTATCTAGGCTTTGTGGTGAAGAGAGGAGACAAGAAAACAAGCAAACACTGTGGGAGATCATTTTCTCCTAGGTACATAAGGCTTCTTTAGCTGGGACTTAAAGCCAAAGAATCTAGGAAATGGAGATGAGACGGGAGAGAATTTCAGGCATAGACATGGGGATCAGCCAGTGAAATTTCCTGGAATTAGGAAATGGAGTATTTCATGGGATAAACTGGAAAGTGTTTGAACATATGCCATTCCTGATCCCCTTTGCTTCTAAAGTCTTTGCTCTTCATTATTTTCAATTTATGCCATGTACAGCATTGTACATAGTTTTCTGCATGCTGTCCTCCCGTTGGTTCATTAGCTCCTTGGAAGCAGGGACTGCCTTGTCCTTTGTCTACCCAGCTCTAGGATAGTGCCTGATAGGTAGCAGGTGCTTAAAGTGTATTGACTGACTGGTCACAGAGCACAAACCTGCAGAACCCAGCACCAACTCTATATCACAAAGGAGTTTTAGCGTTGGACTTTTGTGAAGTCACTTTAGACAATACTGTAAGATGTTTCAGAATATCAAGATTAAGAAAAAGCCATTAGATTTGACAAATAAATTATTGGTGAAACATTTATTAAGAACTTACTCTATGCTAGTGGCCTCCTTTAAAGGAGGCTTCAATAGAGTGATATGGTTAGAAACCAGATTCCAAGGGGTTTGTTGAAAGGAAAATTTGGGTTTTAACGGGGTAAAACTCAGGACAAAGAGAATGAAAAGGACTTTGTCATAAGTACGTCAAGGTAGCAACGCATTGAAAAGTGTTCTCTGGAGATTGGGTCTCAAGGTGGGTCCAGTTTTATCTGGAACTTTTGATAATAATGAGAGAAAAGAGAATTCAGATAGCAAATATTCATCTGCAAAAGAGGTTGAGTCCTTGCATCTCAGTTCCTCCCCAAGGTAGCTTGAACGGGACAATTTGCAGGTAGGCCTATGTGACAAAGAGCAGGGTGTTGGGTGACACCTCTCCCCAGAGCTGATTGACAAGCAGGTGTGGGAACACTGGGTCACTGAGTCAGCCTAACTCTCTGTAGGTTGGGATGAGTAAATGGTGATGGCTGCCACAGACTATTCCTTTAGAAGTCTGGAAATAAAGGAAAGGATAGAGATAGGACCATAGCTTTAGGGAACAGGGCTAAGGGAAGGTTTTTCTTTAGGATAGGGAAGATGCTATTATGGATGGGCTCAATTTTATGTGATTTAGGAGGTGAGATCTGAGAAATGAAGAGGGTGGAGGGAGAAGACAGAGGAGAGAGATGTGCCTCCTTGCACACAGTAGGGGCTTAATCAATGTTTGTTGATAGAGATGGGCTCAATTTTAGAGACCTGTAGGGGGTGAGGGGAGCGGCAGAGAAGAGAGATTTAGAACAACGGCAGTGGGGAGACATGATCAGAGATTATTAAAAAGGAGGCCCTGCTTTACAGGATAGAGAACTAGAAGAGATAAGGACTTTCCCGGGCCTGGCACATAGTAGGCTCTTAATTTATGCTTATGGACAGACGGAGGGACTCCAAATAGCCCCTCAAACCCGCGACTGCGCAGCGCGTCTCTATGGTGCCTCTAGGCTCCTAGAACGCCGGCCACCTCGGGGCACTTCCGCGTCGTCGGCCGGCAGCGTCCCGTCGTCATGGAGACGGCGCGAACGGCGAGGCCGCGTGCCCCCGGAAGTGCTCGCTCGTTGCCATAGGGAGCGCCGGAGGGCGGGAGGGAGGGAAGATGGCGGCATTGCAGGTGGCCGGGGCGCCAGTGTGCGGGGCCCGGGAGCCGCCGCCGGGCCCCGGGAGCGGATTCCGCCGCCTGTCGGCCCGCCTGGGCTCGCTGCGCCCCGCGGACAGCAGCTCCGCCCGCACTGAGATCCACCTGCTGTTCGATCAGCTCATCTCCGAAAACTACAGCGAGGGCGGCGGGGGCGTCACGGCCCAGGTAGAGGCGGGGCGGCTGGAGATGCGGGCGCAGCCAGGGGTGGGGGAGCGGCCCTGCCCCCACCGACCTCTCCCCGCAGCTAGGGAAGCCTCCTATCATGGCCACGGTTCCTGTCTTAGCTCACTGGAAACCGCCCCGAAGTGATCCCAACGGTCCTGTAGCCAGTGTCCAGCCCAGCGGGGGGCGGGCCCCTCCTGACACGTCACCCCCGTGGGACCCGTAGCCGGGGTCACGCCCCTCCTCCACGTACGCGGGAGCTGGCGTGGGATGCGAACCCGCGTCATTAGGCTGTGACCACCGACGTCCCTGTAAAGGTCACAGCCAAAAGGGACCACGGGTGCCCTCTAGTCCAGCCCCCTCCTCATCTTACAAATGGGTAAACTGAGTCACCCTGGCCTCCTTTAGTGCTTCTGCCGCTGTTAGTCGGCCCCCGTTTATCCCTCCTGGGGGGCAGGGCCTGGCTTCCGCCTCCCTTTGTACCCCCCAGCCCGTCTGTGCACACAGTAGGTGCTCACCCCCAGACTGCAGGAGGCCGCGGAGGTGGAGGGGCTTGTCCAAGAAGCCAAACCCTGTCCGGGCTGTTCGCTTGCTCTTTTTGGCGGCTGCAGCCCAGGGTCCGCACTAGCGCAGGAATGCCCTGATCCCAGCGGGTAGTTAGAGCGCGGCTGGACCTTGGGACCTCAGGCTGGTCCGCAGGGGCCTGGGCTCTGGAGTCTGAGTCCTAGAGTGCACGCTTGGGGCTGAGCCTTGTAGGCCACGTCCTCAGCAGAACTGGGCATGGATTTCAGGGGCCTGTGAACTTCTCAAGGGCCCCTTACACTCTCTTTGTGTTCACAACGGCCTTAAGAGCTAGACAAACCCCGACCGAGTTTGTGTGTCTGTGTGTATGTGTACGTGCATGTGCACATGTAGATGTGTGTATAATAATATATAGTGTATGGACCTATAAATGTGTCATACAGCATACAAACACTTGCATGTACACACATGCATACATACATAGATGTATTCACACTAACTAGCAGGAACTCCAACTGAACCTGCCCTCCCCCAGCCTGGTCTCATGTTCTTTCTGCCCTGTCGTGTTTCGTGCTATTACTTTTTCCTTCCCTATACTATTGGTATGTCCCCGTTCCTCCACTGCTCTTTTCTCCTCCTTTTCCCCATTTTGGAGTGCTAATCTCAGTTCTGATTTGCTTTATGTTTTGGGGCTTGAATTGGACACAAAGGTATTATTTCCTTTCGTGTTTATTATTATTTTCATTCTTTTTGTAGGATGTCAGTGCCTTACTGGTCCAGGCCTGTCGATTAGTCCATCTTAATCAGGAACATCTAGTCAGCAAAGTTTCTCAGCTTATTCACCATCTACTTAATAGATTGCAGGTAAGAGCAAGCCCCAGGCTTGAATGTGGGGAAAAAGAAAAGTCGGGAGCCTCTCAGTGATTCTGTGGGTGTGGTGGCTCCCCCAGCCAGGTCTGTCACTTAGGAGGCAGAAGAGCTTGGGGAAGCTCAGAGGGACAGGTGACTTGTCCATGGTGACATCACAAGTGAACATCAGAACCAGGATTGGAACCCTGGTTCTCCCTGATGACTGCACCTGCCCTTGGGTCACTACCTCAGATTTCTCTCACTGACCCAAAGTGTTGGTTTTCTTCTCTACCTCTCATCATTGGATAGTTGTGTCATTGTGGGTTGCTTTTGGGGTGTTTGTTTTCTGTGGGGGGAAGGAATGTGGCTAATTTTGATCCAGGAGAGGGTGTGGAATAGGGGGCAGAGCATCTGGCTCAGAGACAGGAGATCTGAGTTCAGATCCTATATCAGACACTAGGTGACTGGAACCTTAGGCAAGCCACTTGACCCTCTGTGCCTCAGTTTCCTCAGCTGTAAAGTGAGGAAGTTAGGCTTGGTGACTTGTGCGGCCCCTCCCAGGTCTAAACCTGTTATCTACATAAAGTGTCTGAAGCCTTTGAACACTTGCTTTTCCGACTAGGCTAAAAAGGGTTTATTTTATCCCCTGTCTCTTCCTAGCCCATATGATATCATGACTTTCCTCTTTTCTCCAGGATCTTTCACAAATTGCTAAATATATTTAATGCATTTTAATGCAGAGTACCGTGCCTTTAAGGCTATTGTTAAATGACATGATTCTGAAAGGTCTTTACAAAATGAATGGTGCTCAGTGCGCACCCATGAGTGTTTTTGTGTTACATGAGCATGTAAGGCTCTTGCCTGAAAGCAATTAGCCCGTGGTCTCCTTAGATTGTGTGAATGAAGATTTTCCTGTAATTTGATTGGCAGAGGGAGCTCCTGGGTGTGGAAACTCCCTCTCGCAATGCAGGTTGGTGCCTTCTCATCTCAGGGACTGGAAGTTACCCCGCCTGTGCTCAATTCTTCATGAGTAAAATGGGCAGGATGAGAGGACCCACCACATGGGGTTGTTGTGAAGATGTGAAGGCTTTGCCAGCCTTCAAGGCTCTAGAAATGCCAACTGCTGCCTTGGAGCCCTGAGATGGGAGTGACTTGTCCAGCCTTGTGGCCTAGGGATGTCACCGGTGAGACTTAACCAGGCCTTGCCCACTCCCAGGCCGGCTCCCAATGCTGATGGGAAACTGCAGCAGGCAGTGTCTGCAGGGCATCCCCAAAGTCTGAGGTGTAGGTGATACCCTCTGTCATTGGTTTGACTCTTTGCTGCTCTGAGGCAACATATCCATAGCCCTGGTCAATTGAAAAGGGTGCCCGATGTTCCTTGGCACTTAACGTCAAAACCCATGCATTTGGCACTAGCTTATACTTTGTCTCATATTTAGTCAAAATCATTTCAGTGAATTCACTGGTCTGGTCCAAAAAAATTTTTTTTTCTTTTTGGAGGGCAGTTGGGGTTAAGTAACTTGCCCAAGGTCACATGGCTAGGTTTTTGTTTGTGTGTGCGTTAAGTGTCTCTGAGGCCAGATCAAAAATATTTTTGATAGAACATACATGTATCAGGCACCTGCTGTATCCCATGAACTGTGCCAGATGCTAGAGTCAAGTGGGGGTAAATGTGGTGAGAACTGTACAGCAGTGCTATAAGATACAAAATGATTGAAAAAATAGGAAAAGTCAGAGTGACTGGAGAGACTAAAGGAGCGAGGGATCCTGTCCAGGCTGGGGCATCACAATGCCCAGGCGAGAGCAGAACATCTAGTTACGTCTGGTTTAGCCAGAATGCCTGTAGAGCCTCCCTACTCCCTCCCCCCAACCCCCAGGGTAATGGTGAAGGCCAAAAAGGTCTGTCAGATAAGTGGCGGAGGCCTCTAATGAGTGCTAGGCTAAGGTTGGGGTGCCAGGCAGACAGCCAAAGAGAGGAGATCAAAACTTGGTGGCATTAGGAAGGGTGGGTTAGAGGGGAGAAGCCAGAAGCCAGGAGGCAAGCTAGGAGGCAGTTGGGTTCCTCCAGGGACTGGCAGGTGACAGGAGCAGAAGGGACAGGACACAGGTGCAAGAGATGCTCTGAAGGAAAGCTCTCCTTGTTTCTAGTTACTGTCTAAGTGTTATTTCTCACAGAATTGTCAGCCCCATTGAGTTTAGATAGCTTTGCTATGACTCCTTGGCCTGGTATTACGTCTATCACATGGTGAAGATTTGATCACAGCTATTTGATTGGGTTTCTTCTGTCGAGCAGGCAGTTGAACTGAGAATACATTGAGTATGCTTGGGGTGTGTATATATAATGTGAAAAATGAGTGTAGTTAACATTACATATGTAGAGTGGAAATATTTTTCCAAGTTGAATGTGTGTGTCTTTTTTCTCTCTGGTGGTAGGTGATTGTTGATGAACAGAATCTGGATTTCCTTTTGGCATACACAATCTCTGCTTTTCAGCAATGTAGTTCCTGGACACACATGGAAATTCTTCAGGCCTTGTCTGCTCTGGTTTACTACAACGGCTCCAAATGTCAGAAGGTAGTTGGTATTCCCTTTCTTCTTTCCTACGGCAAGAGGGAAGGAGGAAATTCTCCCCACAGTTGCCCTTCACCTCTCCACAGTTCTTGACCATTCTGTAGAAATCATAGAGAGGATTTGTAGCTTTTCTGCCCAAGGGCTACCATTCTTCTCCTGAGCCATCTGTAGCTTTAATGAGTTAGAATTGTAGGTTTTAATAAAATATCTTTGAAAATCAAGCTCTTGAAAACAGGGCAACCAAAGTTTGGAAACCATTTGTGGCCGTCTTGGCCTCATGAGGTTGCCTGGGGCTGTAAGAACCTTGGTCAGGGTACAAGCACCTCCCCATTGCATATGCTGGTCCTAGTCTGGTCTGTGGCTTAGTGTGCAGGTCCTGGAGCTTCCCTGCTCACTCACAGGCCTGCCTACAGCTGCAGACATAGCCGAAGAACTTCTGCTAGAGTTCTACTCTGTCCTTATCGTCTGAGCACTCTGTGTGTCCGGGGCGGCCTGCAGGCTTGATCTGGCATTTCTTGGCTTGCTTGTGTGTAAGATGCACATAGCATGCTCCCTGCAGTGCTTCATTGCCTTTTTGTACAGCTCATCTATGCTTATCTCCTACCCAAGGAAAAAGAGAAAGAAAGAGAAATTGTCATTCTCTGATCATTCTCTTGGGCCACCTCTGGCTGTTGTATTTGTTTTAGTACCTTCCAGACTTGCTTGGGGAGACCGGCATCTTGGTGAAGCTGAGCAATCCCACCCAGTCGGACCCTGATCTCAGCCGAGCTGCAGTGCACTGTATGGCCAATATATGTCTCAGGTACAGGGGCCAAATACCCCAAGTGTGGGGGCATTTGTGGGAAGCAGAAACTGTCTGAAGTTAGGGGTAGTTTAAGAAATTAACCCACACTTGGAGTTTCCTTAAAGTTATGGAATCTGTGAAGTTCCTTAACAGTACACATGTCACGAGAGACTGCAGTTTTTAGATTTTGCCTGTAAAATTACCTTGTAAGGAAATATTTTTTGAAATTACCATAGCTTAGAAAATTAGTCACCAATTCACCTTTCCCCTAGGAAGTGCACAGTGGTAAAGAAATATCGAAAACCACAGCCTTTTCTACTTGACTGGCCTAAAATGGAATTATTTTTAAGTCTGGAAAGGACGTTTAGGACTCTGTCAATCTTTAGCATCTATCATAGCCACTTTTCTCCCTTTTTAAAAACGTAGATAGGATGTCCCAAGTGCTCACTTTAAAATGATATGATAAACTCATTCTGTGGTCCCACAAACCAAAGGAAAGAATAGAAAATTGTAGTGACTTGGGTTGTCCTGTCCACGTAGAGCACAGTGCCATCCAGTTTTTTATTGGATCAAGTATCTGCTATAGGCCGGGTCTTGGCATTGTGACTGTAGGCTGGTGTAGCCTAAGAGCCTCGGACCCCTGGACCTCACAGGCCTTGGTCCCCATCCTGGCTGCCATGAAATTACAAGCCAACCATTTGGCTTCCCTGCTTTTTGGTCTCTTCATCTCCAGACTGATGGCACTGGACAAGATCAGTGTTTTCAGCCTTTTGGAGGTCATGGATCTCTTTGGTAGTCTAAGGGAGCCTGTCCCCTGATCCCCTTTGCTGATGAATGCTTTTAAAAAATGAAAGGAAATGCTAAATTTTAGTGAGAGGTTAGTAAAAATCAAGAGGTAATTTGTTTTTTTTTTTTATTCCTACTCAAGTTCCTGGTCCTTGAAATCTGTCATTACCCCCAAATAAGAATCCATAGACTATGTGATCTCTCAGGTCACACCAGTATTAAAAAAAACTCAATTTCTGTAACATAGTTCCTGCCTTTTCTAGACCTTGGGGCTTATGGTCTAACTTAGCATGATGAAATATAAGCATGCAGAAAAGTGAAATAGAATGAGAAGATTGATTTGTAGTTCAGAATAGCAGCCAGATGGGTGTATAAGATTGCCCCTCTGATGAATTGCATTAGCGTTTCACAGCAGCTTGAGTTGGGGAGGGAGTCCAGGATGTTTGAGGGGATCTCAAGAGAGTCTGGGTAGTTCCAAAGAGACCTCCCACACTTGGTGAAAGGGGCCTCTGAGGAGAGCTGAGGTGGGGGTTTGACCCTGGGCTTCTACCAGTGGAGAAGAGGGAGATGCCTGTCATCCGCCGGGACCAGGGGTGGGGGGAGCCTGTGGGCTCAAGGCCACATGTGGCCTTCTGGGTCCTTCCAAGTTTTACAGAACAAATCCTTTTGTTAAGGGGATTTGTTCTGTGAAGTTTGGCCTCCTCTGGGGGTTGGAGATGGGCTGTGTTTTCTAAGCTCAACTCAGGGCATCTGGAGTTTGAATTGCCTCCTTTGCTTGTGTTTTAGTGTCCCAGGACAGCCCTACTTGGATGAGCCTTACCGAAATGTCTGCTTTCAAACGTTCTTAGCTATTTTACAGTCTTCCAAAGTTTCTGGTATGGACGATATCACATTTTGCATGGTAGGTAGAAACCTAGTGTTCCACCTCATTTATGATGTAAGTTACTGTTGTCCATGAAACACACAGCTGCAGAAGGAGGCCAGTTGGCTTAAGGTGCTGCTGTAAGTGACTTAAAGTTACCACAGTGAAAAGTTTAAATTGTGTAATTTTAGATTGAAAAAGCATGGGAGAACTTGAACTGCTCAGCAGCACCTGGGACAGTTAGTCTGGACAGAAGTTTCCTGAATAATAGACATTAACATTTATTGCTCGAATCATACCTCTGTCTACTAAGGTGTCAGAGTTTGCTCTATACACACACACACACACACACACACACACACACACACTACACTCTTACATAAATATAACACATGCACTTACAGCACACACACATAGACACATACACATTTACACACTCACACATATGCACACAGACATAAACACAACACACATACACTTGCAATACACACACACAGAGGGTATCCTATGCCTTTGACTTCGAGGGCCCCAGCAAAGCCAGTGTGCTGAGCTCTTTCCTCCAACTCTCTGGGAGATCTGCTTTTCACCTCCATCACTCCCAGGCTCAGAGCTGTTGCTGCTGCAGACATAAACCTCTTTTCCAGCTCATCCCTCAGCCTGCTCTTTGCACTCCTTCCTTCTCAGCTTTTACAAAGAAGGTTGGCCATTTAGAGATGGCACCAGCCAGTCTGAGGGCTGCTCTCCTACTTAGTGAATCCAGTTCAGTGAGCGTTACCTAACTGCCTAGTCTGCTAGTGACCTGCCCAGTCACAGTATATTACATGAGTCTTAATAATACTTCATTTAAACTTCAGAGTTTATGAAGTGTTTTCACATGCATTATCTCATTTGATCCTCAGAACAACCTGATTAGGTAAGGAAGACAGGTAGCATTATTCCTATTTTAGAGAAAAGGAGCTGAGGGTCAGAGGAATTTGAGTGCATGCCTGGTTAGCGGAACACGCCCTTGGCTTCTTAGTGCAGTGCTCCTTGGACTCGATACAGCTGTCATCGGTTTTTGTCATTTCCAGGTTTGTGTTTACCCTCGGCTGATTTATTATTGCTTGCTGCTTTGGGGCTACTGGCAGAAACATCTTTTTACAAACTCTCTACTTTGGGATTTGGTGCACTTGTGAATGCTTGAGGGTTCTGGAAGCCTGGTGTCCAGATGGCTTAAGGTTTGACTGTCCCTGTAACTTAGTCTCCTTTTCCTCTAGTTGTTACAAAATGCACTGAAAGGTCTCCAGTCCCTTCTGAATGGGGGTAAGATGAAGCTTACACAGGCCGAGCAGCTTGGGTCTCTTCTGGCTGTATTAAAGGTGGGCATATGTTACTTCCTTTTTCTTGTGGCTAGGATCTTTACCATCTTAACTTTAAGTGGTGTTAAGAGCCTTTTGCCCATTGATGACCAATCAGCCCACACAGAACAACAGACATGTAAGGCAAAGGACTTACAACTAATTTTAAGGACCTTTTGAATGATCAGTTGAAAATGTTCAACTTCCTAAGAATGCCGAACTTGATTAAATATATTGTGTCTTTAAAAAAATAAACCCCTTAACCCCAATTGATCTGCCTTCACCCCTCCAAAAAGCAAAAACACCCCAAACAAACCTCTCAGGTATGTATTTAGTGATTATGATATTTTGGAGCTGGGGAAGGAAGAAAGTGGCAAATACTTAATTTTAGAAAACTTGCTTCCCACCTTTATTTTGTTAACAACTAAAAAGGTTGCCTCATTTATGAATTTTGTGATTTTTTTTTTCTGTTTTTTCTTTTTAATATTTAGAAGTATATGTTTCATGGGCTTCCTGGATTGAACATAGAGATGCCTGCAGTTTTATACCCGGCTCCTCTTCCTCAGTATGACGGACGATCACCTGTCAGACAGGAACCAATGGAAATGAACCCCTCAAAACCAGTAGCGGTATAGTTATAGTTTATTGGATTAGAATTTAGATTTATTTTGTAAAATATATTGTCTGTAAACATTTTCTGTTGTTTTTATGAGAAGACCCATCCTGAACAAACAATTTTTTTACTCATGTGGGTTTTTAGTGTAAACAGTTTAAAAGAGTGTATGTAGATGGATCACTTGGGGCTTGGGCACTTCTCAGGGGTGCAGCGCATGCTATGGCTTTGCAGCACCCGTGTGCTCTTCTTCACAAGTTGGGCCTCCTGAACGCACATGTTTCCTTGAGAATGCTGCCAAGACTGCCACTTTCTGGCCATGGACCTTCTTCTGTTCCCTGCCTCCATAGCACCACAACATTCCCCCTCACCTTCCCTCCAGAGCCCCCTAATACCTCCTCTTTGCTCCAACTCTGTCCTCAACGTCTTCTGTCAAAACTGTAGCATGAGCATATGCCCCAGGCTGTGATTATTGACTGTTTTCAAAGCAATCCTATCTACTGAGCTCTGAAACTTTGTGCCTTATTTAGTTATTTTATTACTCATCAGTCACTTCTAGTAAGTGTCAGGACAGTTGGGAACATGGGTTTGTTTTTTTTTGGGTTGGGAGGGTTGCATAGAACTTGGTTTCTGTGACATAGTAGGAGCTTCTAGAAGAAGAAGCTTAGGCTCTAGGAGCCGGGCTGCAGAGTGGGGTGGCATGTGCAGGAGGGTCAGGCCGTGAATGGTGCTCGGGAACAAGTGCCTCGTGGGCTCTCCAGGGCTTGCGTGCAGAGGAGGAAGGGAAGGTGGGTGTCGGCAGGAGACGTCAAATGTTTTCATGTTTACTCTCACATCAGAGCAAAAGGAAAAAGGCAAAAGGCAAGCACAGGAAAGGCCATCAAGGAGAGGAACCAAACGGGGAGATTGGAGCCGGCGCTGCCAGTGCCTTGGGCAAGCTGACCCTCCATGAAGAAAGTGCTGTGGGTTCTGCTTACCTGAGCTCCCCGAACAGGGCCCCCGACGGCAGTGGCAGCGGCCCTGCGGCCCGAGCCCGAGACCCAGCCGCTTCCTGCCTCGGCTCTTCACCGTGGAAGAGGATCAGCAGCAGTGAATCAGACTATTCAGATGCCGAGGGTAGCCTACAGAGCAAGATGAGGTGGGCACTGTGTCTCCGCATCTAAAAGCTAGTTCTGAAATGCCAGCTCTTGTGCTAGCGTGTTAATTAGACTTGGTGGAGTTGAGATAAGATCACTGCATGAGCTCTGGGGTTTGTTTAAAAGCAGAGTTCCCGAGCATGTTTCATTTGATCTCATTAGAAAGAGTCCATTTCGGGTGAGGGCTCTTCTTGTGCCTTTGGTTAAAGCCTCTTGTCTCTTTTTGTTCAAGATCTTACCAAGCCAAAGTCCGCCAGGGAGCTTTAGCTTGCTTCCTCTCCACGATAAAATCAATAGAGAAGAAAGTTCTCTATGGCTACTGGTCTGCTTTTGTTCCGGATACACCTGGCATAGGAAGCCCACAGTCTGTGTCCTTGATGACGATTTCATTAAAAGATCCCTCTCCAAAGGTGAGAAAACTTTGTTATTAACCTCTTAAAATCTTATTAAATCTTATTTTTTTCCTCTGACCCAATTGAGTTAATTTAAATACAGAACTCTCATTAATTGCTGACTTGGGAATCATTCTTCTGGCATCAAAAGGAAACAGGAAGTTGGGTTCACATGGATGGAGGGTAGTGCAGGACCTTGGTCTTTGCCATGCTGCCAGGGGAAGGGCAGTCATAGACTGAGCCTGTAGACTTACAGTCATGTAGCCTCTCTGAGCTACGTTAAATACTAGCTAACATTTGTAGCCCTTTGAGGTTTGCAGAGAACTGTAAGAACACAACTTGGTTTGACTTTCACCACAACCCTGTAAGGTTAGTCCTGTTTTTAAACATATCTTATTTTAGAGGTGAGGAAATAGAGGCAGAGGTTTAGTGATTCTTGCCGAGAGTCACACAGCTTGGAAGTGTCTAAGGTGGGATCTAAACCCAGGTTTTCCTGACTCTGATCACTGTACCACCCTGTCTTTCTGAAGTGGCACTATGCCCCTGTTCCTCCTCTTGAAAAAAGCTTTGTGGGCCCAGGCCAGCCAGCCCAAAAGGAAGGCATCAACTGTGACTCACTGTGAGCCATGCAATACTGACCTCTGTCTTCTGGGAAGCAGCTGGGGAGCCATAGGAAGGGAACAGCTTGGTTTATAGCAGTGGTGTTTACTAACTGGCAAATGAGCCTTAGTGTGGTCCAGCCTCTGGGTGAAATAGCCTTGCCTTTGATAAACTTAGATCTTAATCATCCCCTTGTAAGCAGTTTATACCCCCATTCATTGGGCTAATTCAGGTTATGATTCATGCCTGCAGATTTACCCTTTTAACATGATGATGTATTCAGGAGTAGAAGCAGTGCCGTATAGTGGACAGATTGCTGGGCTTGGAGTCATAAAGACCTCAGTTCAAATTCTTCCTCAGACTTTTAGCAGCTGGGCAGCCTTGGGTTAACATTTAACCAGATTTCATGACAACCTCTTGATTTATCTGGTAAGACAGAGGGGCTGCAACTCTGAGATTACAGTGCTGACAAAGTGACAGCCCCCTCGTGTGTTCACTCACGTCCTTAGCATAATAGATGTAAAACTATCCCTTCCTTGAGTGTCCATTGTTTCTGAGAGGAAATCCTAAGAAAATTCATCAGAAGTCCTTCAAAAGCATGGAATAGAGGTTAAAATAGACTGGGAAGCCGGGGATTATAGCCTTATAGTTGTTCTTGTATGTGACAGTCCGTCCAGAAGAGGTTTCAAATTTTGAAGTGACGTACAAAAGTCCTATGTCTTATGGAGTAAGGTAACAAAAGTACTTCATTTGTAGTATATCATTTTGTTTGGATCAGGTAGTCTGGATAGAAGATAGAAAATGAACATGGAAACTAATCTTACATAGAAGCAGCTCTTTTAACTATAGAAGAGATGCCCACATCTAGGCATGGTCCAGAAGTTTGAAAAAGAGAGATGATTTGCTTTCTTTAAATATGAATTAACTTGAAATTTCAGACTCGAGCCTGTGCTCTGCAAGTTTTGTCCGCCATCTTGGATGGCTCAAAGCAGTTTCTCTCTGTTGCTGAAGACACAAGTGAGCACAAAAGGGCTTTCACCCCTTTCTCCATGACTGTTGCTTCCAGCATCCGTGAGTTGCATCGATGCCTCTTGTTGGCTTTGGTGGCTGAATCATCCTCCCAGACCCTTACTCAGATAATTAAGGTAAACGGAACTATGAGCCTTTACAGATTTTACCATGTCAAAGTCATTTGACTTAAGAGTATTTTAAAATTATGCAATGAAAATTCATAACCTACAAATGTAACCGAGTGGTGATTTTTACTAAGGCAGTGTGATTTACAAGTGTGAATGCATCTTCTCACAATTTCATTTTTGGAAAACTTTTTATCCTTTTAGAGATATAAACTGGATCAGTCAGATCTAAGTATTGTCCACAAGAAGGACTGATTTCAGAAACCTAATCCTTCCAATGTAAACGATTGGAGTCCTTTTATCTTTTTTTTTTTTTGCACAGGTTTTATGTAAATGAGTTTTAACAATATTTCTTAAATGCTTCATTGTCTACTTATGATGCCTCAATTAAAACCATTGGCTTGCATGTGAGGTGCCACTTTTTCATGTCTGTGCTTTGCAGTGCCTTGCAAACTTAGTATCAAATGCACCTTACAACCGTCTGAAACCCAACCTGCTGACCAAGGTGTGGAACCAGATAAAGCCCTACATCCGCCATAAAGGTTGGTGACCCGTTCAGCTCAATCAGGCTTTTGTAAGCAATGTTATTTATAACAGGTTATTAATGGTATGTGCTCAAATCCTTTTCCTATCTATTGGTTCATCCTAGTGAGATGAGCTCAGAGCAGAAAGATGGGACCACTTGTTCAAAGAGTGCCCCCTAAGGGATGATAGGGTTATAGAGTTTATTATTCCCAACCTTCAGTCCATGTGGGGAATCTCTTTCCAGCCTTTGAGGAAAGGTGATGTCACTTTGGAACCTCCTGTCTTGCTCTTGCAATGTGATTGGGAAACATTGGAAGTAAATGGGATAGGGAGCTGTAGATTTTCCAGCTGCTTCAAGACAATCTATATGTCTTTGATACTGGCAAAAGAATCATGTTTCTACCCACAAGTAATTAATGGGTTTATAATACAGTTACTAGGCTTGTCTGGTATGTAGTTATTCCCATCTTTTAGGTACCAGCCTAAGGTAGGTGGAGGGTAATAGGATTCTTGTTTTAATGAAAGACAAAGAATAACTTGATCAGGCTTACATTCCATACTGAAGTGAAAACTAAGACCTTGTTATTCTGATCCCCAGTTTCTTACTTTAATAGTAACATTGGAAACTTTGCATGTCTCCTATACAGTCTGTGTAGGAACCATAAATATTCTCTTAGGAAGTCTGATTTTATCATCAGAGTAAGTTGGAATGAATTAAGTTTTGTCCTCGTCTGTAAACAGAGAACAGAAAGGTTGGACTGGAGGGTGCTTTCCAGCTATTCGTTTCTATTCTCCTTGTTTGCTTCCTCTGTCTCCCTTTTTATGCTGGCTGTTTGCATGGTGCCCATGTCTCCCTGTTTCCTTTCACAGATGTCAATGTCCGGGTCTCAAGTCTGACCCTCTTGGGGGCCATAGTGTCGGCTCAGGCTCCTTTGCCTGAAGTGCAGCTGCTTTTACAGCAGCCTTGTTCTTCAGGGTTAAATAGTAGTAGTTCCTCCACATCGTGGCTCAGCTCTTCTGACTGGCGCAGAGACGCTTCCTATGCAGAAACAGTCGAGGAATCCACAGATAACTCGGCAGGTCCCAGTGTCGAGCCCTGCTGGCTCATCCGTCTCTGCATCTCCATTGTTGTACTGCCCAGAGAAGATGCCTGTTCTGATAGCGATACTAGCTGTACACTTGGCAACATATATGAACCATCTCCTGTTCGATTAGAAGCCTTACAGGTGAGAGAGTCTAATACTTACATTTACAGAGAGAACCAATCATTTAAATGTGTCGATCGGAGTCGTTCCTTCCTGTTGGAATTCACAGGCGCACAGAGTGTCAGCATCTGAAGGCCTCTCCCTCTTGAGCCATCTAGTATAGCCTATACCTTAAAAGAGTCACCACCTGAGGTACCTGGCAAGGAGCTATCCACACTCTCCTTGGAGACCTCCAGAGAGGGAAAGCCCCTGTCTCCAAGGCAGACTGCTCTTCTTTCATTAGGAAATATCTCCTAATATCAACCTGAATTTGCCTCTTTGTAAGTTTTACCCATTTTTTTTTTTCTGATGATACCCTCTGGGGTCAAACACTATAACCTTAAGCCCTTCTTAACCATGGTTGTCCTTCAGATACCTGAAGACAGTGATCACTTTCCACCTGAGTCTTCTCTTCTCCAGGCTAAACATGCCCAGTGCCTTCAGCTCGTCCTCATTTGTCCTGGACTCAGGGCCCATCGGCTTCCTGGGTGCTGTCTTCTGAGTCCTCTTTACCTTACCTGTGGCCTTTGTCCACCAGGGTCCCAGAACTGAATGAGCATCACCCTCGGGGGCAGAGCTGGCAGTCTGAGAACACAGTGGGCCTCTCACCTCTCTTCTCATGGTCTTAATTCAATCCAAGATCTCAGTGGCTTTTTTGATGCCATATCCTGCTGCTGGCTCACTGAGTAAGCAGGCCCCTAAAGCCCCCGCATCTTTCTCAGTGATTGCTCTCTGTCTGTGCCTCTGCCATCCTTGTACCCAAGTGTAAGACTTTACGTTTATCCCCTGGAATCGTGCCTCATTAAATTTGGCTCGGTGCTCCACATCTCCAGGATCTCTGTGGATCCTGACTCTGCCGTCCTGGGTCGCAGGGATCCTCCTGGCTTGGTGTTGTCTGCCTCTCGTCTCCGCCTCTGTCCGAGGCTTTGATGCACACGGTGAAGCAGAGCCGTGTGATCCTGTCATTGCCTAATCCTGACTTCTCCGTCTTGTTCACAAGAATAGCATGAAATAAGCGATCGAAAGCTTTGTTGAGATTTAAGTGAACTGTGTCCCCTGCACTCCCCTTGTCTGCTAGTGTAGCTGTCCAGTCAGAAAAGGAAATGAGAGGAGCAAATGAGGCAATGTTTGTGAATGCTTAGGGCAGGGCCTGGCATGTAGTATGTCCCGTGGTCTGGCATGGCCTGTTCTTGATGAAACCCTGCAGACTCTTTGTGATGACCACTTTCCCTTATAGAGGTTCATCAGCCATCTCTTTGATGCCCAAAGATAGTTCCAAAGTCTTCCCAAGAGCTGAAGTTGAGCTCACTGGCCCAGAGGGTGCAGATTCTCCTTCTTTCTCTTTGTTGAGAATAAGGGTAACATCTGCCCTTCTCTGGTCCTATGGCACCTCTGCCATGTCCAAGGTCACTCAGGTATTGCTGCCAGTGGCTCCACCATGATACCAGGCCCCAAGGATGTGGTTCCTCCGAGGTGGGCAGCTCAGGGCCCTTTCCTGTCTCCTCACGTGGGGGAGTCACCTTGCTGGTGGTTTGGTCATCTCCAGCATTGAGGTCATTCTCTTCTGAGATCTCAGAGCCACTGAAGAATTGAAGGATTAACAGATGGACTTGCTGTCTTGGCGTGGGTAGGAGGAAGGGGACCTATCTTGTTGGAGGCAGTGTTCACTGCTGCAGAGCAATCTCACAGGCCATAGCTGACATTTGTGACACCCATCCTCTCCTTCACCTCGGTGGACCCATCCTTGTCGGGGGAGCTGTGCACCAAGGAAGTTGTATTTTTTTAAAGGACCTGTTTAGACAAACAGTTTTAACTCCATGGTACATCTTCATGGGGTTTCTGACTGGAAGGAATCTTAGAGACCATCAATGCCAACCCAGTTACGCAGATACATTTGAGGTTCATGTTATCCCAGGGATAGATATTGAGAAGCAAAGCTGGGTTTTAACCTGGATCCGTTGGCAATAGTGTGTCATCCTGATGTCACGGGAGAGTCAAGTCAGCATTAAGTAAGCACCTCCTATGTGTCAGGCAGGAAGTACCGGGAATACAAAGGGAGGTAAAAGACGGTCCTTGCCTTTAAGGAGCTGACAGTCTAATGGAGGAGATGTGATATGCACTAATGGCAGTCTAACTGGTACATCAGCGTCCTGGAGAAGATTGAGTATTGAACTGAAACTTACAAAGATTAGCAGCCAGATGGCGCCATAGTGCACAGAGTGCCAGGCTTAGAGTTGGGCAGACCCATCTTTCTGAGTTCAAATCTCACACTTAGTCACTGTGACCCTAGGCAAGTCACTTAACCCTCTTTGCCTCACTTTCCTCATTTGTAAAATAAGCTGGATATGGAAGTGGCAAAACCACTCCAGTATCTTTGCCAAGAAAACCTCAAATGGGGTCACAAAAAGTCAGATATGACTGAAAACAACTAACAACATGAAATAACACTAGTTAAAAAAAATAAAAAAAGATGTGGCTGGTCATTTACCAAGAGTGAAAGATGATGTATGGCCAGTCTGCCCATGGGAGGGTCCTCACCACTGGGGGAGGTGCCGGGGGAGGCGAGGGGAGGGAGGTGATAGACCCGCTGTGGAGATCAAGGAGGCTGTGGACCGGAGTTCCACCAGGGAGTTTCCCACATTTCACAAAGGCACTGCTCCATTCACATTTTGTGGAGTGGTTTTTTTTAGGCTTTTAAACATTATTCTATAGAGGGACCAAAAATGTTCCTCCCTGCAGTGAGTTCAAATTATGGTGGTTGACTAGTCCATGCCTGTGTGTTTCTTGACTGTAGGTGCTGGCCCTTCTGGTGAAAGGCTATTTTGTAATGGCCCAGGGCTGTTTGATGGAACTCGGTGAGGTAGCCTGCAGGTGCATGGAGGAAACAGACCCATCCATTCAGCTTCATGGTGCAAAAGTAATGTTTTCTCGTTCTGTTCTCTTCATTTCATATCCTACATACTCAGCAGTTCTATAATTTCTTAAGGCAGTCATGACTGAGAACATGTTTATTGGTGACATTGCTTGAGGTAAGGAAGCTTATAAAAACCTGTGGTGTGTGGTGGGGTCCAGCGCAGATAGAAATGGGGCCATTACACCTTAGGAGCCACATATTTTGTTAAATATTTCCCAATTCTGTTTAATCTGATTTGGGCGACACTTAAAGTATTTGACCCCTCTGGCATACAGTTTTATGTGTCTATTCAGAGAGCATGGATTTCCTGGATGGAGGCTGATTGCATGGGATTGATGGTTAGATTTCTTGAGTACCTGATCCCTCTGTGTTGAAACTTGAACTCTTTACAAAAGAATGAAAATCAGTAGAGAATTAATTTTTCTTGGGTTAGATGTGACCTTGAGCTTGAAGAAAGCCAAGTATATAATGACTATCATTCTAATGGTCTCTTTTAATAATCCATTTGTTTTTTTTTTTTTTGGCAGCTTCTAGAAGAGCTAGGGACAGGTTTAATCCAGCAATATAAAGCAGACTCAACTGTTGCCCTCAGTCAGAGAGTCCCAGTCAGTTTGGTAAGTGAATGGCTGTTCATCTGGGCTTTCTCATTTCTTTGTATTTCAGTTAGGGCTTTGATTCTAGTTGTTTTGTCTTGTAGCACTCAGGTGAGTGCCTGGCACAGATTCATAACTGCTTGTAGGTAGATTAATTAGAGTTAATTGGACTACATTGTGTCTACAGATGCTATGAAGTGTGACCTGTTGCCAGATATGTTTGAAGCATTTTGTGCTCTCTGGTATTTGATGTACTCCTATACCAGAGTGTGTCAGTGCTCAAGGCTCAGAGTTTTCAAGAATAAGTATGTGAACTAGCATATATGAAGCCCCTGCTGCTTGATATCAGCCACTCTGTTTGGCACTGGAGCTACAAAGATAAAATGAAAATAGTCCTTACTCCCAGGGAGCTTATATTTTACTTAGGAAGTAAAGACTGTTGCATCTTGATCAGTTTTTCTCTTGTAGGTGGTGATGTTTTGGGCTATGATGCTGAATGGCCCTTTGCCCAGAGCGCTTCAAAATTCACAGCATCCGACTCTCCAGGCCAGTTCCTGTGATGCCCTTTCTTCCATCTTACCAGAGGCTTTCAGTAGCCTGCCGGTAAATGGCTCTTCGTCATCCTTGTCAATGAGGCTGTTATGTTAGTATCAGATATTGCCGTTCAATCACATATTGGATGGTGAACAGCCCTTACAAGCCAGTGTTTGGTACAATCTCTGGGGAAAGAGGGCAGGCTCATGTTTCTGAATTAAAAAAAAAAAAGAACAGAAAAAGTAGAAGCCAGGTCTTCACTAGGTTAGTAATGGAAATTGAAGTCGAGCCTTGTTTGCCCCTCAGTCTCCTGGGGCATTTGTGACTTATTTCTCATGCTCTCTGAGCTGGGTGTCTGAAGGTGACCAGGAATGAAGTAGAAGGACCATGAATGGCCGCATCACCCTGTGTCAGCTTTGATGAGCTTGAAGTGTGGAGTTTAGTTTGTAGCCTGACTCCTTGAGGCAGGACCATGTGCTAAGTCACTGAAGCCACGGCAGCCTCTGTCTCTTTCTCTCTCAAGTGAGAGGTTTGGGCTTGCATGCTCCCAGAGCTCCTTTCCAGCCCTAAGTCCTTCGGTACAGTGACACACTGGGTGCCTGCTCTCCCTCTGCCTAGCAGGGGGTGCTGTGTACATAGCAGCTCATTAGCACGCATATGGGGGGGAAATAAGTAGCACTTCTCTGTGAACTTGTACCTTTCTGTTACCATTGATAATGACAGAATGACAGACAGATCTTGTGCATCACTCTGCTGCTGGGGCTGAATCACAGCAAGAATCCTCTGGTGAAAGCAGCTGCTGCCCGCGCCCTGGGTGTCTATGTGCTCTTCTCCTGTCTCAGGCAGGTAAGTGCATGCCACAGCCTCTACTCTGTGGAGACCTTCAGAGAGAGTCAGCACCAACAGTGTACCCTTCCCCTCCAGTTAGCTCAATGAGCATGATGCCTGCCCAGTGCCACGGAAGGCACATGGGAGCAGAGGTGCAGGCCACGTTCTGCACTGCTGGGGAAAGCCCGAGTACTCCCAGCTTGTTCATATCAAGGTCAGTTGTGGTTTTTGCCTTTTTATTATGTGGGTGTATTTTTGCAAACCAGACCAATTTTATTGATGTAGAGAGGATCCAGTGAGAAAAAGCTTCTGTACCCCTGCAGATTGGCACTACGTCTGTGCTTAGAGACTTGGAGTTGCCTGGGGCACTGAGTGCTCAAGTGATTTGCCTAGGGTCGTGTATAGACTTTTAAAAACTTCCCCAATATGTTGATGTAAATGTAGTTATAAACTTATATAGAGAACCTTTTTCTAATTAACATGTATATAATTATGTCATTTGTAATTTTCTGTTATTAATAATTATGGGTTGACAGATTCTCTATATTACTTGGCTGCTTGGATTAAATTTTAAAAATTCAGTTTGTGTGTGTGTGTGTGTGTGTGTGTGTGTGTGTGTGTGTGTGTGTGTGTGTGTGTGTGAATGTGTGTGTGTATATATATCCACATACCCCCAGGTGCTTGCATATCAGAAGCATGGGCAATATAATAAAGCAACTTAATGTGTTAGATAAGCCTTCTTAAATGCTTTGTGGCAGTGCACAAGAGAGGTCTTGGAAGGGAGATCTGGCTGGGGAATGGCCCTGGTAAGGATGATGGGGCCTGAGCAGGTCAAACTTCTTAGAGGAGAAGTAGGTCTGGGGCAGGGCTTGATAGTAGGGAGGTGGTGTTTTTTGAAGGATAAAGGGAAAACAGGGCCTGCAGGCCTGCTGATGTTCTAAGTGTAGGGCAAAGGCTGGTTCCTAGAGAGGGATAAGAGAGGCCGCAGGGCAGACTAAAGAGGATCTGAGGGAGGACAGGGGAGCTGTCTTCAGAGATTTCCAAACATAGTGTTGCTTTCTAGAGTCAACTTTCTGATCACAGTAGTATTAAACATGAGTTGTTTCTGGACATGAGCGCTTTTCAAACAAGAGGATAAAAACACCAGATAGATCATGTCCATTGCTAAGTTGTCTGCGTGGGCTCTCATCTTCTTTGTCATGATGTTCCCCTGATCAGGATGTTGAAGGTATTTTATGATACCTGTTTATTACTGTTCAGAAGTTCATCTTTCAATCCTTTTTGTTTCCTAGTTTCCTCTTGCCCATCTAAGATACCCTTCACTGCTTCCCCAGTGCTCCATGGTCCTTCCTGAGCCCCATTCCCACACTGGGCTTTATCTTTGCCTTGTTCTGATGTCCATCTGTGGAAGGCATGAGGCAGTAGATTCTCTCACTGCTCTTGCTCCTCTAAGCTGTCCTTACTGGCCAGCCAGCTACCCTCCACTGTTTCCCGGTGGGAGACAAGTATGCATCTTTAGCAAAAAGACCACAAGTAGGGGCAGCTAGGTGGCACAGTGAGTAGAGCACCGGCCCTGGAGTCAAGAGGACCTGAGTTCAAATCCGGCCTCAGACACTTAACACAAAGCTAGCCATGTGACCTTGGGCAAGTCACTGAACCCCAATTTCCCTACCTTCCCCCCCTCCAAAAAAGAGACAAAAACAAAAACAAAGACCACAATTAAGCAAGTTGTTTAACTTCATGGGCTTCATTTCTTCCTTTGTGAAATCAGAGAGTTGGATGAGATCTCCACAGGCCCTTCTACCTCTGAAGCCCTAAGGTTTCAAGTGTTAAATATTGTCTGTTCTTGGCATGTAGAATAATTGACAAGTAGTCACAAAAAACCAATATTGTTGAAAGCAGCTGCTTCACATAATACTTTCCACGGCAGATAGTTCAAAAGTTAAATAACAACTAATTTAACAAATCCTGTTAATATTTTGTATTACTAGCATAATTTTAGGTCAAGCATCTCCTAGTCTTGAAGTTTGTCTCATGGATCCCTTTGGCAGTGGTCTGGTGAAACTTATGGTCCCCTTCTCCAAGTAATGTGGTGAAATGCATAAAACAAAATAATTTAAGACTACAGAAGAAACCAATGAGCTTGAAATGCAGTCATTAGAATATTAAGAAAACTAGTTAAAAACCCGTGGTCTATTTAGTCTGTCGTTTTAAGATAATTTTAAAGTGCCATTTATCCTAATTAATATAATTGTTACAAAAAGGCCAAGGGGGAAATTAGGAAAGATTAAAAACTCTCCTCATTCAGAAGGAAGACATTCTGGCAATCCCTGTGTTATGTACTGCACCTGTAGATAAATAAAGCCTTCATTATGGAAGCTGCAAAGTGTTGTTGGGAGGTAACCATGGCCTTGGGAGCCTACAGCATTGGTGGGAGGGGAGAGTACACAATGAGTAATGTGAACACCAAGGGAGAACTTTCTCTGAATTGGACCTTGGGATTTTTGAGTAACTAGTTCAACTTTATACATGAATAAATTCCCGAATACAGATTTTTCACGTTTGCAATTTGTGACCAAAATGAAATACTTTGAAAACTTCAAAGATGTCCCTTGGAACTCCTGAAGTTATTTCATTGCACTTCTCTTGTAGGATGTCATGTTTGTTGCAGACACAGCAAATGCGATCTTGATGTCTCTGCATGACAAATCTCCAAATGTCCGTGCCAAAGCCGCCTGGTCCTTGGGCAACCTGACAGACACTTTGATTGTCAACATGTAAGTCGCTCCTTTTTCTAGACTGTGAGGTCTGAGGCTGCAACATCTGGTGATGGATGAGTTGCTGCAGTCTCAATGACTGCGTGCAAATCTTTTCTCTTGGCTTCATGTGGTTTGCCTTATTATAGAACAACCTCCTGAGCTCTGCTCCTTGGAGCTCTTACAGCTGTATTAAGTGAGTGAGAGTGTAATGTCCTATGTGTCCATTCATATGGCTTTCATATGTATCCATTCAAATGGCTTTCACCTTTCGGACATTTTGTCTGCTTTGGTTTTTTACAGGGAGATGTTGGGCCAGAGTTTCCAGGAAGAATTTTCCGGTCTCTTGCTATTAAAAATGTTGAGATCAGCAACTGAAGCTTCCAAGGATAAAGACAAGGTAGTAGAGTCTTTCCCTGGAATGTTTAACATAAACTGCCTTTAATTAGAGACTTGAGCACTTTTAAATGCTATTGGGAGGAAAAATTTGGAGCTTTGATCACTCCTTAGCTCATTGTTTTCTTTGAACCAAGAGAGTAGGTATTGTGGAAAGATCCTGTGGAAATTTGGAGCTTTGATCACTCCTTAGCTCATTGTTTTCTTTGAACCAAGAGAGTAGGTATTGTGGAAAGATCCTGGAAAGGTCCGGGAGACCTGGGCCAGTCAGCTGCCTTTAAGGAAGGAATCTTCTGTCCTTCATCACACCCAAGTCCCAGGTCTTCCACCAATTTGCTGGATAACCTGGGGCAAACCATTTTTCTTCATTGAGCCTCAATTTTCTTGTGACTTCTAAGATCCCTTTCAACTTTTAACGTTTCATGATTCTTCGAAATGGGGCAGGTCAGCTTTTTAATAATGTTCAAGCACAACCTTATTTTTGGAATCATATATTCACCTTCAAGGTTTCCAGAACCTTTTAATACCTGAATTCCTCCTACTATCATTGTTGTCCTGTTCCACAAGATTACAGGACCTAGGAAATTATTTAAAGCTAAACAATATTCAAGATTGTCCATGAGACAGAATTATTTCTGATCCTTTTTTTTCAATCAGGTAAAAAGTAATGCCGTTCGGGCCCTGGGAAATTTGCTCCACTTCCTGCAGCCATATCATATAGTCAAACCCAGATTTACAGAAACCATTGAGGAATCCATTCAGGCCCTTATCTCTACTGTTCTGAGTGAGGCCACCATGAAAGTCCGATGGAATGCGTGTTATGCTCTAGGAAATGTATTTAAAAATTCTGCTTTGCCCCTGGGTAAGTACAAATTTCTTTTGTTTTGCTTTCATTTTCTTTTTTATTTCTGCAAAATTCTGAACGCCAAATAAGTACTACAACTAGGCTTTTGGTATAAAAGTGATAAAGGAGATTCTCTTTGGAAAGAAAAAGTACTGTGGGTGGCTACTTTTTAGATTACAGCTTGTAATAATATTTTCCAGTGCCAGCTTGTAGCTCATAGATATTTCCAAAATCTGTTTCCTTTGTGTCATTTTTTTTGCCTCATATTTGATTTTAAGGGCCAGATTGTAAGAAAGCCCAGTGTTCCAGCAGGTGTTCTTAAATTTACCTGTTTCTTGCTACAGAGCAAACTCTCCAGACTGTTGACTTCTAGTCAGCTGAGAGCTGGGCAGATCAGGTCAAAGGAAATTTATCATTAAGTGACTTGTGTGAAGTCAGATTCACTTGTGTAGCCATAGATAGAATTGCATAGTCTCTACTAGATCGTGAATTCTACCCTCTTGTGTTACAGAGGCCCAGTAACCATGAGTGGCAGAGTCCAGGGCTTTTAGCACCAGGGTATTCTAGCTCTGTAGAAGGTAGCGCAGATAGGTTTCTCCTCAGCCTCGGAGTTGATTTTTTCTGCTTACTCTGTAACAGAAAACCTCTCAGTAGGGTGGGGCTAATTTTGTTGGGGTAGCCATGGGTTGCTTCCCAGTCCTTTTGCAAACTACCTGTTTGTTTTCATGACTGTTTCTAGGAACAGCCCCTTGGACAGCTCAAGCCTATGGTGCTCTCACATCAGTTGTGAAATCCTGCAAGAATTTCAAAGTGCGAATCAAATCTGCAACTGCTCTTTCCATTCCAGACAAGAGGGAGCAGTATGGGTCCATGGAACAGTATGCTCAGATCTGGAGTGCGCTGGTCACAGCCTTACAGAAGAGTGAGGACACCACAGACTTTCTGGAATTCAAATATTGTGCCAGCCTAAGAACCCAAATCTGCCAGGCCCTGATTCACTTATTAAGCCTAGCCAACAGTTCAGATCTGTTGTGCATTCAAGACACTGTGGAGCAGAGTGGGGATATGGTCAGGCTCTACATCTTACAGTATTTGAAGTCGGGAGTGGAGGGAGATGACACAGGGCCACTGCAGAGCCCCCAGGAACGAGACAAGATGCTCTCAGAGGCCCTGGGGCACATAAAAGGAATTCCGGAGCCCTCAGGTGATACAGCTAAGAAGGCCATCACTGCTTATTTGGAAGGCATCCTGACCACATACACCAGTGCAGCTGAACCATGCGTCTCTTTGCTGTAAGGAAGACCAAATGCTGAGACACCAGGGAAGAGATGGGAAGTGTGCCAGGAGGGTAATTTTAGAAGCAAAGGAAGCTTTCTTAGAGAAAGGGGCCTTCTCTGTCAGTCAGGGTGCTCAGTGGCATCTTGGGAGCAGAAGCAGAAAGAACTTAAGGCTCATGCCTCCTTGGGGAATGTGGGAATGACTTTTCATCGTCCTCCTACTGCAAAGCGCTCCAGCTATCGACATACACCCTGAGCTGCCATCCTTTGAGATGTGCGTCTGCTGGCCAGACCTCTAACCAGGGGTCTGCTGGAGGGAAAGGGACAAAAGGTAGAAAGTGTGTTCAGAGCAGGGCCAGGGCCTGGGCAGGAAGAGCCACCAAAGGACCTGTTGGGCAGTGCCCCGCCTCTCTGGCCCATTGGGTTTTACTTTGCCAGGGCCTTTGAAGTCTGTTGCTACAACTCCTGGTTAAACTAATCGGTTACTTTATGACTACTTTAAAGTGAGGCTTCTTTTACAAATAGCCCACTGCCCAAGATCTTCACCTTCTTTTAATTAGCTCCTATTGAAACCAAAAATTTCACAAGCTAGAAATAGTTTTTTCTTGATAGCCATTATACATATATAAACTACTCTCTCTGCCAGCAGCACTGTGCCCGCTGATGTTTTTCCTAGAGTTCAATTATATTTCTTTGCTTTGGTGACATGTATACTAGTACTTTGCACTTTTGAAAGAAACGCAAACAGAAAGCTAAATAAATGTATTCTTCCCATTCCCAATATAGTTTATCCTCTATTAGACTGAGTTGAGAACCTCGTACTAAACAGGGCACTGGACAGTTTACATTTGATTACAGTCCGAATGACTGCTCTGTTCATGTGCCTTCTATGCATCAAATGAGGGCTTTAGAATGAATTCTCTCATAGAACTGAGCCCTGAAAAGAGCAGGGGTGATTTAGGGGCTTCCTCAGTGAACTACAAAGCCTTGGACTATTAGGGAATTAAAAAGGAGAGGAATGGCTCACACACCTGGCTCCTTGGATTTTTGTTGGTTTAGGATAAATTTATGTGATCACAACTTCACACCACTGTCCAGGCTCAGACTTGGAGAGTGCTACAATGGGTCTCTGACTTCAGATCCTGGTGAGTGGACCTCTGAGGCCTACCGAAGATAAACTGACCTTGGCCTTTCGATGTTAGCTTCACAGGTGATTGGCTGCCTCATTTGGTGCAAACATGTTATACGTTACATGTGTTGGGTTGACATTTCTTAGAAGCTTTATCACAGTTCAGTGCACACACAGATTCAGGATTGGGGTTTGGCATTTGTCAGCTTTCTTGACTTTGTCCTCACTTGTCTGACAACAATGATTTAAGCATTGACAGGGGCATAGAGATTTTGTGCAGCAGATAACACTCTTCTACTTTTTATCTGGTGTAGAATATATAAGGAGTAAGGTTTTGTAATAACAACAATAACACACTCTTGTTGAAAGCTAGGACCTGAAATAGTTCCTGCACCTTCCTCATTCTCTTGTTAATCCTCTGTCCATTTGAGTGACATTAAATGGGGGTTTTAGTAAGAAATGTATGGCTACATTTGTTTTAACTGCTTTGGATTTGGATTAAAAAAAATGTTTTTCCCCTAAATTGTTCTTCAGTTTTGTGCCTCCTTGTTTCTCCAAAATGCTGTTCGGTACATAGACAGAAACACTGTCTAACGTGATATAGTTACTGAGAATCCTCAGGGAAGAGGGATTGACTGGATCTATTTTCTTACAACACGTAGGAGTCTCATCCAGTTCTCAAATTCTGTAATTCCATACTCTGTGAGATTTTGTATATTTGCTACTGACTTATTTTAACCTTCTTAAAAAATTTTGAGTTCCAAATTCTCTCCCCCCCAGCACCTCCTCCACATGTTGAGAAGGCAAGCTTGTTATGCATATGAAGTCAGGCAGAAAATTTCTGTATTAGCCATGTTTTTAAAAAATGCAAGGAAAAAAAAGTGAAAAAGCAGTATCCTTCAAACTGGACTCAAGAGTTCATCTTTCTGGAGGTAGATAGCATTCTTCATGATGAGCCCACTGGAATTGTCTTAGATCATTGTATTGATCAGAGTATATAAGTAACTCACAACTGATTATCATTGAAATATTGCTGTACACTGTCCTCCTGGTTGTACTTGCTTTGTATGAGTTCATATAAGACTTTTTCAGGTTTTTGTGAAACCATCCTCATCATGTCTATATAGTATGTGTCTAGATTATATGGCACAGTCCGTCACATATATGATTTCCGTCACAGTCATCATATATCACACCTTGTTCAGTCATTCCTCAGTTGATGGGAATCCTTTTAATTTTCAAATCTTTGCCACTACAAAAAGAACTGCTATAAATATTTTTGAACAAATAGTTCCTCTTCCCTTTTTCTTTAATCTCTTTGGGGTACAGACCTAGTAGTGGTATTGCTGGGTTACACTTTTGAGTGTAGATCCAAATTGTTCTCCAGAATGGTGGGACCAGTTCACAACAGCAGCAGTGCATTTAGTGTCCTGATTTTTCCACGTTCCTTCCAGCATTTGTCCTTTTCCTTTTGTGTCATGTTAGCCAATTGGCTAGGTGTGAAGTATAGGTTGCTTTAATTTGCATTTCTCTAATCAGTATTAGAGCATTTTATGTCACTATTTGATTTCTTTGATTTCTCCCCAAAACTGTCTTTTCAAATCTTTTGACCATTTACCAGTTGTAGAATGGCTCTTTATAAACTTGGTTCAGTTCCCTCTATATTTGAGAAATGAGGCCTTTATCTGAGAAACTTGCTAGAAACCCCCCCCCCCCATTTCCTATTTTCCTTCTAATTTTGACTGCATTGGTTTTATTTGTACAAAAACTTTAATTCCATGTAATTGAAATTACCCATTTTAACTCCTATGATTCCCTTTCATCTCTTTTTTGCTCATAAATTCTTCCCTTATCCATAGATCTGACAGATAAATTTTTCTATCCTCCCCTAATTTATGACATCTTCTGACTTATTTTAGTAAATTATATTTGCATTTTTGTTTAACTTGGAAACTAACACGGTTTCTCGTCTACTTATCCTTTAAAATCATTGGCATATCCTTTGGCATTAGAAACTTATTTTGGGAAATGGAAAAGGGTAGTCCTGAATGGGTCCAGTTACCCAAAAATGGGGGAATTTTAGCGAGTCCTATGTTAACTGAAATGCCAGGAGTCTAGTTCACTATCTTTCCCCTTGACCCATCTGGATTGTCCTCCTTTCCCCCTTCACCCCAAAAACAAACCAGAAAAGGAAGTATGATTTAGACTACACAGGACTTACACCAAGACAAACTAGTGTGTCTAGATATGAAACTACAATCAAGACTGCCAGTGAATTGATGTGACTTGGAGATTGTCAAGAATAATTGAAAAGAGGAATTGGTTCTCCAACCTATGTTATTTCTAAAGTTTAGCAATAGTTGCTCTCTCAGTGAGAGATTTTGTAGTAAGCCATCATGCTGGGCAGTAAGAGGCTTCCTGAGTACAGAGCTTACACATCCCAGTGAGATCTTTTGAAGGTTATTTGTTACCAGCAGAGGTCTGGGGTACTGTGGTTCTTCTGGTCTGGGTTTCTAACCAGCTCAGCTGTCTGAGCAGCACAAAACCCAGCCAGCCTTAGATCTGCTAAGGGAGTGGGGATGGGTAGAGAAAGGGAACTCCCTCAGTGATTCACAAGGATTGGGATTGTGGCAGCAACAGATGGGGTGCTAGTACTCAGAAGGCCATAGTAGCACTGAAGATGACTCACTAGTATTTCTTTCCATGTGAAAAAGGTTCTGCCTCTGATGCAAGTCAGTGATATTTCAGGGATTCCCAGGCAGTGATTGGCTAGATGAAATGGCAAATGCAAGGGCTGAATACTCATCTATCGGGTCCTCTTAGATTGCAGAGGTCTGTTATCCTCAGGAACCAAGGCATGGTCCAAAAACTCCATTCAGACCAAGGTGTTTGTTATCTATGAAACTAAATTTTGAAAACAAAGATTTCAGCAGTTTAGGAATGAAAAGCAAAATAGGTATGCAGAAAGGAAATGTGAACTAAGGAACATCTTTAGTAGTGCATTTAATCTCTGGGTAGTCTGGAATGACCTCAAGGTACGTTTCTTGGCGAGAGTTGTTGAGTATTTTCAGTTGTGTCTGACTTTGTGACCCCATCTGGGGTTTTCTTGGCAAAGATCCTGCAGTGGTTTGTCATTTCCTGCTTTAGCTCATTTTACAGATGAGGAAACTGAGGCCAACAGGAATAAGGGACTTGCTCCAGGGTGTCTGAAGCCAAATTTGAACTCGGGTCTTCCTGACTCCAAATCTGGTGCTCTATCCATTGGGCCACCTAGCTGCCCCGATAAGTAGTAGTTTTACAATAATCTAAAAGTTTTTTCCATAATGGAAGCATTCCAAATTTTATTAAAATTAGTTTAATCAGCAGCTTTACTACAAATTGTATTATTTTGTAAGCTCCAGAATCTAGGTCGCTTTTTATTTTTTTTAATGAACTTGTGTTGTATATATATATATACATTTTAAGAAGAACTTTGAACATTTTAAATAGCACTGAGTAAAATGTTGGGAGGGTGTGCCAAAGGGAACAATCTTCTTCACTTTGGAAATATACTGAATAACCTAGCTATTTCCTGAAATTTAGTATATGTAACAGGGCAGTTTGTATTTATTGTTTACATTGTGCCTTGTCTGGCACACTATTTTAGGCAGACCTCAGTGATGCATTTACTTTATTCTCTGTTCTATGGCCACTATCTTGACAACTGCTCTGCCATAGGTCCAGAGACTGTGCCTAGGAGATTGTCATCCTAACAGCTTCAGATGCCCACCCCTATTTACTGAGGGCCTCCTCACCTGGCCCACTATTTGGGGTGGGTCCCAACCATGTTACATTTTACTCCTTACTCTGCAGCTATCTACTCACGGGAGAAATCTGGATCTATTTCACAACATTCTCCCCCCAACTCCCCTGTACAATTCTAACCATGATCAAACCAAACCAACTTTGCCATTGTCCTGGGAAGGGGCATGTCAGTCTATTCTCCTATAATTCATTTTACCCTCTCTGTATCTTTCAGGCCAACGTGCTCCCACCCGTCCACCTCTTCTCATGTGTGTTATCTAATCCTACCAGAATGTAAGCTCTTTGAGGGCAGGGAATGCCCTTGATTTCATATTTGTATCTCCCCTCCCCCAACTTAGTATAGTGCTTGACTGATAGTAAGGACTTAATAAATGCTTTATCACTCATTCATTTGTTCATTCCACTAGCTTTTGGGTTTTCCTTTTTCACTATGCTAGTAGAATTAGAGTATTTGTTTATGTTCTAGATGTTGATTTTAATGAAAACTAAACCCTAGTAGGCAGGAGGGGCGATGCTTATTGTCATAGCTGAATTGCAAGGTGTGACTTAACGCAAACACAAGCGCTTACATGCTCTTGCTAAAGATTTGGTCCTTGGAGTTTACTACTTTCAACCTTTGTAAACTTTGAGCTCAGACCATAAAGCTCATTTATGATTCTTGGTCCCTCCCCGGTTTTCCATAAGAACCAATTTGGTGCTTGGTTTTTATTGTTTGGATGCTTTCCAAAAGTGGTTGAGATCTCTTGGGCTCTATTGATGCAAAGCTTGGTAAGGCTCAAGTTTTCTGAAGGTAAAACAGGAGAAACTGTCTTGATGCTTTGTATTTCATAATGGTGGGGACTTGGGACTTAGTGATCAGTAGATGATGGAAGACAAAAAATTTGCTGAGTTTAGCTAGCTCTCCGGCAAGAGTTTTTAGCCAGAGGATCTCCTTTGGAGAGATTTAGAACTCTAAAAACAGAAGGCAGAAACGGAAATGTATTTGAGAAGGATTTGCCTAAGCTCACCAACGTAGATGAAGAAATAGGAAAGTTAGGGAAGTTCAGAGCGTATTTTCAATGTTAAGGTTGAGCAACCATCATGCTTTTCTCAGTTGTCCTTTAGTATCAGTGTTAGACAGTTGGTCTGTATAGATCATTTCTTTTCTTCCTCCTCCACCTCCATTTCCTCCTCCTCCTCCTGTCTGGTGAAGCCTAAGAACCCTTCTCAGAATCAATTTTTTTTTTAATGATCAAAGAAAATGCTCAGTTTAATTTAGAGATGAATGAAAACAAAGATGTAGTTTTCTTTCCCATCTAAGACCACAAATTTGTTGAAATTTAGCCACAGACTCCTCGTCTTGGGGGTATACTGAAGACAGCTCCAACCTGAGAGCAGATTATTAAATTCTCAGTGTGAGCACTACACCTCTGAAATCATCAACCGCTACAGATAAGGGTTTGAGTTATTGTTTTGCTTATTATTTCAGCTTAAGAAATTTAAAGGGAAAATATTAATAGTTCAAATTAAACTTAAAAGTGTGTTTTAAAAGTTTGTTTCAGAAAGCTGGTTGTTAAACGTTTACCAACACACCACTGCCTATAACCCATTCTTACCTTATTCCTTCTCTTCCATGGTTGTATGTGTTTTCCCACTATCCTCCTGGAGATGCACTTTTGATTTCCAGAAGATGCAGGAATCATTTTGTTGCTCTAAAAACTCTATTTCTTCCTATCTAGGCTGAGGCAGCTTAGGGTAGTAAGGTGGATTTGGGTCTAGATGATTTGAGTTTGAATTCTGGTTCTGCTGCTTGTTGTATACCTACCTATATGACTTTGGACAAGTCACCTCTCTCTAGGCCTCTGTAAAATTGGGCAAGGGTGGGGATTAGACCATAGATGTAGACCTGGGAGGGACCTCAGGAGGCCATGTGATCTAACCTCATTTTACAGATGAGGAAAGTGAGGTCCAAAGAAGTGGTGATTTGCCCCAAGTCGCACAACTGTGAGAGAATTTGAACTCGGGACCTTTGTGACCACAAATTCAGCATTCTTAGATGCACTGTCCCCTTCCTCTACCAATTTCCTTTGGGGAGAAGGCTTGGGAGTCATGGGAATGAACACAGCTAAGGAGGGAGGGATGGGAAGTGGAATTGGAATCCTTGATGTAATGAAGACTAGGAGGAGGAGAGGTAAGCTTCACCTACCTGAAGGTCACTAAGCAGACAACTTCACCTATACAGAACATCGCCAAGAACCAGCAAGTGAGTAATAAGTTTCTGAGAGGCCGAAACACGTGGGTCAAAGTCTATGCACTGATGCTCACTGCTGGGAGAGCCCCTCAGGGCCTCTCATAGTGACCATTTATGTGTAGTTTACACACAAGGCTAGCCAACTTGATCTCCCCATTTCCCAGCTCCTCCATGTAGCTTTGAAGTAGGGGTGAAATAGGACAAGTATTCTGAAAACAATAGGAAATAACCTGACTTTTAATGAAGAAAAGAATTTGCATGCACACACACACACACACACACACACACACACACACATATACACACTGAACTCCCCCATTAGAATGTGGGTCCTTTGAGGGCAGGTTTTGCTTCACTTCTACCTTTGGGTCCCCAATACCCAGTACTGCTTTCTTCCTCTTTCTCTCCCATTCTGCCTGGCACATGGGAAATGATTGAGGAAATATTTGTTGATTGACTCACTGATACACAGGAACTCAAGAAGACGAATAATTTGGGGCCCACTTTAGTAGGGAGAGAGTCAGCCTGGAACACTGGATTGAGAGCTGGCCTCCAAACCAGGGATACCTGGGTTCGAGATTTACCTTTGACATATAGTGATTGTGTGATCCTGGACAGATCACAACCTTTCAGTTCAGAGAGGGTGCACACCTACACTGGTAGAGGGAAGATCCTCTTCTGAGAATTTCCCACATGAATAAAGTCATTGATCTTACAGGGGTGTGGAACCTGTGGCCTTTGAGGTCCTCACAGCCTTTTGACTGAGCCCAAGTTTTACAGAACAGATCCTTTCATTAAGAGGATTTGTTTTATGGAATTTGGATTCAAAGGGCTATACTTGAGGCTGCAGGTTCCCCACCCCCTCTATCAGGACAAATGACTGCTATTTTCAGAAAGGGCAGCTAGGTGGTGCTTCAGGGCATGAGCACTGGGCCTGAGGTCAGAGTTCAAATCTGGCCTCAGGCATTTACTGGCTGTGTGACCCTGAGCAAGTCACTTAACCCTGTCTGTCAGTTTCCTCATCTTTCAAACGAGCTGGAGAAGGAAATGGCAAACCCACTTCAGTGTCTTTGCCAAGAAAACCCCAAATGGGGTCATGAAGAGTCTGCCACAACAGGAATGACTGAACAACAAGTCTCCCTAGCACCGGAGGGGATTGCTGGATTTAAGTCTGTTTCCTTATCTGTCAAACAAGGGATCCATAGCCCTCTGATTTTCAGCTACATTCTGTGATTTATTTAGCTCAACTCCCTGATTTTACAAGGGAGGAAATAGACTCAAAGAGAGGGAGAGAAGAGACCTGAATAAATCTTTCTCATAAGCTGATAAGACAGTTCTATTTTTGCCATCAGTTACACAATTTGAAGACCCATAAAATGAAAAGGGCTCCTGCCATTCCAGCCCCATTGGCCCTTGCTGAACTCATTAGAATGTCTGAGTTAGAAGGGAACCTTGATCCTTTAGGCTGACACCCTCATTCTGTATAGGAGGAAATGGAGACCCAGGAGAGAGGCAGTAACTCAGCCAAGCTGGCCTCTCCAGGTTAGCATCAAGACCACGACCAGAGCCCTGGTCTCCTGATTCTGAGGCCAGGGCCCCTTCTACTCCATCACCCTTTCCTCATCTCACCTCCCTGGGGCCTCAACTCATCTGGCCTATTCATGGAAAGAACCTTGTTTAGAAAAATGCCATTATGTAATGCTATGACTAAAAAGATTCCCCATGGGGGCTTTTGGCCTTGGGGGCTAAAATTTAGGGATTAGCTGACTCCAGAATTTTAGAACGAATGAGAGTTTTATTAAGGGGCTACCATGTACCAAAGAATGTGTTAGGTACTAAGGATACAATTTTTTAAAAAATTGAGATAGGAGCTTATACTCTAATGGGGGATACAATCCTTTAAGAGAATCTAGCTGCAGGCCAGATGCTGAGGCCTAGGGTCCTCTATATGCTTTGACAGGTGAAAATGCTATGCCCCAGAATCTGGAGCAGGGGTGGGGAACCTGCAGCCTTGAGGTCACCTGTGGCCTTCTAGGTCCTCAAGTGAAGCCCTTTGACTAAGTTTGGATTCAGTCAAAGGATCACACTCAAGGACCTAGAGGGCCACATGTAGACTCGAGGCCTTGGGTTCTCCACCCTTGATTAATGTACAGAAGTCCTTATATCCTCCATCTTACTGGAATTGTTGCCAGCAGAGACTCATTACTCATAGAATCATTATGGATGGCTGTGCTTCTCATCTGAGCCAGCCACCCCCAAATGGGATCTGGGAGGTCCCAGGATTGGGCAGGATAGCTGAAGAGAAGGAAAGAGGGCATGGCAGCCTCCCTCCCTCCCCCATCCAGTGGCATCTCTTCTTCCTCCACCCTGGATGAGATCTGGATGACTGGAATCTTGGCTTGAGGGGAGAAAAGGTAAGAGTTCCCTCCTTGGCAGCTGCCTCAATGGAGTCTGGGAAACCAAGATAAACAATTGACATTAGCACTTAGTAAGTATAGCTAACCAAAATAGGGTGCCACCAATGGCATACCAGTGAGCTCTTCCCTAGCCTGACCCCAACCCCTGGGATGGGGTCACAGCATTCTGGCAGCTACGTCTCTTCAGGTGAGGCATAGTGTCACACTGTCAAAGTTATTCAATCCTGCAGGTCACCCCAGGTGCACTATGAAAAACTGCCTGAGGGGTCAAATTTGCTAGTTACAGCTCTGCTGTGCTGCAAGTCAGGTAGGAGAAAAAGAAGGAAGTCTATTGTGGATAAAAGTCAGGTAGAAGAGTTTCCCTGAATGTGCTACCTGTGGCTGCAGAACTGGGCAGACTCTGGCAGCCTCCACCAGGTGTGGAAGGTGGGGAGAAAGTTCAATGGTCAGAAGAAATGTTGGCTTTGCCCCACCCAGAGGGAAGTTATATTGTCCAGACTCTTTTACTGTTTTATTTGCAGACCAGGCTTTGGATAGTTTTTTCTATGGATTGTTTGGGTAGAGGGCAATTACCATACCCTGCAACACGATGGATTTACAGCCGAAGAAGTGAGGAGAGGCTTTGAAAGCTGATTTATGTGTTGGGGCTTAGGGCTTCAGTTCTAACAGATGGGCAAGACCTTGGCCTTGAGCTGGGTGCAGACCGTCTGCACCTGAGCCTCAGAAGGTCCATTGGAATGTAGCTGCCCTAGCTATTACTATCCTCGTTTTATAGATAAGGAAGGCAAGTGACTTATCAAGGGTCACACAGCTGGGAAGTACCAGAGACTGGTTTAAATCTCTGGTCTTCAGGCCAAGTTCCACATTCAGATACCATCCACCCAAATCAGACATTTTTCTGCTAAGCTTTGGTGGCCTACTCTGCCCCTGACCTTTGGCATCTCAGTAAAATCAGTGTGTGAAGCTTTTCATAAATCGACTATTAAGAGTCTGTGTGGTGCAGTGGAAAGAGGAGGGGATTTAGAGTCAGAAGATCTGAGTTCAAATCCTGATGCTATGATTTAATACAAACTTTATGGCCTTGGGGTAAAGAGTTAGAGCCAGAAAGGACCTTCTGTTTTACAGATGGGGAAACTGATACCTAGGACTTCTCCAAAATCATTGAGAGAGGGACAGAGGTTGGTTTTGAACCCATGTTTTTTTAATACAAATCTGGTGCCCACTCATCACCCATTCCATGGGTCTCACATCATCTGAAAAAAATGATCCAGAGTTGGACCAGATGATCTCTGTGATGAATATTGTGATAGCAGGGTCTTCTAATCACACTCCAGCTTCCTCCTCCTCCTCTTCCTCCTCCTCCTCCTTCTCCTTCTCCTTCTTCTCCTCCTCCTCTTCCTCCTTCTCCTCTTCCTCTTCCTCCTCCTCCTTCTTCTCCTCCTCCTCCTCCTCCTCTATATCACCATTGTCACCACCACCATCACCATCATCATCATTCATTTAGACCCATAAGGGATCTTAGAAGCCATCTGGTCCAATTCTAATTTTACAGATGAAGAAACCAAGCCTTTAAACTCCTTGCTTAATGCCACACAGGTAGTGAGTGGCAGGAGCCAGGACTCAAATTCAATTACCTCCAAAAAGACCATAAATGTTGCACTCTTTCCTCCGCACCGTGCCTCACAGAACCTTAACATTAGAAGAGAGATTTGAGGTCGTTAATCATATTTCCCTTCCCCAGACAGGAGCTTCCCCTGAAGCATCCTTGACACAAAGTCCTCTAACCTTTACTCGAACACTTCTAGTGACAGGAAGCTCACTATCAGTTCATTCCTTCATTGGATAGCTCTAATGCTTAGAAAGGTCACTCATGAATTGGGCCAGAATATTTCTCACTGTAACTTCTGCCCAGCAGTTCTGTCTTTCCTCGAGGGTTACAAAGAACAAGTATAAGCCATCTTTCTCATGTCAGGTTTCAAAGATTTGAAAGCAGCAGTAATGCTGCCCCATACCAAAAAAGGAGGGAAAAACCGCCAATCTTCTCCCCAGGCTGATTCATATACAGGGTACCCCAGAATTCTTAGTGCAGTTTAAAGCTTTTGGGACCCCTTGTATATGACTTTCAATCCCCTCATTGCTCTGGTCACCCTCGTTAATGCCCTTCTTAAAATGTGGTACCAAGAAGTTGACAATCTCCAGTTGTTAGAGCAGAGCAGTCAGCAGGAATTATTACCTCCCTTGTTCTGGGTTTTCTAATCCCATGAAGATGGTCGTCGGCCAAATGAGCTGTTCTGGCTGCATGGCCCACTACTGGCTCACAGCCAGTCTGTAGTCCTCAAAAGCCCCCAAGCTTTCCCCTGGATTTGCTCACTTGCCCAGTTGACTTTTTCAACTCAAAAGCAGAATTTTGTCCTCATTAAATGACTTCTTTCTTGCCTGCCAAAATCTTGGCATAGCGGGAAAAGCATGGAAATTGGAGTCAGAAAGACCCTTCTCAGGCACGTATTAGCTGTGTGGACTGGTGTTAGGAAGCTCTTTCTTGTGTGTGTGTGTGTGTGTGTGTGTGTGTGTGTGTGTGTGTGTGCGTGCGCGCGTGCGCGCGTGCTCGTTAAGTGTCTGAGGCTGGATCCCGAACTCAGGTCCTTCTCACTCCAGGGCTGACGCCCTACTCACTGCACCACCTAGCCGCCCCAGGAAGCTCTTTCTTACCTTAAGTCTAAATCATGGATCACTTTGGGTTCTTGATTTTGTTTGTATATTCCCCAAACCTAGAACACTGCCTGGAAATTAGTTGTCACTTAATAAATGTTGCCTAGATTTAATTGAACTAAGGCTCAGCTCTTGCCCATCTCTGCCACCTTCCATTTCAGAAGGGACCATTAGCACCCAGACTCACCTTCCCTTCCCTTCCCACATAGTTAAGCAACTGTTTCTTGTTGTTGTTGAGTTGTTTTAGTCATGTCCCACTCTTCATGACCCCATTCTTCCTGGAAGAGATACTGGAGTGGTTTGCCATTTCCTACTCCAGCTCATTTGACAGAGGAGGAAACTGAGGCAGAGTCATGTGACTTGACCAGGATCACACAGCTAATGAGAGTTTGAGGCTGGATTTCAACTCAGGTCTTCCTGACTCTAGTTCTAGCGCTCTATCCACTGCACCAGGTTTTAACCACTGTTTGGATCTTATCTGCTCCTTGAATGAGTGAGTGAATGAATTAATGATAAAACATATATCAAGTGCTTACTGTATATGAGGCACCGTGCCCAGTGCCTGGTGATACAAACACAAATGTGTCACAAAGTTTATCCATAAGGAACTTACATTCTAATGGGGGTGGGAAGATGACAGATATAGGGAAGTGGTGGGAAGGGAAGGGGATTTTGGTTTCAAAAGTCATGGGAATGATCATAAGACCCATAGGGCAGTCAAATCGACATGGTATTAATTTGATTATTGTTCCCAGATCAACAGAAGGAGAGTGTGCATGAGGGAGAGAGGAGCCCTTGCACAGAGCAGTGGGTAAGCTGTCCAGGGTGGATAGATAGTGGATGACATGTGGGCAGGGTCTTGGGCCAGCTAGACATCATCTGTTAGGTGAGTTTTCATTCATCCATGCACCAAACAGGAGATCTCAGCTTCAGGTATGAGTTCCTTGGTTAGATGGGTTGTCAAATACTATTCTAAGCCCTCTTCCTTCCTTCCTTCCTTCCTTCCTTCCTTCCTTCCTTCCTTCCTTCCTTCCTTCCTTCCTTCTTTCCTTCCTTCCTTCATGGCCTGTCATCAATTCACTGTGTGATCTTGGGTTGACATCATTTCATCTCTTGCTTTACTCATCTGTAAAACAGGAATCATAAGAATCCCTGCCTTACCTTTTTCTTTGGGGATTCTAATGAAATCCAAATGATCTTATGGGTGTGAATATGCTACAAAAACTCTAATGTGACTTTCCCCTCCATCTCCTTGACTCTGCCACCTGAAGTCAGCAGCTAGCATGTTTTTCCTATGTTTCCTATGGTCCAGCATCGGGGCCTTTGCAGCCCAGGGCCAGGGGTCTCTGCTGTCAAAGTCTTTCCCTTCCTCTTTCTAATCCCAAACTACCATTACTGTTTGAGACCTTAAGTCTTTTATTATACATTCTTAAATGCCACAGTCATTCACACCGTTTGTTTTAGGGCTTGTAAAATCATAGATTTCCTGGTTACAGAAGCCAAAAAAAGGGCAAACAAACCATGAGTTACAAAAAAGATGCTCCAGGTATGAAGAAATGGGTGGAAGGGAGACTTTAAGAGATGGTTTAGGGCAAAATTTGGATTCTTTGCTAGGATAAAAAATTAGGTCTTATTGGGAAAAAACTTGAGTGTGAAACTACTGAAAGTAAATGGGATGTACTTCCTCTAAAAACCAAAACCGGTCAAAACCCTGATGAGGCGGGGGGGGGGGGGCGGGTGCGGAGGGGGGCAGTGGTTTGCTGCCGATATAACTGTAAACTACTCCAGCCCTTTTGGAAAGCAGTTTGGAACTACAGAAGGAGAGCTAGAAAACTGTTCGTACCCTTTGCCCCAAGGATTCCACCCCTGGTCATCTTTTCTACTCTCACTCCCCCAAGGAGGTTATTTACAACAAGGAAAGTTGAACAGAATTCGGTGGGAAAAAAATCCTTTATTTGGAGGATTGAAGAGATGAAAGGAAGCTTAAGGCCATCTAATCCATATCTGAGGAAACTGAACCCCAGAGAGATAATCACTTGCCTAACATCATCAGTGACAGATCTGGGATTCAAACTGGGTCCCTGGCTCAGATCCAGGATTCTTTCCACGGGAGCTCATGGGGCCAAATCCTGACTTGCTACCTGTATGTCCTGGCCTCAATTCCCTCATCTATACAAAGAGGGTGTTGGGCTAGATGGTTTCCAAATTCATTTCCGGCCCTAAATCTGTGACCATAGAATCTATTATCTATGTAAAAATATCCCCTAAAGCACTATATGGGTAATGGCAAACAAACAAACAAAACCCAACCTTGGAAACAAACTGTGGGGTCTAGGGATTGTGGGATGGAAGGAACAATTGCTGGTTGGTCAATGGCAATTATGAAGAAGTCAGACTAATATAGGGGGTCTCTTCTCTATTTCTGATTGTATTCTGATTGTCCAGTCCAATTTAACCACTTAACATTAATTAGCTTTTCCAAAAAGATAATTGCTTTGAAAATGTAGGAAGACCAAAAGTACACATATTTCCCTCCAACACCCTGGAGGAGGAACACCTTCCCTATACCACCTGGGTCACTGGGAAGAGTGGGCTCAAGCTTAACTCAGTCCCTGCATAACTTTGGTACCACCAAGTTCATGTCCAAATGTAGTATTGATACAAGATGAGTTCTTGTCTCAGATACCTCTGAACTAGGTCAGTCTTTGCTCCTTGGGCATTGATGCAGGGCTGGCTAAAAAACCCAGATGATGGGATGTCAGGATGCCCAGAAGTCAGGATGTCTTCTGACCTTTCAAAACTCAAAAGGTCAGAGTCGCTAGTCCCTTCCCCTAAAACAGGAAAGAATAAACACAGAGATCAAGACCCACTTCACAGGACCATGTTTAATCTCAGGGGGAAGGGTCCAAGATCTCTACCCTTAGAGCACTGTCTCTCAGTGGATGCTGACCATGAAGTCAAACCAAGAGAGAGAAGTCTAAGGGAAAATAGCAGAGACTCTGGTCTCTGGTACCTTTTAAAATACACTTGGGGTGTATAGGGTGTTCAGGAAGGACTCCCACCTTTGGTTCAAATAAACTGTAGCATGTACAGTATCCACACCCCAGTGAAATCATCTCAGTAGCCAAGCTAAACCAGGTTGAGGGTGACCAATGGTCCTCAAACACTCATCAGTGAGTTAGGCATATGCCTACCCCAGAATGCGAAGACTTCCCCCAGCGGAATGGGCAGATGAGAACAATTTGTTCAGTGGCCATGAAGGTGACTAAAGCAGGCTCTGTGAGCTCTCAGAGCTTGGTCAGACATAGAAGATGACACGGTCATCTGATGTGTCTCAAGTCATTGCCAGTGACTTTTGTCCTGCCACTGGACTTATATGACTGGAGAATGAGGCCAATGCCTTTGTGCAACTCTGCCTCACTTAAACACTTCTCCCGTTTATGTGATTAACAGACCAGAACGCTTTACAGAATGTCTGTGCATGCTCTAACGTCTCTCCAAGGCAGTTTCATTACATGTTATTCCTACTCTGCCAGAAGTAGCATCTCCAGACTTATAAAGCCCACCTCTGTTATTTCTTTTTACAAACAGAAAACCACTCAAGTATAAGTATAAAACTTCAGCTTGTAATCCGGCCTCACACATAACGCACACACAAACAAAAACCTAGCTGTGTGACCTTGGGCAAGTTACTTAACCCTCCAATTGCCCTCCAAAAAAAAAAAATTCAGTGTTTAGCAGTGCCATTCACTCACTTTACACGAAGCATTTTGCAAACGGCAAAGATTTGCTATTACTATTGGTCTCAGAGAACAGGTAAAGGATTGCACCTCTCTCCTCTCAGTGGAGAGATGGGCTGGTGTGGGATGTTCTTTATACTATCAGATTTAGTCACTGTCTAGGCTGGTTTTTCTTGTTTTCCTTTGTCACCAGGGGAAGCTTAATCAAGGGATAGTTGGGAAAGACCTCATGAAGAAAGTGGCATTGAACTTTACAGATTAATGGGAAGGCATTCCAGGCATAGAACTCTTCATGAACAAAGAATACGTTCTAGGGAATGAGAGTGGTTCATTTTGGCACATGCACAAAAGATGGGGAATGGGGTAACAAGATAAAGCTTAACTGGTAGGAAAACGCTTCACTTCGAACGCAAGGTGTAAGAGTCTGGACTTGAACCATTTCTAGTCAGAGGAAGGTCATGATCAGATCTATCCTGAGGAAGATAGGTCTGGTGGGGATGTGACAAATGAGTAAAGTTACACATGACAGGATATCTTATGTTTGAGAAACTATGTACTTCACATAACTTTCCACATATCCTGCCCCATTTGTTACATCCTCCCACCTCTTTGAAGGGGAAACGTGGGAATTAGCATTAATGACAGTTGAAGGAACTGAGGTATGGAAAGATTATTTTATATAATAAGACTGCACGGCAAGACAGTAGAGCTATGGCTAAAGCACCCTGCCTACCCACCCCAACTCTTCTATCTCATCCGATTCTGATGCCTCGTCTGGTCTCTGATATATATGCATATATATGTATATATATATGTGTATATATGTATATATACACATATATATATATGATAAATCCTAACATTGTCACGAAATGCTTTTTGTTAATGAGAGAAGTACAAAAAAAGAAAGAAAATGCGACAAAGATTTTTTTAAATACACAGAAGGAAATGAAAGAAGTCCAAAAAAGGGAGACCAATGAGACAACTCTGTTATTGCCTTGTTAAATTTAATGTACACATTTAAAAAACAGACCACATAGAAATTCATGGGTTCATGTATATAGCCTTCTTTCTTGGGCTTTGCCTATTGAATTGCTTGTGTTTACTGATGCTTCTCGAGTTCATAGTTTGTTTGTTTTTTTTAAATAGGGTTTTCCATGTCTTTTACCAACAATTTTAAATGAAATCTGAGAAACTCTGCAAAGAATTCCTTGGGTTTTTTCTGGCACTTCCAGCATGCCTTTTTCTTCCTTACACAAAATGAAAGGAATGAGAAACATCCTTAAAGCCAGTCTGGTGTTCTCTGGATGTTTTTTCGGAACATTCTACTTCTGACCCATAGATCTCTCGGATGGCAGGGCCACAGCATCATAGGTCTAGAACTAGAAGGGACCTGAGATGCTATAGAGTCCAACTTCTTCATTTTACAAATGAGGAAAATATTGAGAGAGGTTAAGAGACTTGGCCAGGGGCATACAGCTAGGAAGTGTCTGAGGCAGGATTTGAACTCAGGTCTTACTGACTTTAAGAACAGCATTCTGGAAGAGACTTTATAAAGATCATCTAATCCAACCCCTTCATTTAAAGAGGAGGAAATGGAAGTCCTGAGGGGGAATAGGCCTAGCCCAAAGTCATACCACTAACTAATGTCAATGCTGGGACTGGAAACATTCTAGAAATTGGAAACATGTTCTTCTGGCTCCTTTTGCTAGAAAAAGGTGGCTCCACTAAGCTGCACATAAGGAACCCTCAGCTACATGTTGACTTAAAAAAATCACATATTAACATTATCTATGTCCTATTGTATTTTTATTTATTTTGTTAAATATTCCCCTATTACATTTTAACCCTGAACTCAGGAGTGGAGGACAGTATGTTTGGTACCTCTACTATATAAGACAGCACCACTGGTCCCTTGCCTAAGAAATAAGAATCAAACATGTTCTTTCTTTTCCAGACTATGACAATTCATTAATGCTTGAAAAATGCTCTGAAGCCTCTTAATGTCTGATTCAAGAAGCCCTGTGGACCAATTTTCAAGTTCTTAGCTGATAAGCTTTACTCTGAGTTTTAGGAAATCTACAAAATGTCATGCCAGGTGGTGTATGTATATGCTGGTGATTCATTCATTCAATAATATTATTAATAATTCATTCATTAGACCCCCTATTATACTACTATCCTCAGAGAATTAGATTAAGCACTGGGAATATAAAGACAAAACTAAAAGTAATACCTCCCCTAATGGAGCTTATATTCTCCAGGGAGAGGGAAAGGAGAGACATAACATATATGCAAGTGAGTCAACACAAAATATGTACAGACATACTTTGGAGATACTGAAATTTGGTTTCAGACCATCAAGCAAATATCACACTAAATCAAGTCACATGATTTTTTTTTTGTTTCCCAGTGCATATAAAAGTAATGTTTGTACTTTACTGTAGTCTATTAAGTGTGCAATATTATTGTGTCTGAAAAACCAAATATATACCTTAATTTAAAATGTTTTATTGCTAAAAGTGCTAACCATCATCTGAGTCTTCAGTGATTGTACTTTTTGCTGGTAGAGGGTCTTTGCTCCATGTTGATTGCTCAGGATGGTGGTTGCTAAAAGTTGGAGTGACTGTGACAATTTCTCAAAAGAAGATAGCAAGCTTGCCAAATCGATGGATGGACTCTTCCTTTCACTTGAACACTTAGAGGCCATTGGAGGGTTATTACTTGATGTAATTTCAATATTGTTGTGTCTCTGGTAAATAGAAAGATGGGAGGAGAGGGAGAGAGACAGGAACAGAGGACTGGTGGAGCAGTCAGAACACACAGCATTTATCCATTAAGTTCATCATCTTATATGCACACCGTTTACGGCGCCTCAAAATAATTACAACAAGTAACATCAAAGACCACTGATCACAGGTCACCATAACAGATACAATAATAATGAAAAGGTTTGAAATATTTGCGAGAAGAACCAAAATGTGACAGAAACACAATGTAAGCACATGCGGTTGGAAAAATGGTGCCAGTAGACTTGCTACAAACATACAACTGGTAAAAAAAAAATACAATATCTGCAAAGTGCAATAAAGTGAGACGAAATAAAATGAGGTATGCCTGTACAAAGCAAAAGCAATATGTAGTGAGAGCTGTCTCCCCTTTTCCCCAATCATTTATGAAGTACTTACTTGCTAGGCTCTGATGGCACACAAAGATGAAACAATTTTCAAGAACCTTAAATTCTAGAGAATATTATACAACATTTTTGTGTTTGGGGGTTACATGAACAACTTGGGGGATGAAGGAAAGCCTGTAGGAAGGGGTCACTTAAGTGATATCTTGAAGGAAGAGAAGGATTCCAAAAAGGAAGAGGGAGAAGGGAGCACATTCCAGGCATGGAATTTTGACTGTGCAAAATGTAGGAAATAGAATCTGGGGCATGGGGATTTGCAGAATGGCTGGCTTGGCTAAAATGGAAAAGTCACCACAGGGCACACTAGGAGATCAGTCTGCAAACACAGGTTCGAGTCAGACTGTGATGTGCTTTAAATATAAGAGAAGCCTTTATTTTATCCCAGAGAAACAATCAAGCTTCTTGAGCAAGGAAATGACATGGGATATGTCTGGGGAGAGGAATAGTGGATAGGGGACTGGATCTGGCATCAGGAAGACCTGAGTTTGAATGCTGCCTCAGGTATAACAAAAGATCTTTGAAGGGAGGAACTATTTTTTTTCAATTTTTTAGATATTCTCAGTGCCCAGCATAGGTAGAACCTGGCACATAGTGATCTCTCTTTTTTAAAAATTATTTTTAATTTATGGAATAAAAAAGTATTTCTATAACATAGTATAATTTAAAAAAAAGATGATAGCACACGAAACTGCAAGTTTATGAATAAACCCTGTTGAATCGGGGTGGATTGTCTGTGATACTCATTAACTGGGTAATCTTAGTATTCCCATTTTTAAAAACAATACTCAAGCTAGCTAACCTACAGGGATGTTAAGAAGCAAAGACTGCAATACTATCTAAGAACTACTGTCCTAAGAAACCTTCCCTGAAAGGAATTATGGAATCAGGTTGGCAATTGCTCCTCAAGCCGACATAGGCAGTGGGCACACTCTTTCAGTCTGCTTCCAACTTGAAGGCCAAGGGGCTCTGAAGAGACTTAAGCTATAGTCTCCTCCTGAGCTTGGCTCAAGGGTTGATGGACTTACCTTCTTTCCGGTTGCTTTTCAAACTCAGCCCTTGGCTCAGGCCAAAGCTCAGACTTCAGCCCGGCCCATAAAGTCCTTTTTATAGTGTTACCCAAACGAGCAAACAGCCAGTTTCCTATTTCAAGAGATGTCCGTTTGCTCTCAAGGTCTCCTGGTGCTTTGCTAAGGTAGTTGCTTTGGAAAGCAAAACCCTCTACTTTTGCCTGACCATGTGGGGGTCAACAACAAATCTCATCTACCCAACCCTCAGGACAGGCCTGTGAATTTGTGCACATTCTCTCCACTTTACTCATCTCCATGGGTAATCTCATTCCTGCTCCCGTAGGCTACTCTTTCTGTTTCCTCATCTGTAAATCAAGAGAGTTGGGCTAACGGACCTCTAAGAACCCCCCTAGTCTTTAGATCTAGGACAGGCGTTTTTGTGTCATGGACATGTCAGGAAGGCTGGTGAAGCCTATGGACCCCCTTCTCACTTTTTAAATAATTGTAGGAAATGCTAAATTTCAGTTAAAAGTTAATGAAAACAAAGGTGTCTTTTAAAAACAAAAACAAAAACAAAAAAAAAACAAGTTCATAAACTTCCCTGAACTCTAGCCATGGATCCATGTCCATAATTAAGAACCCCTGATCTAGGACGTCAAATTGTTAGTGCTGGGGTTTGGCCTACAATCAAGAACACTACTTCAGCATCCTCCACAAGCTCCTTGCGATTTCATTTCCATTGATGTCAGCAGGGGTAATGATTAAGTGAGAACTTGACACACTCGTCAAAAGTCTTGGCTCCTTCCCCCCAAGATGTCAACCACCCTAATGTCCTTTCCATTAAGTTCAGATGGAGCATGTGACCTACTGAGCTGAGGAAAGTACAAATGGGGTGAAACAGGAGAGACTTGGGAGAAAGCCAAACCTCTTATTTTTTGAAAGTTGGATTTTTTTTTCCAAGAACAAAATTCAATTTTCTGTCCATCCCCCATCATCCATGATAACAAAGGAAAAAGAAGACTCTTGTAGCAATTCTTTCTCTCTCTGTATGCGTATACATATGATATATACACACATAATACACACATATTACACACAAACACACAATATAATATACACACATAACACATATATACACAACATATACAATATATACACACATAATACATATATGCACATACATATACACATATAACATATACACACATAATACACACACACACATATATGCGTCTGCACAAATATAATCAAGGAAATCAAATCCCCATGTCCATAAAATTAATGCCTCACTCTGCACCCAAGGTTCATCACTTTCCTGTCATGCTTCGTCATTAGCCTTCTGGAACTGTGGTTCTTCACTGTATTGATCAGAGTTGTTCAGTTATTCAAAGGTGTTTGTTTTCACAGTGTTGCTGTCATTGCATAAATCATTCTCCTGGTTCTACCCACTTCACTCTGTCTCAGTTCATACAAGTCTTCCCAGGTTTCTCTGAAACCATCCCTTTCATCATTTCTCATACCACATGAGTATGCCACCCATTCTCATTGGCCCCTATAACCATAACTTGTTTGGCCATTCCTCATTTGATAGGTTCCAGTTCTTTTCCTTGCCCCAAAGAGCGATGCTATAAATACTTTTGTATATATGGGTCCTTTTTCTTTTTCTTTGATCCCTTTGGGGGCTTAGGTCAAAGGCTGTGTCTGACTTAGTAACTTTGGGGGCAGAGATCCAAACCAGAAAGCTAATCCTTTCAGGCTTTAGGATACCAGCTCCCTCCAGTCCGCCCTTGTATCTACTCTGAAAAAGAAGGAAGAAATCTTTCCCTGACCTGGCCTTTAGGTGGCACTCTTCAAAAGCAAGAGGTTTAGAGACAAGCCAGAGGATTCCTGTGTCTTGTTTTAAGTGCAGCAGGATTTGGGGCAGTCATAATAAATTGTATTTACACAGCACGTGGTACAGAGGGACAGCGTGGTGCAATGAATAGAGAACAGGCCTGGGAGGCAGGAACACATACAGTCAAGTCTTGCCTGTGACATGAGAGCCAGGTCACCCTGGGCAAGTCACTTAACATCTCAATGCCCCAGGAAACTAAAACTGACTTGCATTGATAGAGATGTGTTGTGTTAGTAGTCATAGAATGTCAGGAGACAGAGAGCAAGGCCCCCAGAACACTGAGTGGACCTCCTGTAGAGGAATTATGGGAACACATGGATAAGAGTCCCATAGGTTAAGAAGACCCGAATGGGCTGGGATTTATCCTGTTGAAAGGAGAGGATGTCCATGTGTCTGGAAGGCACTCATCTTTATCTCAGAAGAACTTGCCAACAGCTCAGGTTTCATCTTTTGCATCAGGCCTTTCCTGATGCAAATTTTATTTAAATGTAATAAGTGTTTAAATAGTTTGAATTCACTTTCCATTTATCCCACATATACATATATATATGTGTGTATATATATTCCATACATGTGCCTATATGTGCATGTCAATTTTCTGGCATGGGGCTGGTAGACTGTCCGGGTTTTATAGTCATATAGCAACGACGTCAGCACAAGGGGTTTGTAGACTTCAGTTTCGTAAGCAGCCTAATACCTCTTCTCTCCCCCACTTTCCTTCAGAGCCTCCCAAACACTGAGCTAGCTCTGGTAATGGGTACATCAACCTTACCGTCTATGTGCATATCCCTGCCAAGATAAGTGAACTTATCCACAGCATTCAAAATTTCTCCATTTGCCGGCTCTGCATATGGATAGTGTGGTGCGGTGCTGGCTGATGGAGAACCTCTGTTTTCTTGCTATTGATTATCAGACCTAAGACAAGTGGCAGAGAATCGACCCATATTCTGTAGCATCCTAGCCAAAGAGGCTGCATTGAGTGCACAATCATCTTCAAACAAAAAGTTGGTCACCAACTCTCCCTCCACTTAATTTTGGCTTATAGCCTTGAAAGTCTTTTGAATTGTCTTAGGAAGATTCTGAAGATTCCCCTGGCAAGATAAAGTACTGGACACTGAGATCCTTTCTCAAGCTGAACTGTCAAGCACTCAAACTCTACTGCAGAGAGCACAACTCTGATGGATTAGCCATATTGTTCCGATACGCAAAATATGCTGCCTAAAAGACTATTTTACAGAGAACTTCCACAAGGCAAGTGCTCACATGGGGGTCAGAAGGAGCGATACAAGGACACTCTCAAGGTGTCTCTGAAGAACTTTGGAATCGATTGTGAGACACGGGAGACACTAGCACAGGACCTCACCATGTGGCATGCCCACATCAAAGAAGGTGTTGTACTTAGGAGCAAAGCAGAATTGCAAGGGCTCAAAAGTAACTCGAGATACCCAAATTGGGAGACACCTCCTTCCTACGTGCTCAGATGTACTATTTGTTCCCCACCTGAGGTAGAACCTTCTGAGCTTGTACTGGACTGATCGGTCACAGTTGGACACACTGAGCCTTGACCCCAATATCACGATGTCACTGATCCTCTTCGAGCATGAAGGGTGAAGAACAACAGCATATGTTTATACAAATATTCTTATAGATGTCTTTTATATAATACGAGTGTGTAGGGTTGAAGTTAGGGTTAGAGGTAAGAGTGTGAATAAATGCACATATATGGGTGTGCACACTTTATAGTGTCAGCTCATTGCCATTAGGGTTGTTTCATTCTTTGTATTTGTATCCCCAGGGCCTGGAAAAAGCAGGCACTTCATAAATGTTGATTGACATTGTAGGCACTTATTGAATGCTTATGGATGGATGGATGGATGGCTACATTTATGAACTGAAATAAGAAAATACAAGTAGGAAATTAGATTCCGTGAGATACGGACCTGGCCCGAGGGAAGCCTCTCAGTCTGGTGATCCTTCTACCACACCACAATGCCCCCATGCTGGTGACCAAGCCTGGCCTGCCATTTGGCAGTCTTCTTCAGTTCTCCTCATTACCTGTGGAGCTCAACTCAGACGTCATCTCCCATATGAGACTTTTTATGAGTCTCCTCATGGGAATCCCCTTGAGTTTATTTTGTATTTACTTATATGTATCTCTCCCTATGGAAAGTAAGTTCCTTGAAGGCAGGACTCTCACATCCCTCTTTGTAACCCCGGCACTTAGCATAGTCCTTACCACAACAGTGTAGGCACACAAAGGTGTGTTAATTGATCACTAGAACTTTCACCTTTTAGAGTATTAGAGTCTTTAGAGTCTTTAACCTAAGGGCTAAGACCTGGAAGGGAACTCTGAGGGCCAACACAACTCCCTTATTTTGCAGAGTGAGGTCGGTGACTTAGGCAAAGTCACATGGGCGATAACCTTATATACCACTGAGTCAAATCCCTTCACTTTATAAAAGAGGAAACTGAAGGCCAAAGAAGGACAAAGAGTTTCTAAAGTCGTACAAGGAGATCCTAAGATCCAAGATTTAGAGCTGGAAGACATCTTGGAGGCCAGCTAGTGGAACCCTTTTATTTTACAGATCAAGATACCAAGGCCCAGAGAGGGTGAGTGATTTGCCTCAGGTCAGACAGCTAGTAAGTAGCAGACCCTGAATTTAAACTCTGGTCTTCTGATTGCACATCCAGTCTCTTTCTCCCACACCTCTGGACCTCTCATTGGGTCGCTTCTGCTCCCAAAGGCCTTTGTACCTAGAGAGCAGGACATGAGACCAGTCAAGAATCCTAGCTCATAGTTGTTCCCCAAAGTAACCATCAAACATGGGATGACTCCCTCCCTCCTGCTCTCAATCCCAGCAAAAGATAAAAAAGGTAAGCCCAGGAAATTCCAGCATGAATGCCTCTGAGATAAGTCTGAAATGGAATAAAACCCAGCTTTTTTCAAGTTAAGCATTTGAATCTACGTGCAAACATGGAGTTAACTGGGGACAGTGAGCAAGGAGGCTCAATTACACAGATGAATTCATTGTGTGAATGACCATTGAGCAGAGAGAATGCCAGTGCCAGGTCAGAGTCCAAACTCTGCAGGGGTCAGCCCTGAATCTGCTGAGCTGGGCATACAGAAACCTTTCTGTGCTCTCATCCTTGACTCATCCTTTTCATTTATTTTTTGTGTGTGTGGGGTAGGGGTGGGGGATGATAATGTGAGTGTTGGGGAAGGAGGGAATAACTTCAAGAGAAGTGGTTCAGCATCTCCATGATGGGCCTTGAAGGGGTGCTGGGTTTGAGTGGGGTGTACAATCTGGGCCACCCATGTCTGCAGATTAAAATGGTCATGATAACAGTCCATACTACCTTTTACAAGGCACTTTATTTACAGAATTTTATTAGTCTTACAGTAACCCAGTGATGAGGCTCGTGAAAGTATTAATGTCTTTAAAAACAAAACAAAAAGAGAAAGCAGGATTTGGAGCTGGAAGATCCCTGTTCTGATTAATTATGTTCTAATTAATCTAATTAATCACCACCTGTGGAGCCTACAGCAAGTTGATCCACCTTTATGGGTCTTGGTTTCCTCATTTGTAACATAAGGAATATTACAGAGTGTTGGAACAGATGACCTCCGAAGTCTCTCCAAATCCTAAATTGAAGATTTTTGCTACTAGAATGCCCATTTTATAGATGAGAAAAGAGATGCAGAAGAAAAAAATTATTGGCCATGGTCATGCAGCTGGGGTTTGATCTTGGGTTTCTTGACATTGCCAAGATTTAGTCCTCTTGACTTACAAGGCAGCCATTTTCACTGCCCCACACTGCTTCTCTTTTATCCAGATTGTGTGGTTTTCTGCCAACACTTTGCCCTCCCCGTTTACTTCTAGCCTATACATCTCTATTTGCTTCAGAAACACCTGCCGCCTTTCAGTTTTATTTAGTGGAAAACACCAACTAATAAGATCATAAAGGTAGTAGATTTAGGGCTGGGAGAGACCTTGGAAGCCGGCTCGTCCAATCCTTTCATTTTGCAAATGGGGAAACTGAGGCCCAGAGCAGTTCAATCACTTACTCAAAGTCACACAGCTAGTAAGTGTCAGTGAGGACTAAAATGGAGATCCTTTTAATTCCAAACCCAGGGTCTCTATTTCATGAAGTGTTCATAGGGTCATAGCTCTTGCTTTAGAAGGGGCTCTAGAGGTCATACTGTCCAACTCCTTTATTTTATAGAAAAGAAAACTGGAGCCTAGGGAGGGGGCCAAATCATAAATGGCTACACTGGGATTTGAGCTTGGCTCCTCTGATTCTAAATCCAGAGTCTACTGAAGGACTGGTTGATTGGCTTGCCCAAATCCCCTGAGTCAGCGTGAGAGCCCCAAATTAATCTAGCCTTTTCCTGTAATCATTTGACCAGTTTCTAATCAAGAATAAATAATCAAATCATCATTGTCATTGGTGATTGTGAGGGTATACAACTCTAAGTCACTGGAAGATTTAACTGCTGGACAGATTTTGGGGGCCTAGGAAGTACTTTGGTGGCAACCTCTTGGGCTTTCAAGGCCCTCTGCCATCAGCTTCTAGTCACCCTCCCCAGGTTTTTGCAGATTTCTCTGCTCCCTACTCTTGGTGTGACTTTGGGCAGGTTGCTTGGCTCCCCTGTTAAGTTAGTCTCAGTTCCTACCCTGGAAGACTGAAGGAGCTGGTGCGATATTGTCCACAGTCTCTCCCAGCTCTAGCATTTATGAGCTGTTCTCTAGGCTATTAAGAAGAATAACTAGCATTTCCAGAGTGTTTTAAGGTTCGTAAAGTACTTTACATATGTTATTTGATCCTCATGGCAGCGCAGTGGGGTAGGTGCTATTATTAGCCCCATTTCACAGATGAGGAAACAAGTTGAGACAGGTTAAGTGTAACTTGTCTAGGGTCACACAGCTAGGAAGAATCTGAGGTCTTCCTGACTCTAAGTCCTAACTGCTGCAGAAAGGGGCAAGCCTGGAACCCATACCAGGAACCTCCTGATTTTTTTCAGCTTTCATACCAGAGTTTCACATGACCTTGGCAGGTTTTCTGGAGCTCTCCGTCCACAACACATTCAGTGATGAGACTTGGATAGCTTACACAGAGATCCCTCATGAATTCTTTTGGAGGACCATTCTGTGGGCAGATAATAAAGAGACATCATGCCCAGGATCAGGGAGGCAATAATCTTGTTGTCCTCTGCTCTACTCACATCCCATCTGGGGCATCACTTATTAGAAAGGGCATCGATCATCTGGAGAGTCTCCTGAGGAAGTTAATTGGTGGACCACAGATTTAGAACTGGGACCTCAGATCTTCTAGCCCATTTTAAAGAAAAGGAAACTGAGTCATGGAGAGGAAATGACTTGTTCAGTCATTCCAGTCCTGTCTGACTCTTCATGGCCCCATTAGGGGTTTTCTTGGCAAAGATAGTAGACTTGTTTGTCATTTCCTATTTCAGCTCCTTTTACAGATGAAGAAACGGAGACAAAAAGGGTTAAGTGACTTACCCAGGGTCACACAGTTACTAAGTGTCCGAGGCTGGATTTGAACTCAGGTCTTCCTGACTCTAGACCTGGCAGTCTATCCTTTGGGTAACCCAGCTGCCCACACCTTGCTCAAGATCACTTAGGTATTAAGAGGCAGAATTGGAAATATGAACCCATGGCTCAAATTCCAAAGCTAGGGTTCCTTCCTTCCCACCATGCCGCCCCTCAGTGCTTCCATTCTCCTAACCTTAAAAACTTTCACCACTTACAGTCATCCTTCCATCCATCCCATTTATTAAAAGTCAACTGTAGAAATACAGAGTCAGAGTCTTGACTAGGTAGCTGTTGGTCATGTGAAAAAGTTGTGAGGATTTCAGTAGACCACAAGCCCAGTATGAGTCAGCAGTGTGACATGGCAGCTAAAAAAAATGCTAATTAGACCAAATTAATAGGCAAGTGTCCCCTGGGGAAGGAGGTAACAGTCTTGATGTATGCTACCCTGGTCAGACCAAATCTAGAATGCTGCATTTGGTTCTGGACAGCTCATTTTCAGAAGGAAATTAAATTGGAGAGTATGTGAAATTGGAGACTACGATGGTCAGAGGTCTCCAAATTGTGGCACATAAGAAGCTATTGAAAAAACTAGGGATATTTTGCCTGGAAAAGTTTAGGCTTAAGGGACACATGGTAGTATCTTCAAGGCTAGAAAACAAGGTTCTTCTTTTAAAAATGCATATTAAAATGTTTGGGGTCAGATTTCATTAAATCTTGAATAATAGACAAAATACCCAATCTTGTTCATTATACTGGACAATTACTTGAAAGTCCCAAGTAAAAGAACTTTTGTGGGCAGTTATCATAGCCTGTGCCCTTCTCAGAGCTTGAGCGGGTTGGGGCAGTGGAAGAAGCACTGGATTGTGAAGTCCAAGGACCTGGGTTCAGATCCCAGTTCTACCAATGATTACCTGTGCAGGTAGCACATAGGTGATGGCCATCTTCAGGCCTCTTGATCTGTATCTTGCCGATGGACCCAGATGGCTCCGGAGGAGAAAGTGAGGCTGGTGACCTTGCGCAGCCCTGCCTCACTTACATCCAATTCACTGGCATGATATGGCATCAGTTCCCTCAAGTCATGGTCCTCTTCAAGAACAAAGGACAAACAACAACAACGGATACCTAGTAAGAGATAGAGAGATAGGACCAGAGACTTTGAGCTGGAAGTCCAACCCCCTCACTTTACAGATGAGTAAACTGAGGCCTGGAGAGGTTGAGGATGAGTGACTGAGTAACTGCCATCTTTTTCACAACATCATAAATTAGTCAGGGAGATGATATGTTTCCGTTAGATGGCCCAGCAGAAAGACCATAATTTCTGGAGTCAGAGACCCTGGCTTAATATCTTGGCATGTCTCTGTTTCCTCATCTACAAAATGAGGGAGTGGGATTAGATGACCTTTGTGGTCCTTCCAGATCCAAATCCATATCCTAAAATTCTATACAGATAAGCTTGAATGTCTTGCCAGCTGGAGGGTTTTTGTTCTATGAAATGTTCTGGGGGTGAGGGTGAGGAGGGAAGGGGAAATCAGAGCCAAGACAAGTGGAAGTGCTGCCCATCCCAGAAATAACTAAGAAATGGTTCTCAGCAGGGAAAGGGGGCATCAAGGCATCTGTTGAGAGCTGACTCCTTCCTCCACACCCAAGCTTGAGTCAAGGCATCACCCTATGATGTCATTGGTTTTATTTCAAAAGTGGAGGATGAACAATAGCGGTTTGCTCAAATATCAGCCAAAGGAAGACATGATGCCTGCAGTGGGGCAGTAAACACAAGCACTTGTGTTTATGTGTACATATACATATATACCTACACATACATGCAAGCATGCATCTACACACATATACTTACCTACACACATATATTCCTTTTGGACATTTATGTAAACCAGGGATTCTAAGAGGTAAAGGTGAAGAAGGCATAAGGGAGAATGCAAGCAAAGGGTGGGCTGGAGAATTGTAGATTATAGTCTCAGGTCCCACAAGGAGGCAAGAATATAAAGTTAGCAGGTCCTCTGCTGTCAGCTAGCCAAGGACCTTCTAGCACCTTACAGGTTCCTCTGGCTTCCCCTCTTCCTTTCCCTCTTCCTTGTTCCCTGCCCCACCCTCTCTCCAAGCACAACACTAATCATCTTCCCTAATAAGGACCAATGGTAGCTCTTGGTATCTCCCTGTTTCATCCACCAGGAGACCACAGACTCCATCCTGAAGCTGCCCATAGAAATCGGGGAAACATGCCTTAAGGCATGGTTACAATTACTGTTAATTAAATATATTTACTATACATATATCTGTTCATTTGTCATTGGCCTCCCTCCTAAGGGAGAGGTTTACTAGAAAGACTCTCTAACTAGACTGGGAGGCAGAGGACCTAATTTTGGGGGTGGAGAGGGTTGGGGCTCATTCTAAATGGCCCAAGAAAGCTGATTCTTCAACTTTCAGTTGTGAGCATTTGCCCCTAGGAAATCATCAATCCTATAAATCAGGGCTTGATTTATGGTTTTGTTGATTGAGCAAACTCAAGAAAGTGGTGGGGAAAATGTCAATAATGCAGATTAAACTTAAAAGGGCATGGTAAATGATACTTTAAAAAAAATACAAAAACAAGTGTTACACTTACATTTTTTTCAAAGTTGATTCAATATTTACCAGCAGTTTTGTATTGTCGTTGTTGAGTTGTTTCTGACTCTTTTGTAAGGCACACTATCGCTGTCCATGAGGTTTTCTTGGCAAAGATACTAGAGTACTTTGTTATTTCCTTTTCCAGTGGATTAAAGCAAACTGAGGTGGAGACTTGTCCAGGGTCAGGCTGCTATAAGTCTCTGGGGCTGGATTTGAACTCAGGTCTCCCTGACTTCAGCCCCACACTCTGTGCTGCCTCCTTCTCCTTGTGTAACTTGGGGTAAATTGCTTTTCCTCTAGGTCTCATTTGCCTCTTACTATAAAATGAAAGGGTTGGGTGGAGACCATTCCTTAGGCCCTCCCTTCAAATCCATAGATTCTTGTTACACCTTGGGTCTCCATATAGGGCTTTCATCTCAACAGATTGTTCTTCCTCTTAAGCTCCTTAAATAAGAATAATACCCCCCAGCAATTGGGGTTTTTCAGTTCAGTTGAGTTTTTTATTTAACATTTCTGTTTTTTCCCCCAAGAGGTCCTACTAGAGATCCAGGATGGTGTGGTGGATTTGGAAATAGAGCATCTCAGCTGTCCTGTCTACACTGCCTGTGTGACTTCAGAGAAATTGTATTCCTCTTCAGGGCCTTGGCTTCCTCAACAACAAAAAGATGGGGTTGGATGAATGCTGAAGAAGCATTGACTAATGTGCTTACTATATGCAAGGAACTGTGCTAAATGATGAGAACAGGGGACATAATGGATAGCGTGTCAGGTGTGGAATTAGGAATAATGAGTTCAAGTCTGTCCTCAGACAATTATTAGCTATATGCTCCTGTTTGCCTCAGTTCTGCATTTGTAAAATGAGCTGGAGACAGGAATGGCAAACCACTCCAGTATCTCTGCCAAGAAAGCCCCAAATGAGGTCAGAAGAGTCAGATATGACTGAAATGACTGAAAAAGCAGAACAATAAACATAAAAAGGCAGTTTTTTCAGTCAAGGAGTTTGTTTTCAAATTAAGGGACACAACACAGAGCGTAATAGTTGCTAGGAAAGGGAGTTTAGATCTAAAAAGTGGCAGGGATGGTGGGTGGAGCCTTGTGGCAAATCTGTTTACATTTCCTTTTCAGAAGCAATGGTAGGATAGATTTGAAAACTGCTCTTAGAATCAGAGGCTGAAAGTTGAGTGGGAGAATCAGTGGTGGTCTGGTAGGAAGATAGACAAGAAGAAGCATGGTCTGGGGTCTGGGGTCCATCTTGATGGTAGGCTTTCTCATCAATCCAAATAGCATGGCTCCAGGGTGGATATTCCACAGATGAGTGAATTAATCTCCCCAGGGCATGGTCTCAGGTGATCTGGTGGTGGTTCAGAGGGAACAGAAACAGGTCAATTGACATAGTTACTTCTAAGGTCCCTTCCAACTGAGTTAGTAAGTTGCATTTATTAAGCTCCTACTATATGCCAGAGTCTCTGCTAAGTTAAAAAACTATGCTCTCATGACCAGGGAAATTATAGGCAACTTCAATTGACCAAATTCTCCCAAGGTAACCAGATCAAAAAGGATCCCAGTGAGACTGATGGGTACAGTGCCTGCTTTGAAAATGGTGCCAAGTCCAGGGTTTATTGGGCAGGTAACAACATCCTGGCTGGACTCCGTGTGATTTACTGTATGAAAGACCTTATTTAGAGCTTACTTAAAAGAATCTTCATTTCCAACTAAGATGAAAAAAAAATAACTAAACAACAGGAAAAACAAACAAACAAACAAACCACCTTGCCCCTCAAAAAACATACACATGGTCACATTCCAGGAAGAAGGTTCAAAAGAAGTTAGGCCATAGGAGGGCTACAACTGTCTCCTTCCAAGTGAGGTTCTCTCCCCAGGAAGATGGAGACCAATTCCCTGAGATAAGAGAGGGCAAAGGGTTTGTCAAAGGAGGTTGGTGGGTGGGAGAACCTGGTTTTCCTCTCTCTACAAACACATCCACTTAAAGGCAGATTCCAGATTCAGGGGGAAGAATGATGCAAACTTTTTTTTGAAATGGTCAGTGTAGAAATTTGTTTTGCTGAACTATGAATATTTGTAAATGGTTTTTGTTTTCTTTTTTCTAATGGGGAGAGCAGACAAGAGGGAGAGAAAATAGATTTTTGTTAACTAAAATAATGTTTTTTCAAAGTTAGAGAGAAGTGCCAGGAAGAGAGTTGAGGAAAGGTTAAAACCTGACATAATGATTTGGAGGAAGAGACACATAGAATTACCTCTGTCCAGGACAGGCCTCTGGATTTCAGAGTTCACAAATAGCTGAGCTTGGGGAGAAGTCCACACTTTTGTTCTTCTAAATCCTTCCAGATGTGTTCATAATCAGATATATTTTATGAAGCCCCTTTTGTAATAGTGGGTAATAATTATAGCTCACATTTAAGGTTTGTGACCACAGCAACCTGCAATTGAGGTGAACCATACAAGTGACTGTGGTTGCCTCTTCCAGGCCTGAGGAGCCAAGGCCTCATGGATTGGATGGGTTTCTGGTTGGAAATCAAACTGAAGTCACACGTAGAATCCATGCTTATAGCATCATAGCTCAAGAGCTGTGCTTTCTTTGTTCTAGCAGAGGACTAAGGACATCAGTAGGGTGATCATGTCTTAACTCGTGTGTGAATTGGATATGAGTGGGACAGAACCTGCTACTCAACGTCTTCAGCCTCACTCTTTCCTCCACAGTCATGGAAGTCCAGTAGCAAGATGAAGGTCAAGATGACTGGGGATTGCCTGGGATGTAGTGGGTGCCCTTGGTCTTTCTAAATAGTCTTTCCCAGATTTCAGTTTGTTTGAGGCCCTGCCCATTCAATGACTAAGGGCTGGGTAAGAACTGAGACGAAAAATGGCTCGATTTACCATCACAGAGATATCAATCTAGGAACGGAAGAGCCTCCAAGTTTCTGACCAGAATAGAAAACATCCACTACTTACACTCTTTCTCCACCATCAAAACCCAAACAATGAGCCACAGAGGCTTGGATTGGGACTGTTATTGGCCATTGGATGAGCTCAAGAGCTAGAAGGGAACATTAAGGGGACATTAAGTCCCTTCCCCTCCCCCATTTTGCAGAGAAAGAAATGGAAACCTAGAGAGATTTGAGTGGATTGCCCAGGGTCACATAGCCACTAAGTGTCAGAGGGAGGATATGAATTCAGATCTCTCTTATTTCTAAATCCAGCACTCTACCAGTGGTGTCAATCTTGAGACCAACTTGGCCTCAAGCAGCACAAAACTCCTGGGTGATTAAAATGTGATTGAGAAATGTTTAACGAAATAAATGAAAATACATGACAACATAGATGATATTAATTTGTGGTTTTCTAAGGTAATATGCTGCATGCAGAGATTTGTTTCTATTTGAGTGTAACACCACTGCTTATACCACCATGGCCCATACAGGGTGACTCATTGTAATGTCCCTTTGCTTGTAATTCATGATCCAAAGGAAAAAGAGAGGATTCCCTGCTTTCAGTAATGCTCTCCTTCTTCACCTCCACCATGTAAGAATCCCTAGTTTTCTTCAAAGTACAGGTCAAATTCTGCCTCTTACAAAAGATCTTTATGGATTCTCATTCACCCACCCAACTCTCAGTACTTTCACATGAAATTATTCTATATTTACTTTGCACAGATTTCATATTCACTCATCTGTGTACCTGCTGTTCCCCACCCCTTTCCCCGCCAGAATGCAAGCTTTCAAGGGCAAATACTGTTTTATTGTTAATTTGTTCAGCCTATAGCCCACTTTCTGGTGGCCCATTGTAGGTGCGATCAGCTTGTTGAATTGAATTTAATTGAAATAGGATCACAGATCATTGGGATATTAGTGACGGATGGGAATCATCTAGTCTAATCCCTCATTTTATCATAGGGAAACTGAGGCCCAGAGAAGGAAATGGATTTTCTAGGACAACAAAGATAGTGGTGGGGCCAAGATTTGATCCCGGTTCCTCTAGCTTCAAATCCAAGCTCTACAAAAATGTAGGTTACTGTTATTATTACTTAACTTTATTAAAGTTCTTTGGAGTTGGAATCAGATGAAGTTTATGCCCATTTCTCACTGTTTAGAGAGACTCTCTGGACTAAATGCCCTGGGATGCCCCTTAGAGCTTGAACACTACGTTTCTATGGTTCTCCCAGAAGGATTTACTCCCTCCTCATCTCTGCCTCTTTAGAATCCTTTCAATGCTCAGAGCAAAAAATACCTTCCATTTGAAGCCTTTCCTGATTTTTCAATGCTAACGATTACTTGGTATTTCTTTCTTTTATATTTTGTATATACTTCTATGTGCACATGCATAGTGTAAGCTCCTTGAGGGCAGGGACTGTTTTACTTTTGTGTTCGTATCCCCAGCACTACCCAAGTGCTTTTTGAATTGAATTGAATTGAGTTGAACTGAACTGAACTGAATGGAATTTCCAACCAGAAGAAAAGCCCAGTCCTTTTGTGGTCATACCACTCCATAGTTCACCTCCATCCTTCACTAGTCTGAACTATCTTGTCTGTTGGCCAGTTAGAAATTAATCCCTCAGTGATCACTGATTAACTTATTCATGGTCCACAAGCTGCTGAACCAAAGCAGCCCTTTGGGACAAAAAGCCTTTTCAGTCCCATGGGTGTCTTGCTTATGACCCTCCTGACTGGTGGGGTCTGGTGCTGTGTCAGCTTGGACACAGTCATAGCCAGGCTAATGGGCCCTTCTTCTCTGTGCACTGCTGCTCAGATATGCACTCTAGGTCACTGGCAATTGGGACAATCAAGATGGCAAAGGCCTGGAAGCTTTCTAATTGGGTAATTTGTCTGGTGCATTTTCCTACAAGAAAAACCTTAAACATAGACACTCCCTCACCTTTGGAAGAAATAGTGAATAGATCTTGGCAATTTAATTAAACAGATGCTATGTGCACCTACTATGTGCAAGGCATTGCATGAGGTGTTAGAGATCCAAAGGCAAAAGTGAAACAGAACCTGCCTCTAAGGAATTTACATTCTGGGGGGAAAGAGATATAGCATATACACAGATAAATGAAAAATAAATATAAAGTAATGAAAGGCAGTGTGAGACTGGCCTTGGAGTCAAGGGTTTTCTTCATCCTTTTTTTTTTTGTCACGGCCCCCTTTGGCAGCATTCTAGCAAAGCCTATGGACCCATTCTCAAAATACTGCTTTTAAATACTTAATATAAGATGCAAAGGCTTGCAAAGGAATCACAATCGTGTAAAATGATGTGTATATAAAAACCAAACAAATTCACAGGCCTGAAGTTAAGACCCTGCAATCTCAGGTCTATATAAACAATACTTTTGTAGCCAGTGTATTAATATATACGTCATACCTATGGGTGTATGCATATATGCATAGATACACACAGACACACACATATTGGGTAAGTTGACAATCTGAAGGAATTTCTACACAAATATCAGATAACACAAGGTATTAGAATTTCAAAACAAGAAGAGAGCTCAGGGATCATCTTGTCTTCCTCATTTTGGAGAGGAGGAAACTGACTCCCAGAGAGGAAAAACGATTGATTTGAGGTTACACCCACAGCTAGCTGTAAATCTCTTATCTAAATGGTGTACAAAGTAGACCTATCCCACAGATGTGGCTGTGGGAATATGGGAAGAGGACCTGAGTTTCTGGCTATACCATTTCCTCCTTATGACCTTGGGCAAATCTCTTCAGCTATCTAGGCTTTCATTCTTCCTCTTTAAAATGAGAAGGTTGGAATAGATGGCATCTAATGTTCCAACTTGAAAATCCTTGTCTCCAATGATCCCTATTGATTCCCCGTTGGTCTGATCCACCCACCTGAGGGGCACCAGGAAGTGATAGGGTGGCAAATATTTACTAATACCAGCTACTTCTTTGGAAGGAAGGTCTATGATATCCTTCTAGAGTTAATGTCCCTTATCTAACCAGGCTATCACAAGACTCTTGCTTCCTAAACATTTTTATCCTGACTATTTCCCTTTCCCCACTTTGAGGAATTCCTATGCAGGAATTTAGTATTCAGGGGAATCCAATGATAGACATGGGGCATATAAAAAAACCCCATCAGTGGGGACTTCTAATTGGGACCAGAGCATCCCCAAGTAAAGCAGTGTTCCCCTCCCCATGTGATTATGACCCCAGATGCTCTGTCCAGGTACCACATGATTGTACATTTAGAGCTGGGAGGGCTCCTAGAAGCCATCAACACCAAGGCCTTCATTTTAAAGATGAGGAAACTGAGGTCCAGAAAGATAGTGGAAGTGGCACAAGACTACACAGGTTTGTTAGAGGCAAAGCTAGAAGTCAAACCCAGGTTCTCCTGACTCCAAATCCACTTTCTACTGCATCACTCATAGGAAGAAAATAATTTGCTATCTCTAAATCAGCCTCAGGGTGGAGATCTTTTGTCTCACTGTGGCAATACAATGTAGTCACTTCCCTAATAAATATTTATTTTGTCCACTGTATATATAATTATTAGACTGCTAAGCCTGTGACCACCTTTTCCAGACAATTCTCCCCCTCCCTGCAGAAGCCAGTCATTAATCTAGAGTCTTTTCCCAAAAGGCAGGGACCCTTGGGTTGGCTCTGCTCAAGATCCTGGGGTTTACTCTTTAATACCATCATAGAAGAGGTCAGTGCAAACTCCAAGGTAATTTAACTGCTTAGAGCGAGTGTCCAAAAAACAAACAAACAAAAAAACCAAATCCCATTAGATTTAAACAAGTCACTGTAGCAAGTGGAATATTGTAGCTAGCTAATATTCTATTGTATCTTGGAACTTAGCAGAATTCTTTGCATAAATATAATAAATAAAGTACCAGCCCTAGAGTTAGAAAGACTCATTTTCCTGAGTTCAAATTTAGCCTCAGATATTTACTAGCTGTGTGACCCTGGGCAAGTCACTCAACCCTATCTACCTCAGATTCCTCATCTGTAAAATGAGCTGGAGAAGGAAATGGCAAACCACTCCAGTATCTTTGCCAAGGAAACTCCAAAGGGGGTCATGGAGAATTGGACATGACTGAAAACGACTGAACGACAAACAAGTAAATGCTTAACAAATTTTTTTTCCATTCATCATTTATTCATTCTAGTTCTAGCATAAGCAGTATAGTCTAGTAGAAAAGGCATTAGTCTTGGAGTCAGGAAAGATCTGGGTTCAGATCCCTTCTCTGACATTTAGTAGCTTTATAGTCAGGAGTGTGCCACTTCTGTTTCATTTTCTTTATCTGTAGTAGGGAGTAGTAACACCCATAGGACTTTTTGTGGAATGGAGAAGTGGCTAAAGAATAGACCTGGGAGTCAGGAAGCCCTGTGTTCAAGTCCCACCACTCATATACTGGTTGTGTGATGTGGGGGAAGTCATTTAGCCCTTCATTGTTCCCAGACAACTCTCTAAGACAGTTCCAAGAGTCACTTTTTTTGCATTGGTTGAAGGGTTTCTGGCACGTCAGTGAACTCACAGGTTCATATTAAAAAAGAGCACTTGCCTCATTGAGGTCATTGTAAGTGCTTTATAAACTTTAAAATGCTACATAAGCATCCAGTATGAATGAAAAGAAAAGAAAAAGCCTTTATTAAGCACTTAGAGTATACCAAGCACCGTGCTGATCATTAGGGATACAAATACAAAGAAGCAAGACTATCCCTGCCCTCAAGACACTTACATTCTATTGGAGGAAGATAGTATATGCTGTTATTTATATACGGGATGACAGTATATAACTGACTTTATTATATAAGTGACTATCACATTTTCTATGTGATTACATCATTTATATTTTCTGGAATGAGGTTTTTATTTTTCTTCTGGAAATTTGCACCACTAGGTGGTGCAAATTACAAAACATTGGCCAGGCAGCTTTTCCCACTTTTCATAGATCCCAGAAAGAAAAAAGCCTGGAATAAAAGCCCCCATGATGGGGAACTTGCAGATTAATCTGGGTTCTTGGTTTAGTGGTCTGCCTAGTGTCCCATTTAAATGTCCAGCTTAGAAGCCAGATGGGAGAGTCATTCCAGCTCAGGGGCCCTGAATCTCTGCTCTGCCCTAGTGACAAACACATCTCCTGTGGCAACAAGAGACAATTTAGGGAATAAATTATTATCAAGAATTTAGATCCTTAAATTTAGACCTTTAAAAAAGTTTTGCATGACTACAAGTGTATAATCTATATAAAATTACTTCTTAAGGAGGAGGAAGGGGAAAGAAGTTGGAGCTCGAAATTTTGAAAAAGGAATGTTAAAAATTATTTTTACATGTTATTGAGAGAAAAGAAAATATTAAATAAATATGTTTAAAAAATAAGTTAGACTTTTAATCCTCAGTGAGGCTCCTGGAGGGTTTTCCCCCTCTTATTGATCCTGTAAAATATGAATGGTAAAGAATGAAATATAGATTTAGAACTGGAAGGGAACTTAGAGACCATTGAGTCTAACCCCTTCATTTTATAGGTGAGATAACTGAAGCCCATGGAAGTTAAGTGACTTACCCAAGGTAACACAGGTTAGCAAGTAACAGAGCTGGGATTCAAACCTGGGGAATGAGTTTGATTTCAAATCCAGTGGAATTTCTAGTGTGTGACTCCATCTCTTGATGCATTCCTTTTGTTTATTGAATATATGAAAATATAGAAACATGAGGAAACCCAATAGCAATGCATCTTCAATTTTTGACTTTGTTTTGGGCTTTTGGAATGGTCAGATTGTTTGAGAAAGGCTAATTCTACTGATAGAATGTGAAGAACATTGACTTTGGATACAGAAGACCTAAGTTCGAATCCCTCACTATGTAATTGGGGTACAGATAGTCTGGAAGGTTTCTTCCAATTTCAAGTCTATGTTTCTAGGGAAAAGAGCATTGTCTTGGGAATTAGAAAGGTCTGGGTTCTAGCCCAGCTCTATCACTTGGTAATTGAATGATATTGGAAATTACTTCCCTCCTCTCTCTCCTACTTTCCTACTCTTCTTTGTGGAAGGGAGTAAAGTAGGAAGAGAAGGAAGGTGGAAGAGAGGAAGAAAGAATCATTTACTTGTTGGTATGGATGTGGGAAAACAGGCACATTTTTTTGCAGTGTTGGGACCTGTGAATTGAGCCAGTAATTCTGGAAAGCAATTTGGAACTATGCCCAGAAAGTTACCAAACTGTGCATACCCTTTGATCCAGCTATAACACTACAAAGCCAATACCCTAAAGAGATCAAAGAAAGAGGAAAAGGATCCCTATGTACAAGGATATGTATAGTAGCTTTTTTCATAGTAGGCAAAACATGGAGATGTTTTGATCCTGTAAAATATGAATGGTAAAGAAGGAAATACAGATTTAGAACTGGAAGGGAACTTAGAGACCATTGAGGACATGTTTTCCTAGTAAATGAATTATGGTGCATAAATGTGATGGAATGTAGTGCCATAAGAAATGATGAAACATACAATTTCAGAGGAAATTGTAATGATCTTTATGAACTGATACAGAGTGAAGTGAGTAGAACCAGAAAAAATTTATATAATGCTATTGACCTAATAGAGAAAATCAACTTTGAAAGGCTTTAGAACTCTAATCAATGTAATGATAAGACACGAGTCCAGAAGAATGGGAAATGAAGTATGCCACTCAACCCCTGCCAGAGTTGAGCTTAAAATGAAAAGGAAAGAGACATATTTTCAGACAGCTAACGTGGGGATTTTTTCTGTCCAACCCTGCAGTTTTGCATTGATGGCTTCATTCATTCATTTACTTTGATGGAGTGGGAGGGGCTGATTTTCTAAAATGCTCGTTAATTGAAAAAAATAAAAATAATGAACTGAAAAAAAGAAAAGCTTTGCTAAGTCCTTACTATGGGCAAAGTATCAGAGATACAAAAAAACAAACAAGTCAATCCCTCCTCTCTACAGTGAGATTGACCAGTGTGTTCTAAATGGCCCCTTTCAGATCTAACCTTCTCCTATCAACTTGTTTCAAGATCCCAAGGTGGACAGGGGACTTGTGAAAATGTAGATAAGAGGGGGGCAGAGTCAAGATATCAGCATAGAAACAGGAACTCCTCATGGCTCTGGCCCCCACCACCTCCAATTCATGTAAAAGGAGACTATGAACAAACTTTGGAGCTACAGAACCCACAAAATGACACAGAGAAGCTAATCTCCTGCTGAGGATAGCCCGGCAGGCCAGCAGGAAGGGGCCAGCACAGTGCACTGTGAGCCAACCCCAGCCCCACAGGAGCCAGAAGTTTTAGCCACAGGGTGGGACTGACCAACCACCAGGTGGAGGGACTTCAGATCACCAGCAGCTGTGTCAGTTTCCGGAATTATCAACACATAGATGCTAAGGACAAAATGAGAGATCAGGGCAGTGTGGACTTTGGGATCCAGTAGTTGGGAGTGTGTTGGCTTTTGCCCCTGGGGCGAGAAGCCACAGAAGAGACAAGGCCCTGCAGCCACCCCCATGTGGCACCTTTAGCTCCTGTCCTGTAGAGTGTAAGGGGACCAAGCAACCAGTCTGAAGGGTAATCGCTCTTGCTTTAACCTTCTTTGATCTGGATTGCCATCTAGGCTGGAGGTCCTGGGGTATGCAACCAGCTTGCCAGAGCATGTGGAGGCTTCAGAGCGGGCACCCAACTAATATATTTGGCAGCTGAGAAAACCCCAGCATTTGGCGTGGAAGCTCCCCTGTCTGGTGGCAGAGTCCTACTGTGACAAAAAGCCCAGGGGTCAAGTGACTGAATGGCAACATGAACAGGCAAAGGAAGCAAAATAAAGAGAGTACCCCAACTTTACACTCCTACTTTGGTGACAAAAAAGATCAAGCATGGAACAGGAGGAAGCCAGTGAAATCAGAACTCCTGCACCAAAAACTTTCAAGAAAAATACAAGCTGGTTATAATCCAAAGAGGACCTTAAGAAGCAAATAAGAGAAGTAGAGGAAAAATTGGGAAGAGAAATGAGAATGATGCAAGAAAATTATGAAATGAGAGTCAACAGCCTGACTGAGGAAAATAACACCTTAAAAAATAGACTAACTCAAATGGCAAAAGAGGCTCAAAAAGGCAATGAGGAGAAGAATGCCTTAAAAAGCCGAATTTGCCAGAAGGAAAAAGAATCTCAAAACCTCACTGAGGAGAATCATTCCTTCAGAATTAGACTGGAGCAAATGGAAGCTAGTGACTTTATAAGAAATCAAGATGCTGTTAAACAGATCCAAACAAATGAAAGAATGAAGGCAATGTGAAATATCTCATGGGAAAAACCACTGACCTGGGAAAACAGATCCAGGAGAGAGAATTTAAAAATTATTGGATTACCTGAAAGCCATAATTAAAGAAAGAACCTAGAAATCATCCTTCAAGAAATTCTCAAGGAAAACTGCCCTGATGTTTTAGAACTAGAGGGCAAAATAGAGGTTGAAAGAATCCACCGATCACCTCCTGAAAAAGATCTCAAAAAGAAAACTCCTAGGAATATTATAGCCAGGTTCCAAAATTCCCAGATCAAGGAGAGAATATTACAAGCAGCCAGGAAGAAACAATTTGAATATTGCGGAAACACAATCAAAATAACACAGGATCTGGCAGCTTCTACACTGAGGGATTGAAGGGCTTGGAATATGATATTCCAGAGGGCAAAGGAGCTGGGATTAAAACCAAAAATCACCTATCCAGCAAAACCGAGTATCATGTTTCAGGGGAAAATATGGTCATTCAGTGGAATAGGGGACTTTCAAGTATTCTTGATGAAAAAAACAGTTGAATAGAAAATTTGACATTCAGATACAAGAAGCAAGAAATGCTTGAGAAGATAATCAGGGAAAAGAAATCAAAAGGAACTTATCAAAGTTGAACTATTTACATTCCTACATGGAAAAACGATAATTGTAACTGATGAAACTTTTCTCAGTATGAAAGTAGTTGAAGAAGGGTATATGGGCATATGAATACATATGTGAATGTGTGTATATATGTTTACAGGTATACATAGATAGAGGGCACAGGACCAATTTAATAGGAAGGGATGATACTTAAAAAGTGAAATTAAGAGGTTAGGGAGGAATATAACAAGAGGAGATGGGGAGAGACAGAATGTGGTAAACTATCTCATATAGAAGAGGCAAGGGGAAATGGTCACAATGGAGGGGAAGAACAGAAAGGCAAAAAGGCAAAACCTTATTCTCATTGAATTTGGCTCAGGGAGAGAGTGACATACATACTAAATAGGATATCTCATCCTACAGGAAAGTAGGGAGGAAGGGGATGAGGGGGGCATGATAGAAGGGAGGGCAGGCTGGGGGGGAGGGAAGTTGGAAGCACCCGCTTTTGAAAAAGGACAGATCAAAGTAGAGAATAGAACAAGTGGGAGGTGGGATAGGAGGGAGGGAAATATAGTCAGTCTTTTATATCTACCAAGGAAATGTTTTGTATAGCTACATATGTACAACCTATATTGAATTGCTTATTTTCCCAGTAAGGGTGGGTGACAAGGGAGGAAGGGAATGAATCTGGAATTCAAGGTTTTAAAATCAAATGTTTAAAAATATATAAATACTATTATTAATACTGTTTTACATGTAATTGGGAAATAAGATATACAGGCATTGGAGCATAGAGATTCACTACGCCCCACTGGAAAAGTCGAAAGGGATATTGGAAAATATATGGGAGAGAGCAGATTGGAGGAGGTAATATCCTGTGGGACCGCTATTCTGGGATGGTGAGTAGGGAAAAAGGGGGAAAAATTGTAACTCAAAATCTGGCGGAAATGAATGATGTAAACCACAAGTTAATAAAGCATTTGAAAAAAAAAAGAAAATGTAGATAAGTTATTTTAGGATAAATTTTTTTAAAAACCCAGCAACTTCTTGCTATGAGATTTCTATTTACTCACATCAATTCTTTGGGTTTGAGGAGTCAGAAGAAGGTTCAGGGGAGTACCTGACCTCTGTAAGATGGTCCAATAGTGAAACAAATAGGTTGAGAGGGAGCAGTGGAGAGGTCACTTCCCAGTTACTTAACCAGTTTTCTTGTTTGAAAATAATTTTTTTTAACTTTGTTTTGTTTTTATATGGCCTGCACTTCTCTCTGTAGTCCTTCCTAGGGAGTCATCTCTTACGATAAAGAAGTTAAGAAGAAGAATAAAGGAAGAGAAGTCCTAGGAAATTAACCCTACATCTGATGTCACATGCAAGAGCTCACACCCATGGAGCCCCTTTCTCCTAAGGAATAAGGGCTACGGAGGGCAAGTGTCTTCTCAGGTCTCTTCTTTGGGGCCAAAACAGGTCATTATAATTAACAGCATTCAGTTTTAATTATTTTGTTATCCTTTCCATTTATATGACATAATAATTATTATGGATATGGTATTATATGGTGTTATATACCATAATATATATGGTATTACTGGAAACAATAGACCTGATGACCACAACAATGTAAACAGTAAAGCAATTGCTACTTGGGTGACCTTGGGTAAGTCACTGAACCTCAGTTTCCTTACCTGTACAATGAAGGGGTTGGACCAGATGGCCTCTAAGGTCCCTTCCAGTTCTAATTCTATGAACCTGTGAGTACCACCATTTGTTCTGGGTGTTGGTGGGCCAGTTTTCAGAGCTTCTGATGATTTTAGCGAAACCCAGATTACAAAAGATTTGAAGAATAGAAGACACCAACTTAAAAATTAAAAGTGCAATTGCATCATAGTTGATAAATAAAATGGTAGGCTTTCTGACCTTCTGCTTTTCTTTCTAAAGGAGCCTTAGATGTGTTTTCTCAGCTCCATGTACAGGCTGTCTATAGGTTCCAAGAAAGACTAATCATGGCAGTTGAGAGTTAAGCTATGGTGAGGAATAAGACCACCTGGTGAGCAGCCCCACTCATAAGGAATGTTGCATTTAGAGGGAGGAGCATAAGTACAGAAAGGATGTTAGAGCCCTCCACCACCAGGGAGGTGAGTTGCCCTGACCACATTTACTTCTTACATTTGTGCCTCACTACCATTGTGATCTAAATATATACCTAGTCTTCCCATAGATGTGGTGTGTATTTGTGGGAGAGTGCATCCCAGTTTTATTTACTGCAGCAATTATCCTTACTGTCAACTTAGGAAATGCCTTTGCTTTGAGCTAATGGTACCTTTCGACTGACTATAAAAAATCAGCTCACCTATGGGGGCTGATAAGCTACAGTTTTAGGAGTATAGATACAGAGTAGGTCTTACAATCTTAGTAGGAATCCCCCTGGGAGCCCAAATTACAAAATGATGAGTAACAAGTTGGGAGAAATAACCCAGAGGGATTGTGTGTGTGTGTGTGTGTGTGTGTGTACACATATTTATCTATCTGCATACACATACATGTATGTATATATGCATACACATAGATACAAAAAGAACTAGAAATTATTGGAACAGAGGAATGGCCCATGAAGATGCAGGATCCCTTACCCTCCCTACCTCCCCCCCCCCCCCACTAAGCATGCACACTAAGTTATGGTGATGTTAGGTGCTTGTCTCAAGACAGATCTGCTCAGAACAGATCATTAGCTGTCCAACCACTATGGCTGATTCATTTGCCAGTGAAATCTGGTACATATATTTTCTCTGTCCTGGGAATTTGTAAATAGAAATCAGTAACTCTCCTTTTTAACTCCAAGCCCCAAGTCAGAAATCTCCTTCTAACAAACACAGTTGTTTTAAACCTATCTTCCCTCCCTGGATATTTCCCAATCCAGCTCCCTGTCCCCAGCTGTTGGAGCAAGAGTTCATTGATCAATAGTTTTATCACATTTGCAGGCTTAAGAGAACAAAGTAAACTTTTAAATACAAAAGGGTAACCATACTTTTAAGAAGTAAGGGTAAAGTTTTCCAAACCCCGGGGAAACATCAGTTTGGGAGATTAGTCCTCCCTGGACAGGGAGGTAAAGGGGACTTCAGCAGGGCAGTTTCTGCCTACACCATTTCGACTCTGGAGTTAGAGAGATGATGGATGGATAAGATAGGGAGGTAGATGGATATATGGGAGAGAGGGACAGAGAACCAGAGCCAGAGAGCCAAAAAGACAGAGAGACACAAACAGAGACACAGACAGTAAGAGAGACAGAGACAGAGAGAAACAGAGAGACAGGGACTGAGACCAACAGAGAGGCACAGAGAGAGACACACACTTACAATGACAGGGAGATAGAGACATGGAGAGATAAAAACAGAGAGACACGGAGACCAATAGAGAGATAGACACAAAGACAGAGGATCTTCTGACCTAAATGTTAAGTAAATTGACAATGGATCAATCTTTTCCCCTTAACTTTCTTTTTATACTAATGGCACTGCTATTCTTCTCCCTTCACTCTTCACAGAAAATAAGTTGCTACATCCTGCAGTCTTTCTTTTAGAAAATTTTCAGATCTGTCCTAATTTTTCTATTTTTACTGGATCCTTCAATGAAGGCAGAATGGCCTCTATCTGTACTTATGAGATAGCATGTAACCTTCTCTGACTGAAGTAGAAATCCTTCCACAACTTGACTCTAACTTATTTCCCCTTCTTACAAGGACCCCCTTTCCTTCCACAAATACTCCTTTACCCATCCTTCAGTGTTCTAAGCAGTATATGAAATGTTATACAAGCATAGTAATCCCCCACATCTTCAAAAAGGGAGGTGGAGGTACATTTTCTCCTCTATTCTTTGGGGTGGTAGTAGTAGCAGAAGTAGTAGTAGTAGTAGTCGTGGTAGTAGTAGTAGTAGTAGTAGTAGTAGTAGTAACTGCTTCCACTTTTGTCATCTAGACTGAATTTCTTCCTTCCCCCTTCTCCCGTCCCCTTACCCCTGACTCTTTTTGGTTTTCTTCTAAGTTTAATCTTTCCTTTGACAGTATTTTTTTTTTCTGTTTTAAATTCTATTGGCAGGCCAGGCAACTTTATTCCAGTAATCATTGTACTATTGTGTGTGAAAGCCTGATTTCATCTTCTTTATTGCTGCAGTGACATTACATGTTTTTTAGTGGTATTTCAGTTGTGTTTGACTCTCCGTGATCCCATTTGGGTTTTTTTTTTAGGCACAGATCAAGGAGTGGTTTGCCATTTTCTTCTCCAGCTCATTTTTTT
>WOXC01003577.1:625000-722500 GCA_011680675.1 Gymnobelideus leadbeateri
ATGAAATTTCCTTGATATAGGGTGTGAAGCTCTCCTGTAATTCTCACAGAATCACAAGGAACCTCAAAAGTTGCATAGTTCAACTGGTATCTGAATAAAAAGAATTTACTCTCTAGAATCCCTTTGAAGCGGTCATCTAGGCTGGGCCCAAAAATCTATGATAAGGAACCCACTGCCTCCCAAAATGGCCCATTCCATCTTTGCAGAGATAGCATTGTTAGAAGCATTTTTCTCCTCATGTTGAACTGAAATCTTCCCTGCCGTAATTTCTTCCCATTGTTTCCAGTGGCATTTAGAACTCAGAACCTACGATTAATCTGCACCCTTCTCACCCATACTAGACAGCAATAATTGATAGCCTTTGTATCTAGGTTGAATATTTCAAGGTCATAATGTGGTTTCAGAATAAGATAAAAAAATCGAACATTATTTTTTCCATTTCTGAGTTTTTCTTACTTCTAAGATCTCCTAAGAGATTTTGATCTCCTGAAATTATCCCATGATGTTTCCAATGATGCGTATTTTAGTTTCTCACAATCATTTCTTTAAGTCTTCCTTTTTGTTTTGGCTGCTTGATTGTCAAAAATGGATTCAATAGGTCCTAAATTTGTTTGTCTGCTCTTGGCTAAAAAATAGTTTAGCAAACTTAAAAGATAACCAATGACAACCAACCATGTCTTGAGGGAATCATTGAATCTGTGTTACTATCATAAAATACAGTAATGATTTCAGTACCTTGTCACATTCATCGTGAGCACATTCCTGTTCATATCTTTTAGCATTGCTTAGACAAGGAACCTTCTTTGAGTGTTCAGAATATGGTGTCATTGAAGTGTTTTTCTGTCCATGAGTAGAAACTGTAGTATATAAGATGAGGCCTGTACTGTGGGATTCATACTAACAAAAAGAGGTTCCCAGTATTGTCCTACTGGTAAATGTTTAACAACTGCCTATCAGGGGCAGAGGAAGATGGGATGAAATGTACCCACAAAATACTTATAAATTTAATTTTCATTATTAATATTTTCTTTATCATTTTCTTAAGTCTAAACAGACAACAAAATAATACATCAAGTCTTAATTTGTAACATTTGCCAATTTCCAAGATATAAATGCTTACACTAAAAATTTAATGATCAGCTCTTGGGAGCCAAATCCAGCACCCTCCTGCCTGTTCCTCTGTAAACACATCAATTTTATTTCTATGGACTTTAACCAAGGCATCTTCTGTGGCATTCCACACCTTGGGATGATGAAGAAGCTCTGCCAAATTGTCATTTGGCTGAAAGGGATAGTTTCATGACCTACTATAACTTGTCTTCAGTGTAAAGCAACTGAATCTGAACTTTTTGTAATACTTTTTATTTCAATTATAGGGATATCCAGGACCTCCTGGAGACCCAGGGCCCATAGGTCCTCTTGGATTACCTGTAAGTACAAAAAAGACTTTCATTGTCTCCATCTAAGATCTGCTTTTAGCCTGCTTTTAAATCCATCTTTCTGTTGAGAAATCACTGTGACCTAGAGGAGCCAGCATTAGCTTTGGCTTCAAATGACTTGTCTGAATATTGACTCTGCTAATTCTGATGTGTGACCTTTAGCACAGGACTTTCCATCTCTACATCCCACTCAGTTTCTTCACCTGTAAAATAAATATCATGTCTAACTATCTCACAAACTTACTGTGAGGCTCAAATGAAAATTATGTAAAGCATTTTAAGAACCATCTAAATGTGATTATTTTCATTTATTTTTAAAAATCTCATCCTTAAATTTATCACATTTAGTGCAAAATGAAGCAAACATGGCATCCAATACATTACCTATGGTGCACATGGTAGATGAGTCTACAACCTCAGGCTAATAACCAACAGCTTAAAAAGTCCTACACAATTGCTGTGTATAAACAAAGAAAGACTACTGCATACTCAGACATCAATTTTCAAAGCCAAATACATTCTCAAAACACAGAAAGATTTCATGGGAAGTAGGGTGGATCTTTGTTTACAATAAATTTTGATTTGTGAATATTTAAAAGAAAGTAAATATTTGCTTCAAAAATAAACTTTTAAAATTTAATTTTGTTTCAAAAGTTTAAAAGTATACCACTTGAAGCTTGTACAAGTTTTGCAGGTAAAGAACAATTTTTTTTAAGCTTAAGTGCTTACAAAACTGTGTCAGGTGTTGTGCATTTGAATGTGACATCAGAGATTTAGAGCTGGAGAGACCTGAGAGTTCATTGAGTCAAATGAATCTGAGCCTTCAGATTCCCAGAGCAGTGATGACAGCACTACTACCAATTCATCATTTCTGTTAGTAGTTGTATATACTTAAAGCTAGTCCTCTCTTTTAGTAGTTCCTGGGTGTTTTGTGTCTACATTCACATACATACATAGACACAAACATCCCGAGTTTAAGATGCTCTGAGATTCCATTCAACCTAAGTCTTGTTTAAGCAGACCAACCCCTAATGCTATTTCAGTGGCTAAATTTGATCCTCCCATTGTGTCTTTGATTCGAAGAGTGTAACTAGGGCTAGTAATGAATTTTAATTGGCTTAATACTAAATTCATTCATTCAATAAGCATGTATTTAGTACCTTTTAGGTGCAAAGAACTTTTCTAGGCATTGAGACTACAAAGACAATGCAAATTCAGCTTTCTCTAAAGGTGGCCATTTTTATTTTCAAATAGATTTTTTTTCTGATCTATTCAGTAATTTGAGAGGATATACACACACACACATATGCCCACATATATATTATATAATGTATATGAGGTACATGTATATATGTGTGTCATATATTATGTATAATATATGCACATGTACATTGTATGTTTATATATATGTATGTATGTATGTATGTAGTCCTAGCCCTGAGCATAGTAGCTAGTACATTGTAAGAGCTTAATAAATGTCTGGTTCCTTTCCTTACCTTAAAAGCTCTTCTGATTTTATTTTCAAGACTATGGCAAAACATATTTTTATCAACCCTGGCCCACAGCCTCCATTTAAGTTGTGATTTAAAAATCCACAACCTCTTTTCATTACATTTTTAAAAAATAATTCTTTTACTTCCATTGTAGTGTGGTACAAAAAAAAGTCATTGAAATAGAGGTTGGAAGGGCTGGGTTCTAACACTGGCTTTGCCCCTCGCTAGTAGCATGACTGTCACCAAATTACTTTACCTCTTAGGACCCCTGTATCTTCTTCTGTAAAATCTGAATAATTCCTAAGTTCATTTTTAAATTGAAAATTCTGAATTCTCGTGTTCTTATGTGCTTTTCTATTCAGGGTCATGTAGGTACAAGGGGGTTACCTGGTCTACAGGGTCCAAAGGGACGAAGGGTAAGTAACATTGGAAAATAAAATGTCTTAATCAGAGAAATAGTTAGGTAGAAGCATTAAGTATGGAGAAAATATCACTATATGCTCTCGGTTAATGTATTTGTCAAGTCTCATTATGTAATATGGACTCTAGCCATATTAACTGAAATGTGTATTTCACAAGTCTCATAATGCCACAGCAATTTTCAGTCTTCCTTTCTCAAGATCTCACTGTACCAAATAGTTTCTTAACCTCATTAGCCACCTCTTACTCCATCATTTTCAGTTACTATGAATGTGAGAATACATTAAGTATGTATAAGTAAAAGTAAGTATAGCATTTAGTATTAAGTAAGTATAAGTAAAGGGACTCTATATTCAGAGGAACTAGATGTATCAGGGAATTAGTCATTCCATAACGTGATAAGAGAAAACCATGAAAATCTAAAGACAACAGAGAAATAGGGTCAGAATAAACAGAATGAGTGGTGAACCTGGAAATAATCAGACACACAAGTTTTATCAAATCACTAACTCACCCCATGCTGGATGAAATGAGGAAAATTTTCCTTACTTTAAGAAATTGATGAATTTCTCATTTCTAAACAATAGAATACTGAACACCAACTTTACTTATATTGTGAAAATTTTTAAATGATTTTCTGAGGCATCTAGGTGACACAGTAGGTAGATCTGTAGACCCAAAGTCAGAAAGATGTGAGTCTAAATCTGGCCTCAAATACTTGTTTTATGACATGGGATAAGTCAGCTAATCTGTCTCAGCACCAATTTCTTCATTTGCAAAATGAAGATTATCACCTACCTCCCAGAGTTGTGGGGATAAAGTGAAATAATATTTGTAAAGAGCTTTGCAAACCTTAAAGTCTTATATCAATGCCAGCTATTATGATTATGTAAATAGCCAGATTTTGAGCTTTAGATCATTGGGTGAGGGAATGAAGAAAAAAGGAGTTTGGGTTTTTGGGGGATTTTTCGCTTAAAGAGTCCTCAGTACCTACATCTGTTTTTAAAACACAAATAGTAAATAGCTATATTTTATAATTATCATTAGGAATGTTTTGTTCTCATTTTTATTTTTATTTTTTTATTTTTTAGGGTCCTAGAGGACTAGATGGCCTCCCAGGAGAGCAAGGAATCCAAGGTATTAAGGTAATGGTTGATTTCCTCCTTGTATATTCACTTAATTTCTACAGTTCTGCCCACCTACCCCAAAAAGGCATATAACATCTGGCCAACAGAACTCAATTCTGAATTCTTCCTTAGTTAACAGGGGGGAAATATTAATACATTTTCCTCCCAATGCACATACCTCAAAAAAGAAAAATGAACAAAAAACACAACTGTTTCCTTACTTCCTTTTCACTATGGAGTTGCATACTTTATTATATCGTGTGTGTGTGTGTGTGTGTGCGTGCAGATATGCACACACAGGTATGTCTATGTTAAACTTATTTGATATCAATTCTTTGTTAGGGAGAAAAAGGTGATCAAGGGAAAAAAGGTCTTTATGGACTTATCGTAAGTCATTAACATATTTCACATTAAGCATGAATATTCAAATTTGAACTGGCTTTCTTGGTTATTTATTACCTAACCTAGCTTTTTACTTTTTCTCTTGTCTAGGGTAATGCTGGAAACCCAGGAGAGAGAGGTGCTCAAGGTAAACCAGTAAGTAATGAAAAATCAGTACTAAGTCATATCATAATAAGAAACATAGGGCTGCACATGGAGAGGGGAGATTTAGAATCAAGAAGACCTGGGGCCTGATCCTTTTTCTGACAATTAGTAGCTTTGTGACCATGGGGCAAGTCCCTTGGCCTCTCTAAGCCTCAGTTCTCCCACCTACAAAATGGGTATAATACAATAATACCTGTAGTTCTTACCTCACAAGATTATTGTGCAGACCAAATGAGATATGTGTAAAGGGCTTTGAAATATTAAAGTGCTATGTAAACATCAGCTATCTTTATCTTCAGATACATAACACTCATATCTATATAGGAACATATATATGCATATACATATATGTTTATGTGCCTGTGTATATATGTACATAATAATAAAACATGCATCTATATTTTATATAACATTGTTATATATACTACAAATAGGTATAAAAATAAAATTTTGCATATACATATTTATATATGCATTTATATAATATACATGTATGCATATGTAAATATATGCATACATATATGCATACAGTATATGTTACATCTTATCTTCTACATGTATTGCATATAATATGTTGCATGTTAATGTGTCATATTGGTATGTTTTTATAATTGTTAGTGTGTGATTATAATCAATAATGCATTATGTTATTTTGTGTGTTAATATATTCTACATTACATACATGTATAATATACATATATTTGTAAATATATATATATACTGATCTTTGCATATATATGTATGTATTAAGAATTAGGATAAAAATTTCTGAGTCTTCCTCCTCCTTTCTTTAATTTGTTGCTCATATTAGGCAAGTTACCTTCTTTGGGTGACAGTGTCCTTATCTATAAAGTGTAGGTGGTCATTATTATATTTCATAATTAGACTGAGCCTTTTACAATAGTGGTAATAGCTAACATTTTTATAGTACCTTAAGGATTGTGAAGCTCTTTGCAAATATTACCTGATTTGATCCCTACAGCAACTCTGGAAGGATGGTTGCTTTTATTATCCACATTTTGCAGATGAGGAAGCAGGCAAACAGAAGTCAACTTACTTGCTCAAGGTCACACAGCTAGTCAATACGAGGCCAGTTTTGAGCTCAGGTTTTCCTGAATCCAGCCCCAGTCTTTTTCCATGGTATATTCTAGCCGCCTCTAAAATTTTAAAGATATATATTTTAACTAACCCTAAGTCTAACTTTTTTTTCAATAAACTGCACATTTTAATCATTATAAAATGTTCTATTTCAAATGTTTTACATTACTTGATGGTGAATTTATCAAGTCATAGATGTATTAGATGTTTTATTTTGCCTTCCAAATAAAGTTCTTAGCCTGTAGTTAAGATCCATCATCCACCATCTCTCATCAGTTCACCTTTCCAATATTTTCTCAATTTATTTCCTTCCACATACTTTAAATTCTGGTAGAATAAACTGCTTACTTTTCATTCTCTCATCTATGCCTCATTTCTTCCCACTTCCCCTTGCCTGGCCTCTCTGCCTATCAACATGTCCCATAGCCTTTAATGCACAGCTTAAATACTACCTATTCCAGAAAATTTTTCCGAATTTTCCCCATCAATAAAAAAGTCCACCACCCCTCAGACCTCACATACAACTTTACATGCACCTCTTTTCTGTTCTTATTAGATATTGTTTTATATTATAGCTGTAAATGGATTATATTGCCCTATTAAACTACAGTCTCTATGAGAGCAAAGGTAGAGCTTTAAGCATTAGATAGATAATCAGTATTATCTATACAATATCTCTCATCATTAGACTGTGACCTCTTTGAGAACAGAGATTGCCTTTTACCTTTCTTTATATGCATGGTGATTAGCACAGAGTCTGGGACATAGTAGGTGCTTAGTAAATACAAGTTGATTGATTAATTATATCTTTCCTAGCCTCTAGTATAGTGCTTTGCTATAAAGTAGGTTTTTAACAAATACCTTTTAATTCACTTGAAGTATAATGATAGACTTCCCAAGGGAAAATACACCAGCCTTTTAAAGTTAAGAAGAATATTTTTCAAATGTGTTTATATATACATGTATACATACATACATACATACATACACACATGCATATACATATAGATAGATACATAGAATTCTGTGACTAACATAACTAGACTTGGAAATGAGAAGAAGAAGGTTTGAGGAAACTAAATGGAACAAAAAGGTGGCAGAATGACTGATACAGGAAAGAAGGAAGGAGAAAGGAAGTCCCCCTGCAATGGGAAAATAGAGGTTAAAAAGATTGGAGGTGGTCTTTCCCGTCTCTCAAGATGGCAGACCAAAAGCCACTCAAGGAAAAGAAGGTCAAAAAGGAAAAAAAGAGAAAAAAAAGGAAGATGTCACTGAAAAGTTCAAAAAGTCTCAAAAGCATTGCAGTCGGAACCCCGTCCTGGCCCGAGGGATCGGTAGATACTCCAGGTCTGCCATGTATTCCCGGAGAGCCATGTGCAAGCGGAAATATGCTGCCCCCAAAACCCGGATCGAAAGGAAGAAGAAAGACAAAGTGCCTGCTACTATCTCAAAGCCTGTTGGTGGTGATAAGAATGGAGGAACTCGAGTGGTAAAGATTCGCAAAATGCCTAGGTATTACCCTACTGAGGATGTGCCTAGAAAGCTGCTAAGTCATGGCAAAAAGCCCTTTAGCCAGCATGTGAGGAGACTTCGAGCTAGCATCAAGCCCGGTACGGTTCTGATCATGCTCACTGGCCGCCACAGAGGAAAGCGCGTGGTTTTCCTAAAGCAACTGGCTAGTGGCTTGCTACTGGTGACTGGACCTCTGACCATCAACCGTGTTCCTCTGAGAAGGACCCATCAGAAATTTGTCATTGCCACTTCTACCCGAGTTAACCTTTCAGGTGTGAAAATTCCAAATCATCTTACTGATGCTTACTTCAAGAAGAAGAGGCTCCATAAACCTAGACACCAAGAAGGAGAGATTTTTGACACAGAAAAAGAGAAATACGAGATTACAGAGCAGCGCAAGGCTGATCAGAAAACAGTAGACTCTCAGATCCTACCCCAAATCAAGAAAATTCCTCAGCTCCGTGGCTACCTGCGTTCTGTCTTCTCTCTCTCCAATGGAGTTTATCCTCACAAACTGGTGTTTTAAATGCCTTGCAGAGAACACTTATTAAAATATTTGCAATAGTTAAAAAAAAAAAAGATTGGAGGTGGGGAGGGCCAGGAAAATTCAATTGTTATAAGATTTTGAAAGCACAAGGCCAAGTCCAATCCCTCAGGAACAAACATCTTAGGGTAAATGAGGGTATACTACCAGAAAAAAAAAGGTATTTTCTGCACTTCAGGGGATCTTTATAGAAGAGACTAGTCCAAGATAAATATATTAAAAATTAATTGACCCCTGATCCTTTCAACTAGAACTCTCCCATTTTGCCAATTTTAATATATGTTTATTAAATACCCACTATGTACAAAATACTGTATCATGACAATAGTGATGTCATGGTAATGTCACCAAAACACTTCTTATTCTCGTGCTGGGTACCAGGCATTATACTAGATATTTTGGATATATTTATAAATATGGATATATTTGGCCTTCACATTAGACTCTACATAAGTAAAACTAGCTTTGAGGGACCTCCCAAATGAGTCTACCTGTTGGCACTGTCTAACTTATTCTTCCCTGTTCTGTACCCAGAAATACTGTGTGAGCAACTTCTGTTCTAGAAAGACTGCCCCTAAAAAAAAAAGAAAAAAAAGAAAGAAAAAAAAGACTGCCCCTGTTGAGAGAGAGCTCCCTTTTCTCATACTCACTGCTCATTTAGCACTGCCCTGCCCCCCAGGCTACCCAGAGGAAGATTTTAATAAGAGTAAATTAGATTATTGTTCACAATTTTAAGGGCAAAAAAAATCTACCATTGAAACATGGTAATATATAGAATAATCTTAGTGTTGAAGCTATTCCATTGTTTTCTTTTCTGAAAGTTGATCAGCATGTATGGGTAAGAATCAAATGTCTTCATATCTGTAAAACGCTTTGCAAGTTTTAAAGCACTATATAAATGCCAGCAGCTGCTACTACTACTACTACTACTACTACTACTACTATTTAAAACATCTGCCAAGTTAACAGAATATTTCATTCACTGCCCATTCTGGATAACAGAGTTTACTGCACACTTAGCCCAATTCTCCAGTCCTCCTTCCAACAATGGGGTAAGTGAGGATGGGCTAGCACATAGATGCTTGACCCAGCCTATCTTCACAAACACTTTGGAAAGAAATGTGTTACCCCAGAAAGGAGCATAACTCAGGATTAGGACAAAACAGGAAAGAAATATGGGGATTAGCAGATACATTCATGTATGTCAGCAGATAAACTTACCAGTTCCAGAATACTTTTCCCAGGGATAGGATGTTACAATTACCCAGGGGCTAAAAATTTAGGGTGGCTCTTTTCCATATACCCAAGTGATAACTCCTTCTTCTTCTTGAACCTGGGGTCAGGAAGATCTAAGTTCAAATCTAGCTTCAGATACTAGCTATGTGACCCTGGGCAAGTTACTTAACTCTTGTCTGCCTCAGTTACCTCATCTATAAAACATAAAATGTTAATAGCACCTACCTTCCAAGGGTGTTAGGAGGACATAATGAGATTGTATTTGTATATCACTTTATAAATCTTAATTATATAAATTCTAACTATTGTACTTGTTCTTACTGACTGAACTTGGAGGAAAGGATAGAGTTGTCAAGGAGAGGGTAGAAGAATCAACCATATCAAATTTTAAAGAGTATTTTTACATCTCTTGAATGCCCAATACTCCAGATTTTCTATATTAACCATTTTTAAACAATCACGATACCCAGAAAATTTCATTTGGCTCAAAATTTGCATTTGCTAATGTGTTACAAGCTACCTGTTATCCTACCCATACTTCATAGGTTGCTGTGGCCAAAGAATTCATCACCAATTGGTGGGCTACTTGGTTGTATGACTGAGAGTCTTGGAGTTCTACACTGTACCAAGGATTAAAACTGAATATCATTTAGAGAGAAATGGAGAGGCATATGGTAGGTGGGGGCAGGGTGGAATACCTAACCAGTAAGGATCCTCGAGGAAAATCTGGAGTAGAGGAGAATGTCAGCAAAGTATAATCAGAAAAGACAGAATGATCACTCAGTAAGAGAAAGGAATCATGAATGAACAGTTACACACTCTGCTGTTATCTTCTGAATGTTAGGAGATAGGAAGTTTGCAACATATTGAGTGAACCACTTGTAGCAAACTTATAGAAGAATATAGAAAAGAGTATTTCAGAATGGACAGCCATAGATCATCAGGAATCAACATTGTTGGAGGGATCAGCATTATATCAATGAGAGCACCATTGAATATTTTGAGTCCTCCCTTGCCTGGCCAGTCCAGCTCCTCCATTCCTAGAGAATTCAAACTGTTTCCGATAGTAAACATGGGCTTTCTCCCACAAATATTAGATAGATTCATAGAAATGAATGAGAGAAGACACTGAATTTCTTAAAAGCCTCATAATATAGTGTGTTGGTGCTAGAAAAGACCCTGAAGATTTTCTGCTCTAATTCTTTAATCCCAGAGATCAAGAAATGGACCCAAAGTAGTTAAGGGACTTGCTCTAAAGTCACACCCCAAAGGGCAGAGCTAGAACTTCAGATATTTGTAACTCCTATCTATTACTTTATTTATTTTAGGTTTGCCTTGAGTTATTTCTTCTAGTCCCTTGACACGTAGGTTTGGATTTTTTTTTATTTTTATGACTGTTCTAAAAGTCCTTTGAAACAAGAACAAGTAGTTTCCTGCATGTTGAATCTTTCTTTAAAAATTCCACCATTCTCCCCAAGGAGAAACAGGAAGTCCAAGGGACATCAACCCTAATGGAGAAAGCACAACCTGCACGTGATAAATGAGTCTCATGGAAGGATTGGTTTACTTTTCCATAAAAAAAAAAGAAAAGAAAAGGACTCAAAGGCATCATTTTAAATAACTGATGACATTTTATGTAGTCTTAAATCTGAGGAGCAAAAGGGTCAAAAGAGAGGAAAGGAAGTAGAAAAGCTTTGGTATAAACAGCCCTCAACAGAAGTATCCCCACAGGAGGGGCTACAGATAGATGTAAGCTGGTGTAGCAGCTGTTAATGTGGTCATACTCCAGCTGTTCTGTCTCTGGAAGTCTCTGCTGTCCCCTGCTGGTGGCTTCCCACAGGAGAATCACAGGCACCTCAGGCAAGGGGAAAAACCCTGTAGACTAGAGACATGGGTCACTGTCAGAAAAAGAAGAAAGAGTGTGTGTGTGTGTGTGTGTGTGTGTGTGTGTGTGTGTGTGTGTGTGTGTGTGTGTTTTAAGCTGATGTCATTTGCTAAAGGTCCCTTCACAAATTTTGACATTCTTAATTTGATTCTTTCTCTATTCAATTTATTTATTTTCTGTAGCTTCTGGACATTTGACACACTGAACCCAAAACTGATCCCTTCTCGTTGCCATAGGTCTCTTGCCTTCCAGTCTTGATGAACATACTCATTGGATTCTCTTTCTCAGTTTGGCTTCTAACACCATCCATAGTGTTGGCAAACTTCCTCATACTTCTTGCCTTTATTTTCAGCCAGTAAAATGGGTCTATAACAAAAGCAAAATGATCTTTGGACTCCTAAGTCAAGTAAAAGATGCTGTTAGAATTATTTTTATTTCTTATGCCATTCTTTTAACACCTACATTTGACACTACCTACCATGTCCCCAAGCTAGCATCCTACATCTTTCCCCTTTTTCATAGGTGAACCCCCAGGGGAAAAGCTACCCATACTTGTTGCCTCCATCTTTCAATCCAGCTTCTGACCCCATCATTCAACTGAAACATCTTTGAAATCCTACCACCTAACTATGGATTAGAGCTTTAGGCTCTGTCGTGACCTCTTTTCTTGTTTCTGTATTCTCTCTCTCTCTCTCTCTCTCTCTCTCTCTCTCTCTCTCTCTCTCCTCTCTTTCTCTCTCTCTCTCACTGTCTTGTCTCTCTCCCTCTCTGTCTCTCTCTCTGTTTCTTTCTGTCTCTCTGTTTCTGTCTTTCTCCATCTATCTCCCTTTCCCTCCCTCCTTCTCTACCTCTTTTCCAGCCCCTTTTATATTTGTATAAATCACTTTAAGGTTTACAATGCTCTCATGTGAAGCAAGTAAAAAAAAGCATTTATTAAATACTTGCTATGTACCAGGTAGTGTGCTAAATAATATATGGTAATATATAAAGAATATTACCCCCATATCACAGATAAGAAAGGCACTGTGGCATAGTTGATAGAAAGCCTGTATTAGAGTCAGAAATCCAAATCCTGTGTGAGTCTGGCCACAATCACCCACTGCCCCAAGCAATTCATTAAGCCTATAATGGTCTCTTCCACTGCATTGTGAACTCCTTGAGGGCAGAAACTGTCTTTTGCCTCTTTGTGCATGCCTAGCACTTAGCACAGTACCAGGCTATTTATTAAGTAGGCACTTAATAAGTGTTTATTGACTATTGACTGAAATTGTCATTGTGTGTCAATGGAAAGAATTCCTAATACCAGGAGTTCCCTACATTTATGGAATCTCGAGTCCAGGGTTTTGTTTTGGGGGTTTTTTTAATTGCAGATAAATAAGTGGAAGTGCAGGTAATGTTTTTGATTTTCAAATAATAAAATGGTGTGTCCAGTGATAATAACAGTTCATATCAGCACCAGGATTTAAATCCCAGTCTCCTGGATCCAAGCTTAGGATTCATTTTGACACACCACAGTGCCCATATTCATAACAATGGTTTCTATCAGATGGTAAAGTTAACATGATAGAGTTATTCAAACTAAATCTATGGCAATCATTGAAGCTAATTTTCAGTCTTCACCAATATTTTCTTCTCATAAGGATGAGGTATAATATGCCCAAAATACTTTAATTATATTTCATTGACTTTAGGGCTTTGAGAGTAAGGTAGAGTCTGGACAGAAGTATTCCCAAGGTGTTCAGAAAATCTAAATGAGTCATGAATGAGTTGTTTCTACAGATTTTACCCTCTTTTTCTATAATTGTTTAGTCATTTTCAGTCCTGTCTGACTCTCCATGATCCCTTTTGGGGTTTTCTTGGCAAAGGTACTAGAGTAGTTTGCCGTTTCCTTCTCCAGCTCATTTTTACAGATGAAGAAACTGAGACAAACAGGGTTAAGTGACTTGCCCAGGCTCACACAGCTAGTAAGTGTCTGGAGCTGGATTTGAACTAAAGTCTATCTGACTCCAGGCCAAGCACTCTATACGTTGTGCCACACAGCTACCCTACAAGCATGCAACATAATATTGGAGAAAAGGCACTGGCTAGGGTGTTAGGAGATCTAAGTTCTAGTTAGTCCTAGATCTTCCAGTCGCTTGACTTTGGACACAAGGACACTATGTGACCTTGGTCATCTAAATTCCCTGGGCCTCAATTTTCTCATCCATGAAATTAAAGAGTTGACCTAGTGCCAGGCTTGGCAAACTACAATCCATATACCAAACCTGGCCGACTACCTGTTTTTGTACAGTCCCACAACAAAGAATGTTTATTACATTTTTAAAACAACAAATTTAGATACAAAATTGCATTTTAGAAGATAAAAACCATTCTTTGGTCAAAGGGCCATATAAGAATAAGTGGTGGGAGGGATTTGGCCAATGGGTCAGATTTTGCCAACTCCTCAACTAAAGAACCTTTTACAAAGTGTCCAGGAACTGTTCGAAAGACTAGTAAAAATATATCTGCCCTGAAACCAAAGTGGTCCTTCTACTTCTTCCTATGTGTAGACCTGACTCAAGAAGAAAATCATGAGTGGAAAATGTAACGTAGCTAAATAACGGGTAGTTTGTGAGCGTGTGAGATTCATCAGAGAGAGCAAAGGGGGAAAGGAAGAAGCATTTACATGGCTCTCTATTAGCAGTAGCATCCACAGGGTCTAAAATGTTTATCCACGTGGTATTCCTCTTCATACCCAGGAGGGATAGGAATAGGGACTAGATGTGCAATTTATGATAACATTAGAAAGATTATTAGTAGAATATTAAGATGATATTAGACATTAGAATTTCCCCAAAAGGAAGCACTTCTTCCAGTGTAGGTCAGCTTCTTCTCCACATTTTATGGTCTTAAGAGAGTTGCCTAGGACACTAAGGTTAAAATGACTTGCCAGGTATTACATAACCAATATATGTCAGGATAAGGACTTGAACCTAGGTTTTCCAAGCTCTGAGATGTGTTCTCTAGATACTAAGCTGTGCTACCTTTCTTCACACACAATTCTAAAAGCAGAAATGAACAAGTACAATTCAGTGATACCTCTGACCTTGGAATGAGTTATCTGATTTGTAGATAATATGTAGTATTAGATGATACTATATAGTAGATACTATAGTATAGTACATACGATATTATTATATATTTTGATCTGATTTCAGAGAAATATAATGTGGTAGTTGTCAAATTCAGCAGTTGCAAACAAATATATATAATTTTCTTCGTTATTACATTTATTAAGCATGTTTATATATTCAGCAAGTTTTTAAACAAGTTTTTTAGAAGACTAAAATTACTACCATTCCAGGACATAGAATGACTCTAATATTTGGGGGGGTAGATTTCAGTTGGCCACCCGGTCACAAATTGCCCATTTTGGGGAAAATTTCAGCAACTGTAGGTGAGACACAATTACTTCAATGATAAATTCATAGGCTCAGTGTGATTTGAGATATCTCTCTTTTTCTGTGAACCATGTACATCTCACCAAAGTACCACTTGTTATAACTACAAAATTGCACATAGTTATGGGAACCAATAATCTTTTCTTCCTTTTCCTAATTAATAGCATGCTTTAATGATTAGTTTCTCTCTTTCTTTCTTTTTTGCTTTTTGGAGGGCAATTGGGGTTAAGTGACTTGCCCAAGGTCACAGCTAGTTTTGTGTGTGTGTGTGTGTGTGTGTGTGTGTGTGTGTGTGTGTGTGTGTGTGTTAAGTGTCTGAGGCCAGATCTGAACTCAGGTCCTCCTGACTCCAGGGCCAGTACTTCACTGTGCCACCTAGCTGCCCCAATTAGTTTCTTTTTAAAATTTTTATTTACTTTATTTTTAGTTTATGGAATAAAACAGGCATTTCCATAACATAATATATTTTTTAAAAGATGATTGCACATGAAACTACAAATCTATTAAATTCACCTCGTCATTCCTTTTAAATACATAATGAAGTTATGTAATTTTTTCCTTTTTTTCTTCCCTCCCTCCCACCCTAGAGATGGCTACCATTAGACATAAACATGTATGCATCTGTAAAATAAGTCTATACATACTCCTATTTATCAGTTTTTTCTTTGGATGCAAACGGCATCGTCCTTCATATGTCCTTTGTACTTAATTTGGGTATTTATAAGAGACAGGATGACTTTGTCACTGAAAGTTATTCTTAAAACAATGTTGCTATTACTATATACAGTGTTCTCTTGGTTCTGTCCATTTCATTCCTCATTGTTTCATGCAAGTGTGCCCACGTTTATTATAGCACAGTATTATTCTATCACAATCATACACCACAACTTGTACAGCTATTCCTTAATTTCTGAAACAAACTAGTAATTGCAACCAGTGATATTGTTAACCTCCCAGAGTCAGTATGGAGAAAAGGAAGAATAGGTGCCAATGAATGTGTGATACTGATTACCTCACGTCTGAATGGGGGAAAGCATTCAGCATAGGGAGATTGCTGAGTATAGCCATGGGTCCCAGAAGATATTCTGAATTCTAAATCACTATCATCACCAATTTCTGTGTCCTAATCTCTTTTATATTGGTTCATTCACTTATTCATTCTTTCACTAAATATGTATTAAGTGCCTACTATGTACAAGGAAGGTATTGGCCAAAGATCCAAAAATAATAAATGCAGTCTCTGTTCTAGTGTAAAAATAACTATGATACAAAGAAGAATGTTAAGAACCTAAGACAGGTGCAAAGTACTTTAAAAGTTCTGAGGAGGGTAAAAACTACTTCTGGTGGGAGAATCAGTTACTTGAAGGCAATTCTTCCACCACAGAACAGAAGAAAATGGGGAGAGATTAGTCTGATCTTTTTAAGCTGACCCAAGTTCTTGAGTCCCTCAGGCCTAGAGGGCTTGGGAGAGCACATGTTAGGCCTGATTTTTATGGAAACAGAGGGACTATAAAAAAATTACGTGTTCACTAAAATCCAAAAATTTTTAAGGGTAAGAAATTGGAGGTAGCTGAAAGTAGGAAGGGGACGTTGAGAGACAAGAGAGATTGGAAATAAAAGAGATTGGGGAAGGGAAGGAGAGAGCAAAAAAGATTGTCTTCTGCAATGATGCCAACCAGTATTTTCTCTACAAATTTGCTTTTATTTTTTCAGGGCTTACAAGGAGCCCCTGGAAGCACAGGGGACAAGGGACCTCCCGGAGAACCAGTAAGTTTATCTCTAAAGTTTGCTAATAATAGACAACCTTTAAATTTCATGTACCATGAGTCCCACTCTGCTGTAGCTGAATATAATTAAAAGTAGCCTTCTATAGGCTAGTTATATTATGTAAATGTTTTATTATGAATACAGATTTTAGTGCTTTTCTTAAAGTTTTTACTACAGCCAAGTTTGGTACTATTATTCTGAGACTACTTATGGTGGATATATAGTGTTGAAACAAAGAAAAGTCTGTTGTATTAAATCTCAAAAGTTCTTGGTTTGAATGGTTTGCTGTTATCATTACACAGACACACAGACAGACAGACACACACACACACACACACACACACACACACTCACTCACATACTCTTTTACATGGCCAAATCTATAACAAAAGAGCACACAGTGAAGTCATACCCTACAAATGACAGACGCAAACATGCAAACATGACAAGAATTCAGTTATGTCAACACAAAAAATGACATCATGATTTCATATATGTGAGAGAGTTTCCATGGAAAAACTGATTGTGAAAGGGAAAGACCTTGTCAAGCCCACTCTCCTACATTTGGTTCTTTATTGCCCATGAAATCATTCCTCTGGTGAGTCATGTCAAATATAATTAACTGTAAAGTACTTCTAAGGTTTGTGATACAATATGATCTTTCAAGCCATGGTCTGATCTTATCCATCAGTTGACACAAAGGTTTATAGGTGCCCTTTGTATAATTCATTCAGTGAGTGACAGTATGTGGAAAAATTCCAGCAGTCAAATAGCTATTCTCACTGAACTCTGAGCTTATTTCCTCCTATACACATTTCCTCCTATACACATGTTCCATCTGTACAAGCCTCACAAACAATGATTCTGGATTTAACTCCTTAAGTAAAATACTTATTTCCTACTAAGTAGAAACTTTGTACACACATACAAAGAACAAAATAAGGGATATTATTCATTTTATCTCTCAATTTATTATGACTGGTTTTTCACCTTTTGGACCTCCAGTCCAATTCTATTTCCTTACTGGGGCCAACTCCAGTCCTGTTGGTCTATATCTTGCCACTGGCCCCAGATGGCTCCCGAGAAGAAAGTGAGGATGGTGACATTGCACAGCCTCCCTCACTTAAATCCAATTCACTTGCATGTCATGCCCTCACCTCCCTGATGTCATGGATCTCTTTGAGAATGAAAGACAAACAATATTTCCTTGCCAATTCTATTTGAATCAAAATAACATAGTTTTCTCCCAATAATCTTGGAAATTTACTTCCCCTTAACAAAGATTTCTTAAGCACCCGACTTGTTCAAGGCATTGAAGATACAGAGATGATATTGATCCAGTCCCTCCTTCTGAGTAGACATGTGCAGAGATAAATATAATATATGGTAGAGAATGAAGGGAGCAAAAAAGAGGCTCAGAAAAAAGTGGCCTGGACTTGTATGAGGAGAGAGAAAAACTTTTCACCTAGAGGAAGAGCAATCATCAGTATAAATTTCCCCATCTATAAAATGAGGAGGTTAAAGTAGGCCATCTAAGATTCCTGTCAGCTCTGACTCTGAGTGCCTATAGCAAGGCTGTAATTGAGTGCTATCAGCAACATCACTGACATTTATATAGCTCTTTAAGGTTTACAAAGTGCTTTGTACATATTATCTCACTTTGTTCCTGAAACAACCATGGGAGATAGGTGCTATTATTGTTTCCCCTTTTACAGTTGAGGAAGCTAAGGCCAGCAGAGGTTAATTGACTTGTCCAGGGTCCCACAGTTAATAAAAGTCTGAGGCTGCATTTGAAGTCACATCTTCCTGATCCCAAGCCCAATCCTCTATCTACTGTTCCACTCCAGTAGTGGCCTCAAGGCCACAGGTCCTCCATCCCTGCACTAGACTACTAAAATAGTCTTAGTTTAAGTTTAAAATTAAATTGAATTAAAATTTTTTATTAAAAAGTTAAATTAAAGGGCGGCTAGGTGGCGCAGTGAGTAGAGGCCCTGGAGTCAGAAAGACCTGAATTCGGATCCAGCCTCAGACACTTAACTCACACTGAAACAAAAACCTAGCCATGTGACCTTGGGCAAGTTACTTAACCCCAATTGCCCTCCAAAAAAGCAAAAAAAAAAGTTAAATTAAACTTAAGTTGTTTTTTTTAAACTATGTCACTGGAGTTATGGCAACTCAAAAGCCATGTTCCAATTCTTTGAACAAGGAAATATTTGTTACTTTACAAAGTTCAAAGTTTTGAAATGGCCCAATAGTATCACATAACACAAATCCCGTGTAAGAGCCTGGCAATCCAAAAGTGACCACTCAAGTTATAAAGTCAGGTGCCTGGTTAGCAAACCATTGTTTGAAAGATAACGGAGGTGGGATCACACATTTTGGTTTCTAGTTCTAATCGTGGAAACTTGGAGAGCACTGCCAAACTGAGAGAGAGCTTGAGCTTTCTGAGAAGTACATGAAGAGATGTTTAACTATGGATGCATACTTATGTTAAAAGTCAAGGGTCATTCCGAATCTGCAGCAGAAACCTGAGTTACTTTTCCCTGATAAGTGTCCAAATTGGCATCACCATAAGTATCCAGGGATATCCTTGACTTGGCCTTATGTAAATGTCAGGAAGGTAGTTGTTGCAAGATCATCCTTCATACCCACAACTTCCCTGAAAAGGTGTGTACAACCATGTTTCTAGAATGGTTTTTGCCAAATAAGCTGGGGAAATTCCCATGAGGCAACATTTCCTGGGGCAACAGGTTATTGTTATAGCTTCTCCCACTCCAGCAAAGCACAAAAGTAAGTAGCCCTAAAGATCCCTGGGGAAGTGCCTAGCAGGCTGTGGTTTCTAAATATGGGTTAATTCATCTATAAAAATTCCATGAATATGCTTGAGCACATAGCTCCCCTCACATCGACAAATAGATCCATTGATGTGGGCAATTTTAATGTTACTACAAAAAACTAATTATTCACTGTCCATTCACTTCAAAGAATACTGCTTAGTAATACAGTCTTCCTCTGCCAAAAAAGCCCCAGTATGCATTTCATTTCACCTTAGAGTGATTATACAATGTAAATATTATTAAACCCATAAAATGGGCACAGAGAAATTATTCAACTTGATTCTATACCAGACTGTTCACCAAACAGAATACAACTAGTTGAACATAACTTTTATTCCGCTAGAAGACCATATCGGGTCTTTCTAAAATTCGTGGTTAATGGCATATTAACCATTAGTAGAAAGGAATATGTCTTTGAATCTATTAGCCTTCCAATAACTTACCAGTGGTTGTGAGAGAATTTACTCTCATTGGTCTTAAAAAGATGCCATGAAAGAATAAGGGTTATGATAATGGCTGATATCTATATAAAACTTTAAGGTTTGTAAAATGCTATTAATGCATTACTTCATTTGATCCCTCAAACAACTCTGTGTATAGTTACTGAGGTACATATATTATCATCCCCATTTTACAGATAGAGAAACTGTGGCCCAGGTAGGTTACACAGCCAGTTAAATATCAGAAGTGGGATTTGATCTCCAATCTTCCTGACTTCTAGTACTTTTCCAATGGATAGGATAACACCACTCATTAATGCCGTGGTTTAGCATATGGTATATGCCATATTTAATATGTTGTATTTATTTAAATTAATTTAAATTCTCACAGTCAAGACTTTTGCATTTTTTTAAATGTAGGGGGCACGAGGACAACAGGGTGATGCTGGTCCTATTGGAGAAATGGGTCCTGAGGTAAGTTTCATTTATTTTTTTAATTATGAAAAAATAAATATATTGAACATGTGACATACAACCTACAATCCAGATGTTGGATATTTTAAAAATAATAATCATTTTAAAATGTTTCATTTTACATAAGGGGAGAATTTAAATTTGTAGAACTCTACCCCCTCCAAAAAAAATAAGGACAACTTCATTCAATGATACTAATTTTCTACTTCTAAACACCTCTTGAGAGGGGTTGTAGTGTGATGGATAGAGACTGGGGATTAGAGTCAGAGAATTGGGATTCATGGCCATCCTTTGCTCCATACTGGCTGTGTGATCCTAGGCATATCACTTCATCTCCCAGTGCCCCCAGACCACTCTTTAAGACTACAAATTATATAACAATGGCCAATGTGCAGAGTGGGTTTCCTCTGCAGGGAGTTCCTGGCACCAGTGAAATCACAGGTATGGACCCCAAAAGCTCCCCTTATGGCAAGTAATGGAACAGGAAGTAAACAATTCTCTCACAGATTGAGAGTGGACTTTACTCAATGCCTCCCTTCTAGGTTTTATATCTTCTTTAAAAGAGGCCTAATGGGGCAAGTTGAAAAATAAGCCAGGTTGATTAAAAAAAAAAAAAAACAGCCATACTTGTTCCAAGACTAGGGAATGATAAGAAAGGAAAAAGCATTTATATATACTATGTGCCAAGGACTATGCATTAAACACTTTTATAAATGTTATATGGTCTTCATGACAACCCTGAGATGCTCCATTTTACATATATGGAAACCGAGGCAAGCAGAGGCTAAATGATTTGCCCAGAGATACACAGCTAGAGTCGGAGGCTGGATTAGAATTCAGATCTTCCTGATTTCAGGTTCAGGTCTCTAACCACTTTACCACCAGCTGCCTCTACAAAGTAGACAGGACAAAGTAAAACCTCTTTATTGTGGTTTTTATATTTTTCCCTTGAAAACAATAAATTGCCAAAAAATCGGCCCTGAGAGATTAATTGGAGATGACCCTGAATGCAAAGTTGGTCAGATCCCAATCAAGCCAGGAAGTCTTTGAGTATGGCCCAATGTTAGACTTTATGGATGTCTATCATTTTTAGACTACTGTTGATCAGTGCAAAGAGGCTTATCCCAAAGTTCGCCATAGATCAATGAAGTTTTGACTGCAGTAACTCTTGAAAGCTGTTTTCTGAGGTGGAAAAGAGATGGGATCTGTGTTGATTTCTGGAGTTCTACTTGAAAGTACAGAGCCTTAAATGTGTCTATTTAAGGATAAGTATAAATGCTTATACTAGACAAAAATAAGTTTCCTGATTCTCTAAAGGAATTCTTTGGCAAAAGGACCTGAAATTTTTATGGACTTTTGTTTAACCAAAAGTCATGAATTTGTCCACAGGATGTGCCATTCTAGCAGTACCTAAAGGTTTCTGGGGCATTTCTTTGGAGATGTATGCTCAATCAGAGCCTCCTCAGAGAGGAGAGAAATTATCTCTGCCCTGCCTCTGAAGGCACTCTGAAGACACTGCCTTTCATACTTCTCTCCTTATTCACAGAAGCAAATGTTATACATGAGCATTCTTGAATATTTTAGCTCATATGTACCATATTCTCTTAGTCAGTGGATTACTATGGTTATTGGAGAGAAGCTAACATTTATTTTATAAATAATATGTCAAAATGTCTTATTTTAGGGACCTCCAGGCATTGAGGGAGAGATCGGTCTACAAGGAGAGCCAGGTACAAAGGTAACTTTCATCCATCAAGGATTTCTTCCATCCACTGAGTTCCAAAGAATTGCCATGTCTGGATAATACTTAACCAGAAATCTCAAGAAAAGGGGAGGAAGAAGGACATCCAACAGAAGAGGCAAATTGCTGCAGAATTCTGCCCTCCCTCCTCTATGGCATGTGCACCATGACAAGGAAATGTGTTTGTTTCAATGATACAGTACTTTACCATTTTTATTCTACATTTCAGGGAGACCCTGGGCCAGCAGGTGGTGTTGGGGCATCTGGAGAACCAGGATTAAGAGTGAGTGTCTAATAAAAATTCATTTGATGCACTAGGTTGTCTATTCTAAAGATGCAAAAGTTACCAGCATTTCCATTTCAATCAAATAACATGATAAATGTCTCTGATTTGTTGCAAAATAATGCTGGCCATATTCCAGAATTTCTAAAAGTATGCTATACATTGCTAATGCTATCCAGCTGTAATTCAGCTGCTTTTAGAACTCTAGACATGTATTGAGAGTGCTATTGCCCAATTTATATAATCCCTGGGATTTTTCCTAATACTTGAGGAAAAGGAGTGACTCATATATACCAATAAAATTACTTCTATTTATTCATCTGTAAAATTAGGGAGTTGGATTTGATAGTCACAAAGTTTCATTTCAGGCTCTAAAATTCTATGATATTGTGATTCTGTATTGTTGAGTTAAATTACTGATCAGTCCAATGACAAAATCATAGCAATATAAAATTGGTAAGAACAAAGAATGGTGCATTGAATTCACCACTTGACCTGGAGTCAGAAAGGCCTAAATTCAAATCCAGCCTCAGATACTTTCTAGCTGTGTGACCTTAGGCAAGTCACAATCTCTATCTGACTCAGTTTCCTCAACTTATGCCTCAGAGTTTTTGAGAGGGTCCAAGTAGATAATATTAGTAAAATGTTTAGCCCAGTGCCTGGCATATGGTAGATGCTTAATGTTGTTTCCTTCCTTTCTTGTTCACCAGAGGCATAATTAATTAACTAATGCACCAGAAGACTTTAAGCCCTGCTAGAAATGGTACATACTGTGGACAATTTCATCATCTCATAGGGTTTAGTTATACTACTTTAAAAGAAGTTCATTTTATCCTGTGCTCCTTACCCAAAATATCTTCCATCCTCAACATCAGCAGAAATGAAAACCTGACATTTCATTTTCAAGATCAGATAGGCTAAATTTAGATTGACCCACTAAACTATTAATATTAATTTCCTATTAAAGATATATCTCCTAGAACACTACTTTCCAAAAACCCACATTCCTTTTCTCACATGTCAGAACTATTCAATACAAAACAGATTCTTTTCAGGTCACAAACCCAGTTTGTATTAATGTTATTATGCTACCACAACAAAGCCTCCTATAGAGGTCTGTCTGAAGAAGATTCTAGAGTTACTATCTCCAGACTACTGAATAAGGGTAATAAGCTCCTTGAAGGTATATATACACTGTTCCATTCTTGGCTTAGAATTTCCAAGACCTGGCACAGGTACGATGGGTTCGTAGAAGGTGCCCAATAAATGCTTGTTGATTGATTTCCACTTTGCATTTTGAAGTTTCATTTTATCTGCTTAGCAGGAAAATTATGTTAGAGCAGACTCAATCTAGTTCATTTTTTATGTTTGATTTTATTTCCTCTTTCCTTTCCTCTTCCATTCCCCTTCCCTTTCCTTTCCTATTTTGCTCTTTATTTTCATTTTTGTTAGCCCAGGAAGAAAATATCAATAAGTTTGAATTCACCTTTGACTGGCTCAGGAAAGAGGAGGACAGATCCACCTGTTTGGTGTATTTTTTTATGTAACTTGTAGTCAGGATAAACTGGGCTTAAGTCCCTTTTCAGACCCTTCTGTGACTCTAGGAAAGTCATAAAACCTCTCTGTACCTCATTTCCCTCATGTAAAACGAGGGCCTAGATTTGATAGTCACTAAGATCACTTACAGCTCTAAATTTCTTTTTTTTTGGAGGGGGGAAGGTAGGGCAATTGGGGTTAAGTGACTTGCTCAAGGTCACACGTCTAGTTTTTGTGTTAAGTGTCTGAGGCCAGATTTGAACTCAGGTCCTCCTGACTCCAGGGCTGGTGCTCTATTCATTGTGCCACCTAGCCACCCCAGCTCTAAGTTTCTAATACCATGATCCTATGATCTCTGTCTTATGATATACATTTCTGTGAATTCCAGAGACACACCTCTGTTTTAAAGAGTCAATCTTGCTGTTTTTTAATTTTCATCTATCATCTGGTTATTCAAGTTATGGGGCACAGAAACATTCAAAATATAACATATTAAACTACTTGATGATAATAATAGTTAACAACAATAATAATACCTAACAATTATGTAGAACTTACTATGTGTTAAGCAGTGTACTAAACACTTTATACTTTTTATCTCCTTGAAAATGACAGGAAAGTAAGTATAATTTTATGATGTGAACCTGTGAACAATTGTCCAAGGACCAGGGTTACAAAATGAACATCGCATGACCTTTAATTGACTAAAGTTTATTATCTTGCTAGGATTTGACTGTTTTAGATTCACAATATTCTGGCTACTTACATCAGCCATGGGAAGCAAATTAAGCAATTATTATCATCATGTCTGTTTGCTATGGAAATGAAGGAACAAATGGGATAGAAAGCTTCATTATGTATTCTTTCCTCAACTATCTGGGATGTCCAGAGGCAATTTTTTTTCAATTAAAATACCTTTCTTAGCAGCCTTAGTAAGGAACTTTTTTTTTAATGTTTCTGTCTTTTCACACACAAATTAGGGTGAACCAGGAACTCCTGGAGAAGATGGTCTTCAAGGAAAAGATGGAGCAAAGGTGATAACAATATTTCTGGTGTAGTAAAAACCTAAATATTATTTCTATTTGTAATGTGCCCTGAATGAAGGGATATGATATACAAGAAGTGATGTAATGCAATGTAACACTCTTGCCCCCGCCCCTTGCTTTTATTTTTATGTTTCAGGGTCACATTGGAGACAGGGGACCTCCTGGAGAGCCTGGGGAGCAAGGAGAGGCAGGTTTACCAGGAATTATAGGACCTTCAGGTGGACCAGGAACAATTGGCCCTCCAGTGAGTACTGTCTAACTTTCTTCTCCAAATACTCAATGAGTTTATGTCCCTCTTTAATGCCTAGCAAACAGGTGGAGTTGTTGAATTGAAACTAGGAAGAAAGGATATGGCACTGCTTTTAGACCTTTCTTAGCAATATAATTAATAATAACTATAAATCATCATTGCATTTATTGTTGTTTGTTCAGTCATTTCAGTGGTGTCCAACTCTTTGTGACCCCATTTGCAGTTTTCTTGGCAAAGATATGGGAGTGGTTTGCCATTTCTTTCCAGCTTATTTTATAGATGAGTTAACTGAGGGAAACAAGGTGACTTGCCCAGGGTCACAAAGCTAGTAAGTGTCTGCGGCCACATTTGAAGGAAGGTCTTCTTGACTCAAGACCCAGCAAAGGTGAGAGGTTACTACTACCCCACCTATGGAAAATTATTACAATAGGAAATTCAGAATTCAGAAGTTCAAGGGAAAAATATCAGAAGATATATATGAACTGATACATGAAGAAGCAAACAGAATAAGAAAAATACATCCATCTTGAATCCACGTGCCTGCCATATAGCACACATCCCTCCATTTGTCCACAAGGGTATTTTTTTTCCTTTTGGAGGGCAATTGAGGTTAAGTAACTTGCCCAAGGTTACACAGCTAGGTTTTTGTTTGTGTGTGTTAAGTGTCTGAGGCCGGATCCGAACTCAGGTCCTTCTGACTCCAGGGCTAGCGCCCTACTCACTGCGCCACCTAGCCACCCCCCACCACAAGGGTATTTTTGAGAGATTTTGTAAAATACTTTACTGAAATCCTTGTTTTGCCAGACTAGGCTTTTACAATTTCTACCTCTATGGGTTCCTCTTTATTAACCAAAATCAGTTCCATTCCTTGTTCCACCTTCTAAAGAATGAAAATACTATTAAAGCAAAGTAAGTTGCTCTGCCTTTAACATAGAAAGACAGCAAATGTCAACACAAATGGCAACTATAACCTCTCTCTGTGCAAAGTTTGTTATCTATTTACCTATGTATTTCTTCCTTCTGTCTATGTACTCTGTAAAGCTATTCCCACCCCTGTATTATATCTATTTCTTCCTCTATTGATCCTCATCTAAATATTCTCTACCATACTTCTCCCCCACCTCCAGCTTGTGGATTTCCTCATAGGAGTAAATTAGGTTAATATTCAAGGTTACTCCATTACCTCTCTAATCTGTACTTTTGGAATATATCCATGTGTGCGTGTGTGTGTGTGTGTGTGTGTGTGTGTGTGTGTGTGTGTGTGTATACACCCTATACACTCTATTACTATATTCCTATCACAGTCATGTAATGCAAAAAAAAATCATTATAATACATATAGTTAAATCAATCTTACTACATTAACATCTCTAGTTCCCTTTTTTTAATTAAGCTTTTTAAATCTTACACTACAGTGATCACTTGAGTAGTAGCCTAGACCCTGAATAAGATAAGTAACATTCTGTGAATTTCAATTAAGCCATTAATACTGAGGCCAAGAATAATTAAGGGACTGGCTACTGGATTTTCCTGTGAGGGATAGACTAGAGACAAGATAAGAAAGCCTCCTTACCTCTCTGTAAACTCACATGTTTTCCTATCCATGTATGAATGCTACATTTCTTCATCTATAAAATGAGTGGGTTAGACGGGATTGCTTTGGCAGTACCACCCAGCTCTAAAATGGTATGTAAGGTTTTATGAATCTGTCTGTCCATTGACCCAGACATGATCTGTTGTACCTTCTTTTCCTCCTCCCACTTGTAATAGTGGGGATTCCCCAAGGTTCCTCTCTCATCTCCTCCCACAGTTTCAACTATTCCTCCTACAAAGATGATTACTAAGTCTACATCTTCTGCTGTCCTCTCACCTTTGCTGAAGTATCACCTCTCCTCCTGTTCACTAGACCTTTCCACTTATTCCACTTATAATAATAAATATATTATTATATCAAGTTTAGTGTGTCCAAAGCAGCTCCATTGTTTTGTCCCTCCTAAAAAATTTGTTTCCATGTTCTAACTCCTCAATCAACAAAACTAAACCTTATTTTTTTACCATGTTACTTTATCTTGTTCTTTCCCCCATCCCCACAATAGACAGACAGTCGTCAATTTAATCAGTGCCTAATTTGAATAGTTCCAAGGACAAACAAAAAATTTTGCAATTGATCAGGAAAACTTCAAATATAAAGAAAAAGAAATTTGAATAACTCAAGAGTAGATGGTGCATGGGGCAGCTAGGTGGTGCAGTGAGTAGAGCGCTGGCCCTGGAGTCAGAAGGACCTGAGTTAGGATCCGGCCTCAGACACTTGACACACACACAAACAAAAACCTAGCTATGTGACCTTGGGCAAGTTACTTAACCCCAATTGCAACTCCAAAAAGCAAAAAAAAAAAAGAGTAGATGGTGCAGTAAATAATAGTGGCTGGGTCTGGATTCTAGAAGACACCTCTTCCTAAGTTCAAATCCAGCCTCAGACACTAGCTGTGTGAACCTGGGCAAGTCAGTTGACCCTGCTTGCCTCAGTTGCGTCATCTATTAATGATCTGGAGAAGGAAGTGGAAATCACTCCAGTTTCTCTACCAAAAAAATCCCGAAAGGGATCCCAACATGACTGAAAACAACAACATTCTGTATCCACTGGAAACCACAGAAAAGAATGAAATAATCTGTTCTGAAAAGCAAAGGAGTTCAAGCCACTACCCAAAATGACATACCCTACAAACATGAGCCTAAAAGTGAATGAAAAAAAAAAGAAAACATTCATTAAAAAGAGACAATTGAAGCAGCAGGAATGAGCAAATTATTTTAACTTGCAAACAACCAAAACATAAGAAAGGCAAATGAGTACAACTATCAAGGAAATTACTAGTAACAACATAAATCACCCCATCTCTACAGACTATTAAAAGAAAAATAAACTAGAAAAAGAAATATACTGACAGGGTTCAAAAAAGAAAAAACAACAGTCATTAAGAGATTTCTTTCTAAAAGCACACAAAGGATTCAAGATGAAAGTAGAACTTAAAGAAAGAGGAGAAATAATGGTGGAAGAGCAGACCTGAAATGACATGGGCTGCACCTGCCCTGCAGGTGAATCTTGTATTTTCTGGGACTGAATTGTACTATGGGAAGGAAGATGCATAAAAGAGAAGAAAATTGCAAGATAGAGGTGAATTAATGATGTGCCCTAATCAAATCTACCATCAATAACAAAGGATAGCTAGCTTCTTTAATCTCTCAGCAAGAAAAGGAAGTATAGGGGAATGAATGAGGTGACAAAGGGGAAAGATTGAAACAGGGAAAATAAATGAGGACATCTTGACCCATTGAGATCTGGACTCTTCATGGGTGGAGAGATATGGTCTATGTTGGAAAATTAGGAATTTCCAAGGGAGTAATAGTTCCTACTGGGAGTTGGTACAACAGAGACTACTTCCTCCAAGAGAATTTTGTGCCTCTGTGGATAACATTCCATCTCTGAAGGAAAATTGGAACTCCTAGGGGAAACCAGCACCCAACAGAATAAGTGGGGACCCAGAGAGGAGACTGCATGGTAAATGGCAGGGGCAGGGAGGGCAAGGAGTAGCATTGCACCTCATAGTTTAGAATTCTGGGGTATTTCTACCATGGGTCTATGTCTTCCTGGGGGGAATGGTACTTTTAAGAATGATGCTTAATATAGGTAAAAGGATAAGATTTTAAGGCAATAACAGGTATTGGTTAGATGAGAGAACTCAAGCTTGGTACATGAAAAGCTTTAGTTCTAAGTATATAGACTATGAATCAAAGAATAAAGTTGAGAATAGATAGGAAAAAAGAATTTATGAAGAATACAAGGTTAAGATATCCTTCTTAGGAGAAAAAAGGAGTATGAAAAGACAAAAAAAACTGACAAAAGTATTTTAAAGAGTGAAGAGGAGAGGGGATTTTGAATTAGCCACTTAAATGAGAAGGAAAAAAAGAAGGGGGAAGGAAGGGAAAACTTAGATCATTAAATAAAATTATGAAAGAAAAAGAAACCAGTAAATTAAGTGAAACTCCCAAATGAGGAAAAGGATTAACAAATAGGAAGAAGAAAGTTTGAGGGTAGAGGAAAGGAAACTTGATATAGAACTTAGAGTAGACTAGGCAAAATCATGTATAGGAACAGAGTACTGACAAAAGAAAAATGCAAATAAAAATATTCTAATTCAAAAATAAAAAAATTATTACTAGAGATGTGATTGGAGGAAAATATAAACCTAAGTCATCATTTAAATTGTAAATGTATTCAGTAACCTAATAAAGTAAGAGTGAGGGTACATATGAGAACAAAAACCCCATAATCTATGCCTTACAGAAGGCATATTTCAACGTCAAAGGCACACATCCAATAAAATGAGAGGCTCTGAAAAATTTATTATGCATCAGGTAGCTCCAAAAAGCAGAACTTGCAAAATGAGTTTTGGAGGTATTCAAGCAGAGACACTTGTTAGGTTCATTGTGATGGGAGTTCTTTTGGGGACATGGATTGATTGATCTAGATGGTTGCTGAGTGCCCTTACAATTCTAAACTTTGTGATTCCGGGATAATATGATATCTTTTTGGTGTGAAAGGTGAGGGAGTAAAAAGTGATTATAAGATTGCTAACTTGTATGACTAGGAGACAGTAGTATCATTAAAAAAACAGGAAAGTTAGAAAAAGGTCAAGGTTTTTCGGGGAAAGACAGTAAGTTCTATTTTGTAAGGGTTGAATTGGAGACATTAATCAGGTGTAAATATCCAGTATCCAGGTCAGAAATGTTCAGTAGGCAGTTAGTATTGTATAACTGGTTTTTAGGATAAAAACCAGGGATAGAAATAGATGCCTTGAAGTCATCTACATAGAAATAGAAGCTGATGATATAAAAAGAGGAAGTACATAGAGGGCAAAGAAGTTAGCACAAGACAGAGCTGTGGCATACATGGAGTATATGGAAGACAACCCAGCAAAGGACATTGAGAAAGAGTACCCAAATAAGTAAGGGAAGATCCAAGAGGAAAATGTCACAAATACCTAAAGAAAAGAGAGTTTCCAGGAAGAGGGGGGTGTTCAAGGCGTCAAATGTTTCAGAAAACTCATTGAAGATGAAGACTTTCTTCAGAGCCAAGTAAACTTCATGGATCCATAGGAGAAGCACTTCCACAGTAAGACATAATCTGTATGGCAGAATAGATGTTTCTTCAAAGAATCCCTGTGTCTCTGAGGAACACTTGATTTGTTTAATGGGAATCCCCAAACATGAGTAGGCTCTGCTTTGCCTTTGGTGTGGGGCCCTATACTGTACCTTTTTTTCCCCATATGAACTCATTCCCCCTCTGGGCATTCACCCTCCACAGTACCAGCATCTGAGACCTTTGTGAAGATAGAGTTCCAGCTTCTTGCATAGCATAATATGACAAGTTCTCTCACTGTAAAAATATCTTCCCTTTAGTTTTATTTGGCTCAGTCCCCACAAAAGTCACCTTTAAAGTTTTTATTGTTTCTTTTTTCTGAAAGGAATAGCATACTGTTGCCATCAACAGTAGTGAGAATCTATCAGACTCTAGTTACCTCACATGGCTATGAGAAAATGGAGTAGGGGAATGAATAGTCTCAACCATCCACTCATTCACTCAGCAGATACTGATGAAGTACCTACTATATATAAAGCATAAACACAATGCTTGTTGGTGGGGAAGAGACAAAACTTAGGCAAGACGCTATCTTTGTCCTCATAATACACCATCTAGGAAGTTAAAATGTGGTATTTGGAAAACAGACATAGAAAGAGCAGCATAAGGAAATGATCTCTAGAAATGAGGAAGAAAAGGGAATCGTGGTAGAGGAAAAGGGACGGGGAGAGGCTGAAGACAAAATTTTCCCATTTCACAATTTTACTTCAGTCTGGCTGGGCTTATCTTAATGTCTTTTGGCGGGGGAAGGGGGACGGTGCAATCATGTGTTCCTTTCATTCTTCTGATTGCCATTCTGGCACATTTTATGTGCCCTTAGGCTCATAAACCCAATAAAAATACCATGACATTTTCAAAAGAGTTTTCATAAGCCAAGGAATTGTTGCTTAATCGAGCCTTCTGAAGTTAGAATTGTTTTCATCCGTCAAGGTCTTCCTTAGCTAGGCTTTGTAGTAAAGAATACACAATTTAGTTCAATTCTAAGCATTGATGAAACACTGACTATGTGAAAAGCATTTTGCTAAGCACTAGGGATAAAATTATACAGTCCCTATCCACAAAGAGCTTACATTCTAATGGGGTAAGTAGAGGTGGAATATGATATAGACACAAAAATAGATAGATAGATAGATGATATATACACAAGATAGGAAAGATAAATGCTCAGGGAAAATTTGAAGAATGAACAAGATATAGACGAATCAGAGAAGGTTTTGTGAAGGAGGCAATACCTAAGCTGAGCATTGAAGGAAATGCAGAATTCTAAAAGTTAGTGATGAGAAATAAGTACATCTCACACTTGGAGGCAGTAGAGGAATGTAGTACACAGTAAGGTAACTTGGATTCAGATCCCATATCTGATGCTACTGTATGAGCATGGACATAGTTCTTAACCTCCCTGAGATTCAGTTTCCTCATCTATAAAATGGGAACATTAAGACTTTTAGTGTCTAGCTTGAAGGATTATTGTTGGGAGGATCACATGATATAATTTAAATCATTTAGCAAACTTTAAAATACTAAAAAGAAAATATCAAGGCATTCAGGTCCAATGTAGCTGGAACACAGATTTCACACATGGGAATAATGTGAAATAAGGCTGAAAAAAATAGGTTGGAGTCAGGTTATGGAGAGTCATAAATGCCAAGCTAAATCTGTATTTTGTCCTAGAGAGAAAATAAGGAGCCCCAGAAGGTTTTTGAGCAGGGGTGTTACTGTACCTTCAGAGTTGTGCTTTTCTAAGTATGGAAAGGAAGACAGTGTGGAGAGGAAAGGGTGTGGAGGTAGAGATGCTTTCTAGGCTGCCACAATAATCCAGGCAAGAAGTGAACAAAGTTGAAGCAGTATAAATAAAGATAATGAGTACAAGAAATGTGGGAGAAGAATAAACAAGATTTGGCAACTGGTTGAATTCAGGGGAAGGGTGCTGTGAGTAAGGAAGAGGGAGATGACACCATTCATCTGTTTGGGTTTGGGTTTTTTTTTTTGTTTGTTCGGGTTTTTTTTTTTTTTGTTCAGTTTATAGAGCAAACTTTAGAGCCTTTTAAATGCTAGTGTATGTTATTGTTCTTTTCTCTTTTTCTTTCTTTCCTTTTTAATTTATTTTTGTTACATTTTAAGTTCCAAATTTAATCACCCCACCCCATACTAGACAAGGCTACCATTTGACTTGTCTTAAGGATTAAAGTGTACCTTTGGGTCTGAACAACACTTCAAGAGTGACACCAATATCAGATTTCTCCAGTTTGTCCCAAGTTCCAGAGTCAGTCTTCCTCTTAAAATTAGTAAGAATACCCCCAGCACCTACCTGATTTCTGTTTGATTTCTCCATTAAAATGTACAACAACATTTGGAAGGTGTGACATTGGACCAGTTACTACAGAAAAGAAACTTGAATGCCCCATTGGAGAAACATCTTCCTGACTTAACGTCATCTATGCCTAAAGATTCTGTTGTAGTGGTAGCTGGGACCTAAGAATATGTAGACAAGTTGAGTTCAAAGTTAAATAGATAAAAAAATTAATCTTCTGGGCAGCTACGTGCCACAGTGGATGGAGTGCTAGGTGTGCATTCAGGAAAACATCTTCCTGACATTAGTTGTGTCACTCCAGGCAAGTCAAATAACCCTGTTTGCCTCAGTTCCTCATCTGTAAAATGAACTGGAGTAAGAAATGGCAAACTACTCCAGTATTTTTGCCAAGAAAACCCTACATGGGGTCATGAACAGTCAGACACAACTGAAAAACAACTAAGCAGAGTTGGAAGGTACCTTGTAGAGATCATCTAGTAATGATTCTATATTTTCCAGACAAGGAAACCAAGGCCCAGAGTTGTACAAGGTTATACAACCAGTTAATGGCAAAAATCAGTGTTGAGTCCAACTGGGGGCTCCTTCTTTTTAATTCTATTAAATCATCTTTAAAGTGAAGCTTTGAAATCAAGGGGACTGATATTCCAAACTATGGAAGCAGCCACTGTTCTTTATCAGCTGGGGACATTTTGCCATTACCTGCCAATTCAAGATTCTTGGCCTTTTGAAAATGTTAAAAATAAGAATGGAGTCTTGAACTGAGAGGAAGTGGCAAATTGGGAAGGGTTCAGAAGTTGGTTGAGATTGCTCCAAGCTGAAGTATATTCATCCAGAGATCATTTGCTTTGTTTGGTCCTAGCTTAATTTTAATCATGGAGGAGGCACAGCATAGTGGATAGAAAGCTGAATGCCAAGCAGAGTTGGGTTCGAGTCATACCTTTGTGACTCTGGGCAAGTCACTTAATTTCTCATTGCCTGAGGCAACTCAGCAAACTATCAGAGAAGGTGCTAACCTGAATTGGTAGAGGGAGTTTTCTCATCAGAGAATTCCATATCAATGAAGTCTTAGTTTTGGGTAGATCCTACCCTAATAGAGCAATATGGATATACAATCTGGAGTATATTTACAGGTAAGAATATGTCAGCTTTGGCAGCACCTTAAGGTTCTCAAAGAAAATTAAGAAAGTAATTAATTTGAATTTAAATATAGACTTTTTAAAGGCCTAGACCTTTGACTATATTGCCATCAGGAAATTATTTTTCAGAAAGCTTTCACTGCCAAGCATATTAGCAACTTCTGCAATTTATTATCCTTAGAAAGTCATGTGGGGAACTGAAAAGTTAAGTGACTTACCCAGAGTCATATGGTCAATGTATACCAAGGCAAGACTGGAACCCAATTTCTCCTGACTTCAGGAACAGTCCAACAGGCACAGGACAAACTAGCTTTCTGTCCAGCACTCTACACTACCTCTTGGGCTTAGAATAGACAGAGACATAAACATAGACATAGAACTATATCATTTAGCATTTTTGTAGGAAGGAGGAAAAACAAAAACAAAAATTGGGGGTTGTAGTCATAACTCCCAGATATGGAGAATCCCTAATTTATTCTATACAAGGGCACTGCCAAAAGTAATGATCAAAGCTGGCATTGAAATAGCTTTTTAAGGCTAGCAAAGCCCATTACAAATATTACCTCATTTGATCTTCCCAACTGCTCTGTGAGGTATCCCCATTTTACAGATGAGGAAAGTGAGATAAAGTGATTTGCCCCAGTCACAAAGCTAGTGAGGCTCAAGGTTGGATTTCAACTCAAGTCTTCCTAAATCTAGGTCCAGCACTCTATCTACTGCACCACCTACCTATCATGTTTGTGTTCCATCAATGCTCTATTTATTTAATATTTTTACTGTTATGGTTACTTCAATGGAACCGTGATCTTCCTCCCCCATTGCCAATAGACATCCATCCACACCTTTTCAATATGTTCAGTTCCTCCATAAATCCCACATTAGAGGATATACCCATTATTCCAGCTGCCATCTTCTGGATCTTTTGCCGTTTCTTGATTACTAGTGCAACACTCAGGCTGACCATCTGCTCTCCATCATTCTCACTACTTAATCAGCTTTGAAATATAAAAGTGTTCCTGTGGCTATTAATAAAACATGTCCAATCCCCCAAATGTCCCCAATTTTTGCTAGTATTTGAGCCTGATGTTTTAATCTGCAAGTATTCAAATGTCTAACTATGGGTAACACTAAATTTAAACAACCAACACCTTGGAACAAAGATTGCTTATGAATGACTCAAATAACAGACCAATCAATGAAATAAACAAACTAGCCCAGCTCTGTGAATAAAATTGAACCAAGACTAAACAAAAGAGCAAAGCAAATTATCTCTGGATTTATATGCTTTAGCTCTGGCAGACTACCAAAGCCCTTCCCACTCACCCCCTCTGTCTTCCTGTCTCTGTCTCTCTGTTTCACTGTCTCTCTGACATACACATTTGGAATAGATAGATGGATAGATGGATGGATAGATAGATAGAAATAGAGATAGAAATGTACATACACACATACCTATCTATGTGTGAAGAAAACTTAGAACAACAATCTCTGCAGAAAGGATTTAAGGGAGATGTATTCTGATGGCTATGAAAGAATTTAGAATGAGAAATTCTCAGTCACTAAAGTCTTTTAGCCTTAAATTTTTAATGGGCATATTCCTGGCTTCTTCCTTTTTGCCTCAGATCCCCACTGAACTAGATACTCTGATGCCATTGGAAAAAATGTAATGTTTCAACATTTTCGCATATTTTGAATCTACTTCTTTGATTCATCTATCTAACTTTATCACTTATTAGTTGTGTGACCTTAAATGGAGAAATTGACTTCTTGGAGCCTTAGTTTTCTCATCTATACAATAAAATTACTGACACTCTCACTTCTTTTACCACTCTAGGGTATACCAATGCTGGGCTATTCTGCAGTTCAAATGTAGTGAACAGCACTGCATATCAAAAAGTGCTATTTAAATATGAGTTATTATAAGGAGGTGAGGGAGGAGGTGTAGCTTGGTAGAAAGAGTGCTAACCTGAGAGTCAAAAGATCTGGAGTTGAGTTTAATGCTTGTATTTACTGGCTATGTCACCTTGTCCTGTTTTTTTTATTGTTTCTTTTTTTCATTTCTCAGATGAGCATAATGCTGGTAAAGGAAAGCATGCCTTAGAGCAGCAGCATCAAACAAATAGAAAAGGCCCCCCCCCACAGAACGATCTCTAAGGGGTGTTTCATTTTATTCTCATTTATTTTGTTAAATATTTCCCACTTGCGTTTTAATCTGGGTGGGTTGTTCTCAGAAGTGTTGTGGTCTCCGCAGGCTGGAGGACTGACACCTTGATTTTCCAGAATTCTTGTGAGGACCAAAAGTCATGGGTATAAATCACTTTGTAAGCTAAACATGCCGTATCAATGAGTGATTATTCTTACTTGGAGGATCAATCAAGTCAAGCAGATTATAAATAATTGTTGAGTTCTTACTATTTCAAGTAGACCTTTCTTACGTACTACATTCAAGGCACTGATCTAGATAGATAGACAGACAGACAGACAGACAGACAGATAGACAGACATAAATATCTGTATCTCTGACCTATTGAGAAATATTTTGTACTTATATATAGCATATAATATATACTTATACATGTACTTATATATAATATATACTTGTATATGATATGTACTTATATATAAATTATATAATATGCATATATGTGTATGTATATGATATCCTAAACATCTTGTGTACTTTTAAGTCATTAAGTCTAAAAATCTGCACCAAGATATTTGGGACACCCTGGATAAAACACCCATTTTCACAGTCCCCAAGATTTGTCTTTTTTTTTTTTTGGAGGGGGAAGGCTGGGCAATTGGTGTTAGGTGACTTGCCCAAGGTCACACACTTTGTAAGTGTTAAATGTCTGAGGTCAGATTTGAACTCAGGTCCTCCTGTCTCCAGGGCCAGTGCTGTTTTTATTGCACCACCTAGCCACCCCACCCAAGACTTTATTTTAAGCAGAATTAAAAATCATATCAAAAAGTTTGTCAGTGAAAAAAGTTTTTTTTAATTTAAAAAAAGTTTGTCAGTGGAACAAAAGATAATTCTAAAGTTAGCGCAATCATCTTTCTAAATTTTAAATTCAATTAGACCTCCAAGGATAGAGAGTTTAACTAATTTGTCCCCTAAATTCAGGAGCCTAAGGAGGTCTGGCTAGCCAAGCTCAGATGTTTAGGATGTGAGTCAGTTCCTCATGTATCTGCTCATTCATTCAAAAACTATTGATTGAGTGCCTCTTATGTACAAAGCACAGTAGTAAACCCTAACTTGTTTCTTTTCTAGACCTCTCTGGAGTCTGTCAGTCTTTGAGTGACAAATGTGAATTTCCATCCTCGTTTCTAAACAATAAAATGGATAGAATAGAGAATGATTTTGCTATTTTTGAACTTTCAGCTTGGCTAACACGTACATCATTTACCCAAGTCATGATTTATATGTTGACTTATCACTTCATAAATGCAGGCCTCCCTGAAGGTTTTGTCTTCTTTCTTTCTGGGCACTCTCATTCTCAGTGATCTCATCCACTTATACATTTTGACTAACAAGTCTACATGGTTAACTCCCACCTATATATCTCCAACGCTGATGTCTCTCCTAAGCTGCAGACCAGAGTTTCCAACTGTCAACTCTTCATCTCCACGTTCTCTTCTATCCCAAACTTGTAATTCTCCAATGGATTTGTGATCTCATCATTGCAATGACTTCCTTCCAGTGATAAAGATCAAAAAACCTAATTCATATCTGTTCATTCTCTGCAATTTTTGTCCATGTCCTACAAAAAATTTGACATGGAGGACCCACCCAAATTGCTAGGAACCTTCTTCACTTTCTCTTGTAAAAAACCAACGAACCTGCAAGCTCAGTTTCCCTCACCAGATGAACAACCCACCTTTTTATTTAACTTTACAATAATGTCCTTTATAAAATACTTCTCTCATGATCACAGAATTTAAGAAATGAAAGGGAATTCTCTTTCCCCTTCCACTCAGCTAAGACTACTCTTTCCACAATTACCAATGATCTCTTAATTGATGAATCTGATGCCCCTTCTCAGTCTTCTTCCTTCCAAATTTCTCTGTAGTATTTGACACTACAGACCACTCCATTCTCCCAAATAATCTTTCCTTCACTTTCTTGACAGTGCTTTCTCTTGTTTCTCCTGTCTCCTTCTAAATCTCTTTTTCTGAATTATAATCTAGGTCCAGCTCCCTAACTATGAGTATCCCTGAGGTTCTGTCCTAAGACCTCTTCTTTTCACTCTTTATAACTTCTCTCACTTAGAAATCTCATTAATTCTCTTGGGTTCAGTTATTGTTTCTATGTAAATAACTCCCTGATTACTTATCTAACATCTTCTCTCTTGAGCTCTAGACCTGCATTACCAATTCCCCATTGGATATTTTTAACTAGATGTCATATAAGCATCTCAAGCTGAAAAGATCCCAAATATAATTCATTATCTTTACCCAAACCTTTCCTTCTTCCTAATGCCTCTTTCTGTCAAGGATACCACCATCTTTCTTGTTACTAAAATTTTCAATCTCAGATTTGTCCTTGACTCTTCTTTTCCTCGCCCCTCTTTTCCAGTCAGTTGCCAAGTCTTATTGTTCCCACCTCCATAACATATCTCTCATATCTATCTTCCTTCTAATTTGGACCCTTATCACCTTTTGTCTGGAAGCTAGGTGGTTCAGTGGAGAGAGCACTGGACCTGGATTCACTTAATATTTTGACTCCTTCCTGCCAAATGCTAGTTACATAAAAGAACATCACAAATAGTGAATAGCAAGTAAATCCATTTACCTGAACAAATAAAAACACAGAATTAGGAAGAATCATATTGATTAGAATATAGCAAAAAATATATATAGTGGTCAAGCACTACCACTGAAAATGAGATTAGTTCTGCTCCAACCAAGGGAGAAAGTCGCTGATTTCACCTAAGAGGAAATTCCCCAAAGTCTCCAGTGATGTAAAATGGAACTCAGAGACATGTCAAGTCAGCATCCTCTATGTGGCTATACCTTCCAAAGTCTTTTTTTTTTCCTCCCTATGTATTAAGAGTTGAATTCAGAGTGAATCTGGGACCACAAGTATTATTTCTCAGGGAAGAAAAAAAAAGTTAGACCAGTTAGGAGAAACACGTGCAGAATGCCTGCTCATTGGCTAGAAACCCTTCTTCTGTACCTCTCAGGGTTTCTGAACTCTTTTCAGACTACTCAAAGGCAGTATTCTACATGAGGCCTTTCCTAAACCCCTTCCTTTCTGATGTTACCCTGAATATACTTTGTGCTTAACTTGTCTGCCCCATTAGGATATAAACCTTTTAAAAATCTTTGTATATATTATATTATAAAGTTATATGTAATATATTATAAATATATTATATATTTATAATATATATCACATATATTATATGTTTATAATATATCACATATATTGTATATTTATAATATATAACATGTATTGTATACTTATAATATATGACATATATTGTATATTTATAATATATAACATACATTATAAATATATACAATTATATATTATAAAGTCTTCTTTGTATCCCAGGTATTTATCCCACAGCACCTGACACATAGTAGGCCATTTAATAAATGCTTGTCGATTGATCTAAACCCTAATTAGCATTAGTTCAATTCAGCAACTATTTATTTAGTACCTACTACTACAAGACCATTTACTAAGGATTAAGGATACAGAAACACAAATGAAACTATCTGCCTTCCAAAAGTTTGCATTCTACTGGGAAGATCCAGTATGTACAAAGATAAATATAGTACGAGGAAAATAAGGAAGGGGAGAGTGCACTAACAACTAGGGAAAAGCAGACAAAACTTCACCAAAGATGTGAAGCTTCAACTTGAGCTGCACCTTGAAGGAAGATAAGGATTCTGAGAGGTAGAGATTAGAAAGGAAGACTTCTCTGGCACTTGAAACACCTTGTATGAAAGCAATTGGAGATGAGAGATGGAACCAATAGTCCAGTTTAATTGAAATGTAGAGTTCTTGAAAATCAATAATATCAACAAGATAGAAAGGAAAGTGTGAGCCAGATTGTGGGGATCTTTAAATGCCAGGCCAAGGAATTTGTATTTTATCCTATGAGCAAATCAGGAGTCACGGAGTGATTTTGAGTGGGAGAAGAATGTTCAAAAGGCAGGTAAGTGGTTCAGTGAATAGAGAAGAAGGCCTGAAATAGGGAAGATCTGAGTGCAAATTTGGCCTCAGATTTTAGCTGTGTGACCCAGGACAAGTAATTTAATCTCTATCTTAATCCACTAGAGGTGGAAATGACAAGTCACTCTAATATCTTTGCCAAGAAAAACCTATCACCACTATTTGGTATTCTGTGGTCCATGTGATCACAAAGAGTCAGACACAATTGAACAAATAACATTCAAATCTGTATTTAAGTCCCAATACCACAGTGAGATTTAAATCCAAGTGAAAATGAAATCAATCAATTGCCCTACCTGTAAATGACTATGCAGAAAAGAATTCAAATGTGTAATGAGATGTTTAAGGTATTTGATGGCAAAGACTAGGAATAATAGTTCTTTGGTAATATGAGTACCTCTACACTGAGCACATAGGTGTTCAGTGAAGACTTTAGTTAAATTGGATTGCCCTCAATTGAATTAAATTATAATCTCACTAATTAAAATATGTGTCCTAAAAACAAAATTTATATTCTCCCCAAGTTCAAGATAGTATCATTGCTTCTATCTGGATCATTTTTTAATCTGCAGCTTTCAGTCGTCGTCTCATTATGCTATCCATTTAAATTGTTCTTGTAATTTGTGCAAGGATTATATTGTTGAAAAGTTTCCAATTTTCACTGAAATGTGAACATTTCACATGGATTTTCTAATATAATAAGTAATGCAAAAATTTCATGTAGCCTTTTTCTTAATTCTCTGCTCTTCTTCCCTCATAAATAACCAGGGGCCAGAAGGAGCTATTGGAAATCCAGGTCAAAGGGGTCGCCCAGGAAAAAAGGTAATACCTCACCTTTATATGTACCCTTCCTCCAAATTTTCTTTGTCTTCTTCCTATTTTGACAAGTCCAAATTTCCACAAGATGGTGCCATTTTCTGTAGCTACACTACAAAGAAAGTTTTCTGACTCTTGGCCCAAGGACATTCATTAGTAAAGAACTCTCTCTAGAGCAAAAGTTCAGATGGAAAGTACACACTTGGATAAACAAAGCCTTGATTTCAATTGGACTACACAGCCATTCTTTTTTAAAATTTGTGGGTGATCCTGACCCTTTGCTCTGGCTCCTCATTGCTGACCTTCTTTTGAGACCTTTTGTGCACTCACAGGTCCTGGGCAGCAAAACAAATGAGTGAAAATCAAGTCAAGTTGATTTTGCTACATGTTAATGACTCTAGGAAAGGACTTAGTAGGAGAATTATATTGATTTAAATTATCTTTAAATTATCTGTGGATTTCCATTCTCCATTATTCCACTGGCCTCAAATTGCAAGGTTAAGGATTAACTGTGTTCTTTACCAAAATGTGCTGAAAGTCAAGTGTGCTTTCTATTGCAAATCCATGTGATGTTTTCCTGGTTAGAAAAGTGGATGTACTTGTTTAATTATTATAGTGTGCTGTAATGGAAAATTCATCTCAAAGTAGAATTGAGAGTTTTAGACTTTTGATTAATATGGAGAAATGTTTTTATAAATCTGTTACTGGACCATGTCCATCCCCAGAAATATATTCTATTTAACTTTAGCCTACACCATATGTCCAGTTTTTAAAAGACTGAATTCTAGTGCTTTTGCCAACATACATCTAGTCCATCTAGTCCAACATAATCTTTGTTGGAATGGAGAAATGAAAAAAATGAAATAAACCTCCATCATGGTTCTGGAACATGAAAATAATATCAGCCATGGGCTCTCTTTTCACCATCCATAACCATCGAGTCTAAAGTCAGCACAAAGAATTAGAAATCAAGTAGGATAACCTTGTTACTTGAGACTAAACTCCTGGGAAAAGACAATAAAACTTCATCAGAGTCCAAAATGGATCACGGATACCGTACATTTCCTTTCTGGCTGTAGCCAAAGTTTAGATTTCCTCTGTGTCCATTTCATTTTCCAGAAAGTGAATAATGACATTTATGTGTCTAAGAACAGACCCATTTTCAGGCCAGGTCAGTCAGTATTATGGAAAACAGAAAGTAGATTTCAAAGAGCTTTAAAATTACATGATACATGCTTTTAGAAAGTAGTCAGTAGAAGCCTTCATCACGCCATTCTGTTTCATCTTACCCAATAACAGATGAGCTTGAGAACACACAATTGGAGATCCTTGGTCTTCTTTGCATTAAGCAGATTTCAATAACTTTGAAGAGTCCAACTTTGCTAAAGCCAAGATTTTCCTAAAGAAAATGTTTAATTTGAAAATGAACAGTAGACATTACTGGCTGTTTTACCAAAATGAGTTTTCATGGCACCCTTCAAAGAATTTTTTTAAATGTTATACTAAATTAAAGCAAAGTTTCTATTTTGAGAATTCTTCTGGGGTCATTTAGGTATGTGGTCAAAACCATTACTTTTATAAAATATGAATTTTTTCTTTCTCTTTTTTCAATCCCTAATGATACAAACAGGGAGAAAAGGGACAACTGGGACCAGCAGGAGAAATTGGAAGCACAGGTGCTCCTGGCCAAATTGGGGAAATTGGTCCTAAAGGTGCCAGAGGAACCAGAGGTCCTGTGGTTAGTACTTGTTTATTTTCCAGTTCTATGTATCTATAACCACAAGTGGAAAAGAAAATGTGCGTCTGTCTCCCTCAAGCCTCATCCGTTGATGGACTTTACAGAGACGGCAGCCTTTCCATTGAAAATAATCCACCTCTATGGTACAGGGAGCATTGTGAACATTCCACAATACTTGCATGGTTTAGTGGTTTCTGGATGTGAAGAACTGATGAAAAAAGTCCCCCAACTAAAACAAGAAATAAATTATAAAGGTCAAACATGACCATCACAATTTACCTTTACATTTTACAATTTACATTTACCTGCCTAGTATTGAAAGCTTATTCTCTGGAATTAGGTATCTATAGAAAACTATGCTGTCATTGTAGATAAATTGCTGTGAAAACAATGGTTAATTGACATTAGGGTTTCCCAACATCTGTATTATCCCTTGGTTATTTTATTTAATGATGTGATAAATCTTCCCAAGGATACAAACCTATCACTCATATTTTTCATGAATCTCCTTTAGGATGACAAGAGGTATAGAATATTTCATTCAAACCTATCACAATGAAAAAAATACTGCCAACACATTTGGGTGAACTCCAGAACTCACAGTGTGGTTGAGAAGGAAAAAAATCTCAATGTGATTGTACTAAGTCTTCTGTCTGTTTCAGAAACTTCCTAAAAAGTATTTTAATGTTTTCCTTAGTTCTCATTTAAATGATATAAATATTAGACCTTTCACTAAAATATCTGGAGAAGACTGTATAATGCAGCACTTCTTATGATGCTGAGAGCTAAAAACTTTTGGCTCTATAAAGAGACCTTTTTTTGCCTTTTTTTTTTGGAAGGCAATTGAGTGACTCACCCAAGGTCATACCGCTAGTAAATGTTAAGTGTCTGAGGCCAGATTTAAACTCAAGTCCTCCTGACTCCAGGGCTGGTGCTCTATTCACTCCACCACCTAGCTGCCCCTATAAAGAGACTTCTAAAAAATTTTTCTCTATTTTACAATTCTTTAGAAACATGTTGGTAATGTTTGAAAATGAACAGTTAAATCTAATGCTTATCACTAACAGAAGCTACTTCTATTTTCCCATAAGTTAAGAAAGAATTGTTATAAAATGTTTCTATTTATGTGTCTCAGATGAGAATTGAATCCTAACTGAATTATTCTCATTCTAATGCTCTGCTGGTGAAGTTTCAGGACACCCTAATGAAGAAAGGCAACCCAGGCTAGTAGAAAGAACCCCAGACCTTAGAAATCATCTAGCCACTATTCTCCTACCCACCCTCTTCACACCACACCACCTGACTTCCACATAAAATACAAGCCAAGACAGATAAAGTGACTTGGGAGAAATCACTCAGATACAAAGTAGAGGAACCAAGATTCAAACCCAGATCTTCCTACTCCATCCTATAGTGTATCATTATAGCACAATACTCACCATCAGAAGATTTGCTGAGCTTTATCTTAAATTTGGATTCTTTAATTCCATCTGATTACTCTTGATTTTCATTCATTTTATCTCTCTAAGTTCCCAATGCCTCTTGATATTCAGCCGAACTGGGGAATAATGTGAGTGATTTTTAAAAACAAGCATCATAGCACTTATACTTTTAATTATTATCCCCTTCAAAGGAATCTCTTAGTAAAGATATATGTGTTCATATGAAAATATATAGAATATATATGTAATATTTATACACACAAATATATATATATGCACACATATATCCATTTCAATATTTCAGTCTACCTTTACTCAAAATCATTTTGGAACTCTTCTGAGATTGCCTTCAAAAGTCTGTATCTCATGCTTTGGACTGCCATCAGTGATGGCATATGTTCATTCTTGGAGGCTGATTTTTACTTAGATGTAACCAAACATTACTTGGTGCCAAGTCTGTTGAATTCAAAGGCAGATTGAGTCCATTACCACTATTTTGGGTACAAAGGAAAGAAAGAAGTATGATTATAAGGCCAAGAAGCTTGCACACTGTTTCTGAATACATTTTTACAAAGAGAAGTTCCAAAAGTCATTAATCTTCTATGTGTATAGCTTCCCAAGGTGACAGGTAACTTGGACCAACATTCTTTTTAAATATAATATTTTGTGCATTAGTCCTATTAATTTACAAATTATACATTATATATTATATATCATATATAATTATATTTAAAATAATAATATAGAATTATAATAATATAGAAAATGTTAGAATTGAAAGGGACCTTAAAGTTCATCTAAAGAATCCAACCTCCTCTTTTTTAAAAATGAGGAAATTGAGGCTTAGTAAGTCATTTAGTTGCCCAAAGTCCCATAGTTAGCAAACAATGGAGCCAAGGATGTAACCCAATTGTTCTGATCTCTTATTGAGTGCTCTTGTCACTACACAATTGTCAGCCCTAAAGGTAGCTAAGTGATACAAGGGAATCAGGAAGACTTGAGTTCAAATTTTGCTCTAGACATTAGCTATGTGACCATGGACAAATCACTTACCTTTCTGAGTCTGTTTTCTCATCTGTAAAGTGAATAGGTTGGACTTCGTGGTTTCTAAGGTCTCTTAAAGATTTAAATCTATAATCCTGGGATATACACTTTCTTTATATAAATTTACATTAGTAAAGCAATTTATTTAGTTCCTTCACTGTTTCCTTATAGGTCAGAGTGGTACATACTATATGCAAAGAAGAGTATATTTTTTACTCTTACCTTATTATACTTGTGGTTTTGCTTTATCTATAAAAATGCACTGCTAAATTTATAAGAAAAATAGCATCAAAAGAAAGAAAGAAAGAAAAATAGCATCATTTTCCTTGTCTCACTTCCCTTCCTCTGTTGTCACTTATTTTGAGGAACAAAACATTTAGAATTACTTGGAAACCTCTAAAAACTTTAGGTCCATAAAGTGACTGAAAAAATCCTCTTTATCTTATACTTTGGAAATGTCCATAATGTTTGAGATTAAAGTTAAGTCTAAAGCTTCTCATACATATCTGATTTTCCATGAATTAAGAAATAACTTCTTTAATAAAATGTTCCTACTTGTATGTCTCAGATCAGAATGGGATCCCAACTAAATAAATCTCAGTTGGATGCTCTGCTGGTGAAGTTTTAGGGCACCATCATGCAGTGAGACAATGACTAGAAGTCAACATCCCCAGTTTTTAGTGTCTGGCTCCAGAATTGGCAAATTCCATTAACTTAGGCAAGTCCTTAAATGTTCTTAATCTTAGTTTGTTCCTTTGTGAAATGGTGATAATTGTACATGCCCCACTCACATCTCAGTAGAACTGTGGAAAGGATCAAATAAGGTAATCAATATAAGAGTAGTTTGACAATTCAAAGCTCCTAAAAAATGCAAAATAATATTTTCCCAGTTACCTGAACAATAATTCCAGTAGGAGAGTAGTCTATTAATGCATGCACAGGATTAGACTAGCACAGTACTTTGCACATAGTAAATCCTTAGTAAGTACTGGTTAGATTGAATTGATTGGAATAGTTGACCACAAAAAAATCTCTTCCAATTTTGAGATTCAGTTATTTGTCTTCTTAAATTCAACTACCATGAAGGAACGTCTACTCACCCCTACAAAATTGATCAGAAATTCAGTCAGATATGTCAGTATTTGGATACACTCTGAGGAGGCTTGTTTTTCTTATCCTTTAATACAATTACAGACTCATGGGGGCAAAAACTGACAGTCTTTACATTCCAAATTTTGAACCATTTGTTATCTTAAATTTTCCTTTTTACTCTGAATTTAACCATGATTAACAAAAATAAGCATTCCAACATACAAAATAAAAAAAATTCTGTTTTATACAGTTTGTCTCTCAAGTGTGTGAGTAAAATTTAACAGGGCAGTCACAAAACTATACAATGCATACTTATCTCCTGCACTCTTTTGTTTTCTTTGTATTTTAAAAAATGTTTAAAAAAAAAAAAGGATATGTTTAGGGGCAGCTAGGGGGCGCAGTGAGTAGAGTGCCTGCCCTGGAGTCAGAAGGACCCGAGTTAGGATCCGGCCTCAGATACTTAACACACACACACAAAAACCTAGCCGTGTGACCTTGGGCAAGTCACTTAACCCCAATTGCCCTCCAAAAAGCAAAAAAAAAATGAATGTTTTGTTCATGCTCTTTTTCTTCACATATGTCAGTAGCCACTGTCCTACCACCACCCCAAAGACAAGCCCTCTCTTATAAGAAACATGTTTAGTTCAGAAATATTCAGTGTTACACACATGCCTACCCACCAACTTAGACCTAAAAAATGTCTAAGTTTTCTCTTGGGCACCATAGAAATCCCACCACTGACAGTATTTCTGCTAATATGATTAAGAATATTAATGCATATACTAAGAAGAAAACCAAAAGCATATTTTTTCACTTCTCCAGTACAGAAAAGTTTGAGCCAAAGTAGGAATAAATTATTACATTTTGCTTTCACCATTCAAATTAAGTGTTGCAAACCACACACACACACACACACATTGTAAGGAACCATTAGAAGAGTAACATTTAGAAAATTTATGGAGTTGGCTCTATTTACTATCATTGATTTTTCACTTTGTTTTATAGGGAAATTTAGGATTAATGGGACCTGAAGGGGAAACAGGAATTCCAGGATATACGGTAAGGATTCCCATTATTAAATGTGAGTCTATCTGTTTACAAGTATGTTTGTGTTTGATAGATGGCATCGCCGAGGGTAACATGCATGTGAAATCCCCCCAGTAAACTCTAATGACATAATGAAACCCCATCACCCTGCACAGAAAACCCCTTCTCTATCAGGGAAGAATGTAAGGGCTGATGACATGGGCATGAAATTGAGTCAGACAATGCACTTGGAAGCAAAATATGGTATTTCCTATTCAGTGGTTTTCTTTTTCTTAGGGTCATCAAGGTCAACCAGGACCTCCTGGGTTGCCAGGACCTAAAGGAGAAAAGGTGGGTTCACTGGATTTTTATCTCATTATTGTCATTTAAATGCTTAAGGTTAAAACATAGAATTTGAGGATCCATATCCCCCACACAAAAAAATCAGAAACTTTCTCAAAACCTTAAAGAAGAAATTGTATTCACTGGGTAAGAACTGAAAAATTCGAAGGAAAATGACCTATCCTTTATCATACTCCCCACCTGCCACATACACAGAGCCATTTCTCATACAGCATGAATTATGGCTCACATCCAGACTCTGGGTCACATCCTCTCTTTTCTTGTACTGAGATCACTGGAGTTTTAGAACTGTGTCAATCTTACCTCTGCATCTGCTAGGGCTCTCTCCTCATTGCTTACATAATGCTAACATTAACCCTTGGGAATTAGCATCAGGAATCTGGGTTCAACTACACAGAAAGGGGCTGCCTTCCCCTCCCTGGATCTACTCCTCACATATCCAAAATGGAATCAGTTAAAAGAGTCCCCATTCAAGAATGCCCCTCTTCATTCCTTAAATTCAGTCCATTATATTAAACACCCACTGTATGCTTAAAACAACCATTCCACCCTTCCTTTGTCCCCCTCCCCCATTCAACTTCACTCACACAGTAGCTATTTGACACTGTCACAGTGCCCTTTTGGATCAGGCATCTTTATGAGCCAGATGTCACTACAACCAAACCACAAATATGACATAGTATGGGAGTTGGAAGGGGAGGGACATAGGAGGAGATAATTGGTGACTGAGTACTGCTCAAATAATGTAGAACAAAAATGCAGAATCTTCCCCCACATAGCTGTGTGTCTTCCTCTGGGATTCTCAGCCTTAATAAAAAATCAGCTGAGGGGTGGCTAGGTGGCGCAGTGAGTTGAGCGACGGCCCTGGAGTCAGAAGGACCTGAGTTCGGATCCAGCCTCAGACACTTAACGCACACACAAACAAACAAAAACAAACCTAGCCGTGTGACCTTGGGCAAGTTACTTAACCCCAACTGCCCTCCAAAAAGGCAAAAAAAAATAAAAAAATAAAAAATAAAATAAAAAATCAACTTCCAAAAGTTTTTAAATAAAATACTCATCCTAATGCTAATTAGGATTGATAATCCTGATTATATAATTATATAAATAATCAGTTATTGTTATAAGTCAATTTTTGAAAGGGCAATTATTATTTATTATAACCTAGAATTGGAAGGGATCTTAAAAGTTATCTAGTTTACCCTCATCAGTTTACAGATGAGAAAACAATCACCATGGTTTGAGGGTGCCTGGGAGGCCACAGGGCATAAGATACAAAGAGCAGGCTTAGAATCTAATTGGGCTCAAATCTCACCTCTGACAGCTTCTGGCTTCATGACCTAAGACATGTCACTTAACTTCTCATTGCTTTAAGCAACTTTCCAAGGTCATAGAGAAGGCACCAACCTGTATGGGTAAAGGAAATGTTTTCCCAAAAATGAGATCACAGTTCCATTCCCTACCCCTAATCTATGTGTTCCATTTTGTAGGAGGGACATATCCTAATATTTTCTAGGTTCATTAATATCCCTTTCAAAGTCTATAAAATTAATTTATACAAGTAAATACTCATTCAACAAACACCTGTTAAATGTCTCTTGTGTAGACTGCTCTGTACTAGGTCCTGAAAGAGCTATCAAGTTTAGATAAGGCTTTTGCACACCTGAATGTTCAAGCTAGTAGAGATAAGACACAAATACAGACACTTTATACCTTTACATATGTAATGATGATTTATGGCTAATTATGGTACAAACATATTAAGAATTTCTAGTGCCTTGGAAATAGCTACAACAGAAGTTGATGTCATGGGAAAGCTTGACTCTCCAGATTACCATGTTGATCTCTATGTAACTGACCCAGACTAGCATTTTAAATACCAAACATATGTACATTGAGATTACATACAAAATAGTATGATATTGCTTCTTTTTTTCAAAGAGAATTTTGCTTTAAAGGCAAAACCAAGCTATATCACTCATGGGATTTAATATCCAAATAGTTAGATGTTCTTGGGGTTGGGGGCTCTTTTTTCAGAGTTGTGGAAGGGTTGGTGTATTGTTTTCATTTTCATGTCATCAATTTTCATTTTAGGGTTATCCAGGAGAAGATAACAAAGTTCTAGGACCACCGGGGCCCCTAGGTGAACCAGTAGGTCTTTTTCTAAATACTGTTTTCATGTTTCAGAATAAAATAAGATTCACCACATTGACAGTATCTTTTGATCTTTTTGATCTATTGCATACAACTTACTATTCCTTTTCAATATATAATAAAGTTACGTAAATTTATTTTTTCTTCCCTCCTCCCTTTTGTGTCATTAGACATAAATATTATTAATTATTATTACTGTTATGATTCATAATAAAGGCTCTTTGTGGTGGGCTTTTTATTCAAAGTATTAGCAAAAAGGATAAATTTGAATGAAAGATATAGGGGGAAACATAGGCAATGAAAAAACAAAAGATATCAATTTAAATTTCTTTGGGAAAAAATGTCCACAAAAATGGATAGTTATCTAAACATGACAAAAACATTGCAATGATATTCCACTTTAATGGAGGTTTCATAGAACTACTTTAATGGAGGTTATCAAGGAAGAAGTTTATCTTAGAAAAGTTATGAAAATTTTGAAAAATATTTCATATTCATCAAATTGAAAGTTTTTTGAGAGTTCTCAGAAGTCTGCCCTGTGATTTCTTTATAGTTTCCTACCCAGCTGCTGACAAAACAGTGCCAGATCCCTTCTGACCACTGACTGGAATTGTAGGTTTACAGCTGAAAGGGACCTTAATGGCCATCCAGCCCACCCTTACCATTTTGCAGATTAGGAAACTAAGGCCCAGGGAAGATAAATGGGCTTGCCTGGGGTCACACGAGTAGTAAGTTATCAAGACAGAATTCAAACCTTGGCCTGCTGGTTCCAAAAACAGTTCCGTTTCCATGGTACCATGCTACTTCTCAAGAACCAAGACTTTATGGAACTCTGTTCTGTATAATCTTCTTTGTAGGCAGTTTAAAAAGACTGATTGAATAACAGCAGCCCACATTTATATAGCTATTTCCAGCTTACTGCAATAACTTTCTAGCTTATCTCCTTCCCTCAAATCTCTCCCCTCTCTGTTCCATCCTCCACATAGTCATCAAAGTGATTTTCCAAAAGCATAGATCAGACCATGGCACCCCCTACTCTATAAACTCCAGTGGTTCCCAATTACCTCTGGGATCAAATAGAAACTCCTCTCTTTGGAAGTAAAAGCATTTCACAAACTGCCCCCTTCATAGTTCTCCAATCTTCTGCCACATTACTCCCCTCTTCACACTCTACTGTAAACTCTCAGCCTACTAACCATCCCTCAGACTTAATTCCCTCTCTCCTCTCATTGTTCTTTCTTTCTGGTGGTCCCCCATTCCTGGAAAGCCTTCCTTCCTCACCTCTACTCTTAGAGTCCCTGGTTTTCTTTAAAACTCCATTCATATACCAGTTCTGCAGAAGTCATTTCCTACCTCTCCCACCTTCCCCAGTTGGTACAGTTGGTACTAGCCCGGTTGATACAGTTAATGGGCATGGCTGCTAGTGCTTTCCCATCCAAGGTTACCTTGTGTCTGTTTTGGATGTATCTTGTAGATGCCCATAGAGGTATGTATTTTCTTCTCTGGCTAGACTATAAGCTGCTTGAAAGCACTCAGTTCAGTGCCTGGTGCATAGTAAACACTTAAAGGTATACAGAGTATTTCTCTCACATTGGCCCCATGAGTTAAATAATGCAAATATGACCTTCTCTTACAATTGACATGACTCAAGATCCAAGTGTATGAGGTTTAAAGGAATTAGGAACGTTTAACCTGAAGGAGAAAAGACTTGGAAGTGTCTTCATATATTGGAAGCACTGTCATATGGAAAAGGGTTTAGACTTGTTTCATTTGAACTAAAGGGCAGAATTAGGAGCAATGGATGCAACTTTCAAAAGCTAAATTTAGGTTCGATATCAAGACAAACTTCCCAATTCTGTTCAATTCAACAAATATTTCTTAAGTGCATACTAGCCTGGAAGGAACATAGTCATCTAGGTAGTATGATGCATAGAGCTTTGCACCTGAAATCAGGGACACCTTGGTCAGATAGGGTGACAGAATCAGCAAAATTAGGCAACTGGCCAGATATGAGTGGAGAGAATGGGAGACATGAGTAAGAGGGAAGAGTAAAGGAAGATTTCAAGAGTGGGAAACTGGACAACTGAAACGATGGGGCTACCCTCAGTAAAAACAGAGAAATTGAGAAGAAAAGAGGTTTGGGAAGAACTTAAAATAAATGTTTTGGACCTGTTGAATTTGAGATGCGAGTAGAATGCAGGTAGAGATGTCTAGCTGGTGATTTGGGATAGGAAAGACATTAGAGTTAGATATTTAAATTTAGGAGACATTGACAGAAAGATGGATAGATGTATAAAACTTTGATTAAGCACTTACTATGTGTCAGGCACAATAATAAATAATAGAAATTAAAATGTAATCAAGTTAGACAATCCTCACCCTCAAAGTGCTTATATTCTGATGGAGGAAGACTACATTTAGGGATGCTGCAAAGCAGAGAATGAGAGAGGAAGGGTAGTCATGGGGGGCAATCCAGCAGGCAGAGAGAAGTGGAATCCATAGAGAGTCAAGGCAAGAGTGATGTGAAGCATGACTGAGGTCTCTCCCAGAATGGTGGTCCAAGAAAGAAAGTTAACAATGAGGAAAAGAGGGATTTAAGGGGGACATTTTCCAGGGTGGTAATTCAGTGAACAAGGAGGAGGTGAAATCCACAGACAATGAAGATGAGAGTGAGGTGAAGCATGACTGGGATTCTTCCCAAAACCGTGGTAAGTGAATTTATGGAAGCTAATAAGATCATTAACTGAAATAGTCCAGAGAGAAGAGAAAGTCTCAAGAAAATCCACACTTAAAGTTTGAAAATGGATAACATATAACAAAGAAGACCCAGTTGGGTTAATATATTTGTAGTGAACTCAATTGACATGGTTCTTCAACAACATTCAGCAGCACATCAGCAGGAGTGAGAAAGGTGAATGAATGGTAGAGGTGACCCAGTGTTAGTTTGACAAGTGTGGTGTGCAATATGACAAAAATGCAAGAAATTTAAGGGTCATGCATAATATATAGTCAAACTGGTCAATCATGGGGTCAGAAGTATTAAAGGGATCCGAATGAGGCCAATGGAGGAATGGAGTAGGAAAACAGAAATAGAAGAGACGTAACAGTGAGAAGAAATAATAAGTTTAGGAGGGGTGTGGCAGAAAAACAGAAAGAAGGGTAGGGATTATGATCAGAGAGGAGCTTCAGAGTTCTGCATCATGCAGGTAGTAGTTATGAATGATGATGACATAAAAGTGATGACCATTCCAGTAGAAACAAGGCATGGACTATGAGATTTGAAGATGCTAATGAACTGGGAGTGCAGAATGTTAAGGAAACATCAACATTTATATTAAAGTCCCTGACCAGAGGTTAGAGGGGAAAGGAGAAGATAATGAAATCCTTCAAATCCTTAAGAAAGGAAGGACAATAATTTCGGAGGAGAGTGACAAAGTGGAAGAGACTACTTCATAAGGGGGCAGGTTTTCTTCATGAGAGATATTCAGGCAGAGGTTGGATGGTCACTTGTCAGGTAGATTATAAAGGAGATTCCTGCTCTAGTGTGGGTTTGACCATATGACCTATAATCAAATCAGTCATTATATGAAAAGAGCAAAGGATTTAGAGTTATAAGGGACCTTTAATGTCATCTAGTCAAAACCCCTAATTTAATATGTAAGGAAACTGAGTCCAAGAAAGGTTAATAGGTCACATGGTAGTTACTAATAGAATCAAGATTCAAATCCAGGTACTCTGAATTCAATACTTTCTCTCTATCATATACATACACACACACATATACATATATATACACATATATATACATATATATGTATGTGTGTGTGTGTAACTGAATGTAGCTGAAGCATTTTTGGTTTGTTTATTAAATATGTTCTGATATCTCAAAATCTCTTATCTAAATAAAACTACTTTTAAAAGAGTAAAGGAGTAGAATCATTTAAAATACTACTTATTATTACTTAAGTTTGAGTAAATCCAAGATCAAATTATGCACCTAGAAATATGATAATTCTCTATAATAATAACTTAATATGACAACTAGTCAGGTCGTAATCTTTAACTCAGTCATAACTTTAAGTCAGGTTGTAATCTTGATTCCTAACACAGTGTTACCAAGAGGTCTGTCAAGGGATAGATGTAATTCCTGGCTCAAGAATATCCATGGTATCTGATGACTATCCTCATAGCTTAGTGAGTTTAGAAATGCCAACTTAGTTTCAAATATGAGTTGTGTGTTTTGACATCTGGTTTCAACTTGAGTATCAGTACACAATTGAAGTAGCCAATAAATACTAACATATTTAAACAGATATTTGAGTAAATTTTATAGCAAATTATGAGGACAGCTCATAATATTAAAGGTATATGTGCTCCCAAAGGAATGTTTGAAACATTTTTATAAGCACACTGTTTGCTTGGTTGGTTTCTGCCTGGAGGGTTTAGGATTGGTGTTTGTCTATAGAATTTCCCATAAATTTAAGAGTAAACAAATGCATTTCTGGGTAAGAATGTCAAAGGAAAAATAACTGTGATATTCCCTTTAAAGTCCCTTAATGAAGCCATGAGGAGCTAATAGATTTCATTATTTTAGTCATTTAACAAAATTTTGTTTGTTTCCTTTCCAATTACTGTGATGTCATTTATAAAACACATACATATGCTTCCAGGGTCAGACAATTTACTCATCTGACAAGACAGGCTGTTGAGTTGAGCTTCATTTCCTCAAGTTTTTTTCCCAGGCCAGTCATTCCATGAGCCTGTTCTTCCTTTAGTCTTTGTGTAAATTTGTTGCTTCCCACAGTTGGAAGAAGATCTTGGTCTCATTGAAATCCATTCTATTCCTATAGGTCCTTATTATTGAATGGGATCAAACAAGCTATTCAACATTTGGTTTATGTGTTTCTTCTTATTTTTGGCAAAAGAAAAAGCTCTACTAAGTATATCAAATGAGTTCAAGAATACTTGAGTTCAGCTGTAAAACTCATTCTGTATGTGTGTGGTCTCTATAGGGTCCAATAGGCAAACAAGGAGAAAGGGGAGAATCTGGAGCTGAAGGATATAAGGTAATAACATCAGGACAAATGTCTTCTTTCAAACTTTATAAAGATGTGACCTTGGCTTTACTTGGTTTAAAATTGCAAGTAATTTCCCCTTTTAGTAGAGATGTGGTGGACTACGGGTAGAGAATGCTTTATACATTATCAGGTGCAAGTCTGTTTTACTTGATGTTACTTTTTGTTACAAAGATATGTATTGAGAAGCTATTGAGTTAAAAAAAATAAGGCATTGACACTTTGTGAGGATAAAATGAGATCATATTTGTAAAGTGTCTTACAAACCTTAAAAGTGCTATGGAGGGGCGGCTAGGTGGAGCAGTGAGTAGAGCACCGGCCCTGGAGTCAGAAGGACCTGAGTTCGGATCCGGCCTCAGACACTTAATGCACACACAAACAAAAACATAGCCTAGCCGTGTGACCTTGGGAAAATTACTTAACCCCAAATACCCTCCAAAAAAAAAGAAAAAGAAAAAAGTACTATGGAACTACTATTTATCATTATCATTATTATTAAATGTAGCAGATATGTGAGAAAGGATTAGATCTCCCAGTAGATTTGCCCATTTAAGAAATTAGTGGGAATTTTAGACAAAGCAAGTTCAGCTGAGTGATGAGGTTGAAAGCCAGACTGCAAGAAGTTGAGTCACAAGAGGATAGCAAGTGAAAGCAGCATAGACAACCACCCCCCAAAGATTTTGACTAATAAAGGAAGGAGAGGTATAGACTTTCAACTATTAACCATTTTTGTTCTATGCTTCCCAGTCTAAATAAAATATTCCTTGGCAGAGAAAACATAAAAGTAAAGAAGCCTTTCTTCTCTTCATTCCCAATCATTGTCATCCTCTTCTCCCTAGTAAGGAGTTGTCTTCCTGCTTCTTTCTTCTACTCCCCGCACATCTAAAACATCCCTTTCTATTGTCCTTAGCAGTCATTGCTAGCCTCAGCTTATATTGTACTTCTTAAGAGCCTCTGTTACTTTTTCCTTTAACCACAGTTATTTTCCCAATATACTCTTTCCCTCAGTGGGACCTGGCCTCAAACCAAAGAAAACAGTTAAGCAAAACTGGCACTATGTCCACATCTGACGGCATATGCAAGATTCCACACCCAAAGTCCTCCATCTCCCTACCATGTGGAGAGAAGGATGTTTCATAATCTATCCTCTGGGATCAACCAATTAAATTAAATTGAATAAATATTTATGGCATTGAATCTGAGATCAGTTCCTTTTTAGTTTGGGGTTCATTTACATTATTTGGAGTTGTGTATAGTCTTCCAATAGATCTGCGTTCTTGGCCCTGGACCCATTCATTCATATGTTTCTCTAATTCCTAGAAACCATTTCTTATGGAGTACTATATGCCATTATGTGCATATACCAAAATCTGTTCATCCATTCCTTATCCTTTGGGTACCTCTTTTGTTTCCAGTTTTTTGCTGCCATGAAAGTGCTGTTTTGATTATTTTTGTTGTGTTTGGAGCCTTTCTGTCTTTGACCTCCCTGAAGCATATTCCTAGGAAAAAGATTCCTAGATACATGAGGATGAATAGTGGATAAAATGTCTAGGTACTTTTCTCACTTATTTTCAAATTATTTTTTCAGATTTTTGGACTAATTTATAGCTCCAATACATTTATAGTGTATTAGCATTACTATCTTACCATAGTTCTTCAAATATTGACTTTTCCCATCTTTTATCATTGTTGCCAACCTTGATACTTTTTCTTACAAGACCATGCTATGCTCTTATATTTTTCCTATTTCCCATTTTTATTTCTTTCCTTATCTTTTCATGTGTACATGTCTTGTGTCCCTAAATAGTCACATACATTTCAATATAAGAACTATGTCTCATTCTTTTTTTAATCTTCCACAGTGCTTAGGATCAAGCCTTGATTGACTGAATATGTTATCAACAGAAGGAATTGATTCATTTGACCTTTTTTCTGATGGTAAAATTTCGGTAACCATATTTGGAAATGAAACTCAGATTAGCCAAACTGGTTGAGAGATACAGATTATTGATATTTGGGTTTCCTTAAGAAGAAAAATATCAAATCCTTATTATAATTTCTTTTCTGAAAAACAATTTTTACCCTATTCAAAATACAAATTTAAGGCAGTTCTAAATAACTCTACTTTCTGTTCTGATAATAGCCATTTCATGTTTATACTTTTTTAGGGAAAACCTGTCAAGAATATTTTTTAAATGTCAATTTGTTCTACATGTCATTTATATCAGCTGATATTATTTAATGCAAAAAGTCCCACAGGCTTCTTCTGAAGTTTTGAGGGGTTTTTTTCCTATGTTACAAGATGCCAGTTGCTTCCAGCATATTTTAGAGCCCATATGATTCCATCTTAGTCTTTTCTATACATAACTTCCCAACATATCCAGTAGGAAATCCAATTTTAGTAATATCCTTCTTTGTTCTCTGCCAGTTAAAATGGATGGTGTGGCCAAGGCAAAAACTAAATCAATCTATTGGCTGCCAAATGAAGAGTTTACTACCCCAATGTGAGATGAAAGGCTTCATTTCACCTATAACTGGCTAGCTAAAACCAGATCCCCATTACTTCCCAGATTCCAGACAGTCTGGCATTCTTCAGTAGGACCTACCAAGTGAAGAATGTTTCCACTGGGCTCACACTATGGCCTCTTCTTCCTTCCGCATTCCTCCTTCCATTTCTCTCCTGATGGGGTTTCAACATTGGCCGCTTCCATGCATTTCACAAACTTGTTTAATCAACAGATCCCTTCCTCTCTTCTTTCCTCATTCCCTCCCATTTGGTTCTGGAGCCCATTTCATTCTGTTTACTGATGGCTCCACTTTAAGCAGTCAGCTAACCAAGGCCAGCCAACCTGCTGATTTTATTGTTCTGACATTTGAAAGTCATGAAGCATGCCCAGCCTCGCCTAGTCAAGTTTTAGAAAATAGAACTTTGATTCACATGAGAAAAAACAAGCTTTGTTGACAATTGTGTTTTCCCACTGTAGCCTCCAGACCTTTGTGGGTAGTCTTCCAAGATGTTTAGTTTTCTCTTTGGACAGTATGTGTTAACTGATTTCCCCAAGATGAGCCTATTATTATCATCAGTCTTAAACAAAAAACTTGTAAATTTGTTTGTGATTTATAATCACAGTCAACTCACAATTAGCCATTCGACTAGGTAGTATGGATGATTCAAAATAATGGATGATGCAAATATTATTTATGTTTGTCTTTGAAAAGCATTGGGGTTTTTTTAATTATTGTTCTTTGTTAACCATGATAGGGGCAGTTAGGTGGTACAGCAGATAGAGTGCCAGGACTGGAGTCAAGAAGACCTGAGTTCAAATCTGACCTCAGACACTTACTAGCTGTGTGACTCTGGGCAAGTCACTTGACTCTGTTTGCCTCAGTTTCCTCATCTGTAAAATGAGCTGGGGAAGGAAATGGCAAATTACTCCAGAGTCTTTGCCAAGCCCCAAAAGGGATCATGAAGAGTCATACACAACTGAAAAACCACTAAAAACAACTCTGATAACCATCCTCTAAGAAAAGTTAGTGTTCTCTTTGGGATATAAAGAAATTGAGACCCAGAGGGGTTGGATTTTGTTCAATAACTATGTGCCTCACTATATCAGATATGTTATTTTTGTATAATATAAAGAAAATTGCATAGATTCAGCCCCTTCCATCTAGAAGTTTTCAGCCTATAACAGATAGACTGATCATTTAGGTTATTCTGCCATTTAATTCTGTAAGTATTTATTGTCTATCACATGCAAGGTATTGTGCTAGTTTCTGAGAGTCCTAGATTTAGAGCTGGAAGGGGCACCAAAGTGATTGAGTCCAAGCCCACTATTTTACTGATGGAGAGAGTGGAGGCCCAGAGGTTAGTGATTCACTGAGGATAATAGGCAAGATTCAAACACACTGACTCCAGGTCCATGCTCTGTCTTCTGCTTTACACTATACTACTTCCCTACAAACAGAAGAATACCAGTCCTGCAGGAGATTGTCTCCTACTGGATGAGGGAGGTGTAAATGCAATTATTAAACCAATATAAATGCACAGTAAAGCATCTGTAGCTTTTAGTCAAAGCAGTGTGATCCATATAAGAATAGTTTAAGTAAGAGAGAAATGGGAGGGGGGAGGAGTGTCAAGGCTAAGTGTATAATTGAGATCAATACCCAGGAAAGTATCCATGTCTATCCTAGGCACAGTGAGAAATAGATCTTCTCTCATCAATCTAGAAAGGCTTCATGCATGTCACACAGCCAGGGTAATCACAGAGTTATGACTAAAGTGCATAGGCTTGAGTTTCAACAGCTTTGAATGTTTCTCTGCTTCTCTCTAATGAAAGTTTGATATCAGGACTTCAGAAACTCTTCTTGTTTGAATTAATTCTTTTACATTCTGAACATTCTTCCTTCTTCCTTCCATCAGAAGCATGTGTAGCTAAGCATCTTTAGGAAAACTATCTCCAATCAGCTTTTGACACTGAAATATCTTTTGTTGCATTTTAGGCACTGAAGTGAGTTATCACAGAGTTGGAATTTGGTGTGAGAAGTACATATTTCCTTCCCAGAAAGCAAAAAAGTCAGGCCTTCTAATTAGAATATCCAAAACTTATCCTTATGTACTCTGTTCATACTGCCCAGAGAAAAGAAAGAAATCCAGCAACTTTTCCCCCCTAAAATCAATTTTCTTTTTGGACATGAGAAGTGGGAAGAAAGGAATCTGAGGTGACAAGACAGTGGGAGAGGGTACTGGGGAGTGCCCATTTCTGAAATACTTGCTGTGCAAATCTTACCTGATTCATTCCTCCTGGATGCCGGCTTCTTTCTGTTTACACATTTTAAAAAGGAAACGTGGCAACTTGGCATTCCTTCTTATGAGAAACAGGATGATGGCAGATTCCTGAATGTCGAAGTAATTTGTTATTTCTAAACATTGTGCACAGTAATTACTCCCATTCTTCAATGCAGCAAATTCACTATCCAAACATCTATGTCCTTGGCACGTCAGGTTGGAGGCCTTGGTACACCCCCACTGTGGGAATAGATTTAGTAAAATGGGTTCCTTCTCAGATTCTTTATTACCTTAGTTTGCTAGAGGTCATAGAGGTACATGGAGGAAAAAAAAGACAATATCTACCATTCATCATAGCGTTAGTCACTGTGCTCTTTAATATTTCTGACAATCATATTTGTGGTAATTTAATTGAATTTTGTAGCATCTCCCTATATTAGCTTAAGTAACACCTGTCTATTCTTCAATGCCTCAACTGCAGTATTTCTGTGTTTTCAAGCGTGAGTACCTCATCCAATAATACATATTACAGCCCTCTTTTTGCCTCAAGAAGTTTCTTAAGTTGCTTTAACCAAAAAAAAATCATTATCTGACATCTAGCTTTCTAGTAATATCTTCTCAGATGATTCTCTCATGATGACCCATCACCAGACCTACTCAGAAAACTGCCAGAATTTATGCTTCCCTGAGCTAACCCTTCAAGAAGCCTCAATTAAATGCTAAGATTCTAGTGAAGGAACACTATTCATAAAATCATAGTTTATAAATTGAAAGGAACCTTAGAGGTCACTCAGTTCAACCACACCATCCTCCAGCTGGGGAGACCAAGGTACAGAAAAGTGATCCTTGATTTGCAAAAATTCACAGCTGGTTAGTGGTGGGAAGAGAAGTCCAATCTCTAGCTTCCAGTACAGGGTCCTTTCATGATACTAGCACTGCCCTCCTCCCAAATTCACTAAAATATTGTCATATTCTCTATTCCAAGGGCCATGTGGGTGTGCCAGGACCAAGAGGAGCCATTGGACAACAAGGGGCCCCAGTAAGTTTTAACAACACTTGTTATTCTTTTTTGGCATTTTTTTAAAAAGATGATTTTTAAGAACTCCTTTTCATGTGTGTTTTTTGTTTTGGTTCCTGACAAAGGGTGAACCAGGTGAAATGGGTGAACCAGGACCTAAAGGAGAAAGAGGATCTGAAGTAAGTGAAATCTATTGAAGGTGATTTCAAATTTGTCTATTTCTTTTGTGTGGAAAGAGGTGAGAAGTGGGCTTTAAACAATTATTTACCATTCAAAAATCATTGAAAATATCTGAATTGTGTGTGAGTCATCAGGCCAAAACAGAAGTGATTTCTTTTCTACCATCTTATGCTGAAAACTAGACTTTACTTAACCACATAGCCTATGAGCCCTAGACTATGGAGCAAACTGACTTTCTTAAAGCCATTTCCAACTTATCTCTGCAAAAGAGGAATGACATTTTCCTTAAGAGTTCAGATAAATGTACCAACAAAGCCAAAAAACCAATCAGCATAGTTGGAAAACATTAATTTGCCAATTATTAGGTATCCTTTAGATGAAGACAAAATTGTGGTTTGGTTGAATGTTTTATATTTCCATCAATTCTTATAGAATACTGTGAATACCAGGTCCTAAGCAACATTAACCTAATTAGTTAAAAAGGTATTTTTAAAAAGATAAGTGCATTTATAAAAAAATCAGATAAAAAATTTTGAATGAGATTCAAGTTTTTTAAATAATATAAATAAGTTACTTAGCATCATGTAGGTTAAAAAAATTCATTAGTTTTATTAGATCAAGTCTTCTTCCCAATGAATTCAGTGGAAATTGTTGGTGCCAACGTAACCTTGTTGACTGGTCTCTGTCATATATGATAGGCAACTCATTATCACTGTGCCCCAATAGGATCCTGCTTTCAAAGACTAGAAATTTTGAATTGATATTTCTTACAAGATTTCCCTCAGGAGTATCTTTTTTTTTTTTTTGCCTTTTGGTGGGCAATTGGGGTTAAGTAACTTGCCCAAGGTTACACGGCTAGGTTTTTTTTGTTTGTGCACGTTAAGTGTCTGAGGCCGGATCCGAACTCAGGTCCTTCTGACTCCAGGGCCAACGCTCTACTCACTGCGCCACCTAGCCACCCCCGAGGAGTATCTTAATGTAATGATTTCACTGAGTTATGCCCCCAATACACACACACACACACACACACACACACACACACACACACACACACACACACACATTCTCTCTCTCTCTTCTCTCTCTCTCTCTCTCTCTCTCTCTTTCTCCCTCCTACACCCCTTCAAATATCTTCAGCTTCTGCCAAACTGAAGTGCTTCCCTAAACATATGATAGAATGGAAGCAGCTTAATTCAGTCCAACTTTGCTACCTGATACCTATGTGGCCCTGGTCAAATAATTTCACTCTTCTGGGTCTCAGTTCTGTGATCTCAAAAAAGAGAGGACTGATTGCCAACATTCTTTCCAGCCATAAATCTTACTACAATTTTTTTGCTGCTGTACATTTGCTCATATCATTTATTGCCCCTGAGTTGTTTTCTCTCTATATCTTCCTGTTGAAATACTATATATCCTTCAAGGTCAACTCAATTTCCACCTCCTCTCTGAGGTCTTCCCGGATTCTCTCTTCTACATGTGAATTCTTACTTCTCAATACCCGTCTCATGTTCTCACCACACTCTATGCAATATTTGTTTATATAATTGTCTTTTATCAGCTACTAGATTGTAAGCTCTTCAAGGTCAGGGACTTGTTCATATTCTAACCTCTCAACCCCCTGGCACTGTCTTGCCCATAAAAGGTGAGGCATTCTGATATTGTAGGAAAGCCCTAGATTTTAGTTTGTCATTAACTACTTGAATGACTACAGGCAAGTGACATTTCTGGGCTCCAGATTCCACCTGGACTAGGTGAACTCTGGCTCCTTTATAGTCCCTAAAAATCTACACATGTTAGTGATACAGGTAATAAATGATTATTTCTTTAAGTAAAATCTTTAAGTATCTTTAACTATCTCTTCCCTTTTCATCTCTGTTGTCCTCAATTTCATCATCTGTAAAATGGGGATGGGAAGAGTACTTACCTCCCAGGATTGTTCAAAGGATAAAATACAATATTTGTAAAGTGCTTCACAAACTTTAAAGTACCATATGAATGCTAGCTATCATCACTGTTCTTGCTGGCATGTGTAATCAGATGGCAAAGTCAGATGCAAAATGATGTTAGAAACTTACTTTTGTCCCAAAACAATTTTATAGACGGTCTTGGTGCATGGCACTGTATTTTCTATTCATTCTATTTGGTTTTTTGTTTTGTTCAGTGTCGATGGTAGGGGACCATTCTACTTAGTAGAAGAAGAGGTGGAAATTTCTGGTTTATCTAGCACCGCATAAGCAATAAATTCTATCATTTAATTGAAAAATTATCTAGGATAATCATTTACATTGAACAAATCCACCAAATCATGATCAAATTTTCTTTTGACTTATTTTGTAGCCAAAATGTGTGAAATATTTCCAAAGGGCACAAGTATTGATATGAGAGGGTTTAATTATATCAGTGTTTGGCTAAAAATAATCTCTAAAAGTCTGGCATGAATTTTTTTTTCTCAGTCCTTTCAAGTTTGGCCCAGATTATTCTTAGCTTGGGGTGAAAGCCACCCCCTTTTCTAGGGTCATCATTATTTGTTCTAGCTCTATAGGCAGAAATTGAAGTTTCTCTGACCCTGTGTCAACATGATAACGTGTCTCCTTATAAGAATGTAGGAGTGATAGGTACAAGGGAACCATAGTAGAGACCACTTTAGAAGTATGATATTTTAAGGGCTTCCTTTCTCCTTTTCGTTCCTCAATGGTGGCACAGGAGTACACACAGAAAGCAAAAAGCACAAATTGACTGATTTTTGGTTTTGTTTCTTCTTCATTTTTTCCCATGACCTGTGGACCTCTATCTGTCAGGTTCTTGACAAAGACACTAGAATGGTGTGCTATTTCCTTCTTCAACAGCAAATAGAAGTTAAATGACTTGCACAAAGTCACATAGCTCCGAAGTTTCTGAAGCTAGATCTGAACTCAGGTTTTCCTAACTCCAGGCCCAGCACTCTATCCACTGCACCACCTAGGTGCCCAAAGGGCTGATTTATGGTGTCTTATTTTTCATCCACAATGAACAGTGACAAATACATCACAAGGGTCATTTCCCTTCTTGGTGTTGCTCGTAATTCACTGATTCTTTCCTCCAGAATGGAAAGAAAAATCAATTTCTTTATATGCCTATCTATACTGTTGCATAATTACTTGTATTTAGTAAGCGGTTGGCCTGGTGAGTGGGAGGAGATACAAGAACTATATGCATTGTTTCTTTCTCCATGCTGTTTCTCCTGTCACAAGGGCATATGAGACACTAATTAAAAAAGGGGTACACTCCCAGCTACAATGCCACCAATACGTGGATTGCCTGTTCTTACAGTCTCTGGCCAAATGAGGACCAGAGTTGACTTAGGCTTGACCTACAGCTAGAGAAAGAGGTCCCCAGAAAGAATAATGGTAAAAACACAGAAGGAAGAGGTGTATGGATTATAAACTCAGTCTGTTCCTTGGACTCATTCTCTGATTAAGGAAATAAAGGTAATCACATAATTTTCACTGATGAATTTAAGACATGACAAGTATTCTGGGGGCCATATTTTAGGATGAATATTGGCAAACAGGAACATACCCAGAGGAGGGGACCCAGGACAGGGTGGGGATTGAAAACCATATCAGATAAGGATCCCTTGGAGGAATTAGACCTGTTTTTCCTGGGAGCGAAGGCTTGAGGGAGGAGAGGAGATATGAATACTGTCTTAAAATATCCAAAGTGTTATCACATGGAGGAGGGATAGGACCCACCCTGCTTGACCCCAGAGGACTGAATTAGGAACTATGGATGGAAGGTAGATGTAATGAGGCAGATTTCTGGAACAATTTTCCCAACAATTAAAACTATCCATGGGGCTGCTAAGTTGTGCAGTCAATAGAGCACCAGCCCTGGAGTCAGGAGGACCTGAGTTCAAATTCAGCTTCAGATACTAAAACTAGCTGTGTGACCTTGGGCAAGTCACTTAACCCCAATTACCCTACCTTCCCCCCTCCAAAAAACAAAAAGCAAAAAAAAAAAAACTATCCAAAAAATGGAATGAGATGCCTCAAGAAGTAATATGATCTTTTTCTCACTTACTACAGGGTTTTGAGTGGAATCTGTATAATGACTCATAAGCAATACTGTAGAAGGGATTTTTGGTCATGTGCAAGGTAGACTAGGTTACTTCTAAGATCCCTCCCAAGTCTGAAATTCTGGGACTGTGATCACATCATCAAGGCATGTACACTCTTTAGGCCTTCTTTTTCCCACTTCAGATGTTAGAATAAACCATCATATTTCCTTATTTCTACAGTTGAAATGCTATATAAATAAAATCATCCTGGGCTGGCTAGGTGGCACAGTGAATAGAGCACCGGCCCTGGAGTCAGGAGGACCTGAGTTCAAATCCAGCCTCAAACACTTAGAACACTTACTAGTCATGTGACCATCTTCAGCAGTGCCCTCATTTTTCCAGTGAGGAAAGAGAGGCCCAAAAAAGTTCAATAACTTTCTTAAGGGAATTAAGATCTATTATAGTAGATGAGTGAAGAAAAAATGAGAGAAGAGAGAGAGAGAGAAAATAATTTTTACCTTCAAGGTAAGCACATAAAAGCAATTTTAGAATTTCCTAAAATCTTCCTAAGTATAATCTTTGTAGACTATTATACGTGAAACATATATAAATATATTTATTTTCCTCCTTTGAATAGGATCTTTTATTTCACTGGAGTTGAGAGATCATGATATGGAAAACTTATCCACCAACGTAGCAGCTTATAGGAAAATTCCAGTTTTAGAAAATTGCTTGAGATTCTGAAAGGGATGTGTCCATGGTCATATAGCTAGTCATATATGTCAAAAGCAGAACTTGAACTCAATTCTTCCTGGTTCCAAAGCCAACCCTCTATCTACCACATCACACTACCTCTCAGTATATCTGTATCTTTTATCTATTTCACAAATCTATAAGTAACCCTTGGACAATCTTAATGGACTATTTTTATAAAATAAAAGTTTAAAAAGTAAATAAAAATTCACTTCACTTGGATCCAGGTTATATTTTAGAGTTTTACTGTAGGTTCACCTCTATGGCTACTAGTTGTTTTAGAATCCTTGATGTCTTAAAAATCTCCCAACATTCTTCTTCATAACACTTTAAAAATTAATGTAAACTCTACACAAGCAACCATGCCTCACTGTTTGTCCAGGAAATCAAGTACTTCCTGGAAGATCAAATGTTTCTTTGGCACTCCTTATTAGAGCAATTGTTTTATATTAGTCAAACTTCTATAGGAAGCTATGATAGTTGATCATGATGTGTGTTCTTCTTTCTACTTCCCATCATTAAGCACCAATAGTTTATTTAAACACATTGGGTTTGATCTGTATATCATAACTTCTCTTCATCTTTATCTTTCTGACCTTGATTTTGATTTTTGCTCGATCAAGTCTATGATCTATCTGTAAAGAAACCTTCAACTCATCACTGATTCTCACATTGATAACTAATCTTTTCCTACATTAGCATAGAGTGAATTTCCTTTTTTTGTAATATTGTTTATTGCTCACCATATCAAGTGCCTTCCGACTCTCTCTGACTAAAGTATTACATATGTGTATATATATATATATATATATATATATATATATATTTATGTGTATTTTTATGTTTTGGGTAATGAATCTCCATATAATATATTCTATATATAGAAAGTACTATATATAATATATAATGGAAAGTATTCATTATGTAATTATTATATACTAGGTATTATGTATTATATACATAAATAATATATAATCACAAGTAATCATTCCATATATAGAATATATAAAGAGTATTCATTATATGTGTATATAGAGAGAGAGACCTTTAGAGAGAATACTTTCTTCAAGGAGAAAGTTGGAAGGCAGTGGACATAGTGAACAATGAACAATATCACAGAAAAGAAGGAAATTTTATATATATGCCTATATATCTCCTTATGTAACATAAAGAGATAATAAAAGAAGACATAAAGGGTATCTGTATCTGTGAACTTTCTGTGTAGTTTATTTGACCTCTTACATTTCCTCATTCTAATTTGTTTCCCAACACACATTTTGCAATTTTTCCCTCTACCCATCTTTGTTTTGATGTCAAGTATTAAATAATAACAGCTAATATGTTTGTAATACTTTAAGTTTTGCAAAGCATTTTACAAATGTTTCCTTCAAAACAAACTGAAAACAAGTGCTATTATTATTCCCATTTTATAGATGATGACACTGAGACAGACAGAGGTTGGAGGACTTCCCTTAGGGTCACACAACTAACAGGTATCTGAGGCTAGATTTAGACTTGGGTCTTCATGACTCCAGATTCAGTGCTCACTGTCTTCACTGTGCCACTATCTGCCTCTAAGTAGAGTAGTAAAGTATATGTTGATTTAATTTGGAAGGTCTTATCAAGGTTTTCACATAATTTATCTACTTCATCCTCTAAAGTGGATGTTAAAATGTGGACTATTGTTATTGGCATGGTCTTTTTACCTATGCAAGAATCCCAGAATCTGAGAGCTGAAAGGGACTTCAACAGTAATCTAGACCAACACATATCCCCAAGGGATCCCCACTATAAATATATCCATAAGTGGTCATCCTGCCTCTGCCTAAAGATTTCCATAGAGTGGGAGCCCATCATTTTTTCCATTCCCTTTTTGAACAGCTCTAATAGCTAGGAAGTTTTTATAGGCATCAAGCCTAAATTCATCTCTTTATAATATCACCCTATTACTCCTGATTCTGCCCTCTGAGGCCAAAGTCTAATTGCTCCCTCATTTGACAGCCCTTCAAGCACTTGAAGGCATCTATCATACCCCTCCTACCTTGAGGTTTTTCTTCTCCAGGATAAGTATGCTTAATTCCTTCAATTGATTCTCAGATGTCCTGGAATCAAAGCCTTCCCAGTTACCCTCTCTCTGGACACTGTCCAGTTGATCAATATCCTTCTTTCTTTAACAGTGGTATGCAGAACTGTGAGGTCTGATGAAGGCAAAGTAGAACCATCACCTCTTAATCAAGTCCAAGATTATCTTAACTCTTTTTGTTTTTTTGAGGTAGGGGGAGGGGGAAAAAGGGAACAAGAATTTATTAAGTACATACTATGTACAGGCACTGTGTGAAGCATGCTATTAGTATTTCATCATTTGATTTTGGATGCAACAATATAATGCTGGGGCAGCTAGGTGATGCAGTGAATAGAGCACTGACCCTCGAGTCAGGAGGACCTGAGTTCAAATCTGGCCTCAGACACTTAACATTTACTAGCTGTGTGACCTTGGGCAAGTCACATAACCCCAATTGCCCTGCCTTCCCCCTTCCAAAAAGCAAAAAAAAACCAAACCCCAATATATTGCTAATATTGAGGTTTCAGTCCACTGAAATGCCAAAATCTTCTTTTCAGAGCAAATCTTATTGATCCATGTCTCCCCCATCTTATATTTGTAAAACTGATTTTCATACCCAAGTATAAGAGTATATTTATCCCAACTGAATTTCATCTTATTTGCTTCAGCCCAGTGTTCTAGCTCATCAAAATCCTTTTGGATCCTGACCCTCTCTTCCAGTGTATTAGCTACCTCTCTCAGCTTTGTGTCATCTGCATACCTTCTATAATTTTATCCCAGACACTCATAACATGTTAAACAGTCCAAGATGTATGGAGTGCTCCATGATAACCAAATAGCTCAGGTAATGATGGAGGGAGTTATTTCCTTTGGATACAAAATGACATAAATTCCACTAATTCCTTTATTTACTTCTACAAAAAGGACCTGAGAGTTTCCATTTGGCTAAAATTTCCTTTTATATTCAGGTTTTGTTTTTAATGAGAATTTCAATATGGAAATGATTCTGTTCATCTATTTATTCATTGACTTGCTAGGCAAAGATGTTACATTTAGAATGGCAATAGTCAAATAAAGGTTTTTAATGGATGAAAAGCCTATGTGATTCTTAGTACCTTCTGCCACCTTTCCTGCTACTCTGCATCTGTCAGTATTCCACCTTAAGGACACATTGGACTGAGGGATAGTTCATAATTTTATTTTTTCTGAGTTGCCATAACCAAAAAAATTCATCACCTCGTGTCTAACCTACTTATAAAGAGTCTTTCCATATTTCCCTAGGCTATTCCTCAGATAACATTCTGGAAACAGAATATTTCTTTATATATATTTAATATATAAATATTAATATATATAAATAGATTCTATATTTCTTTATTTTCTTTTCAGCATGATTGATCAAGCCAGAGTTTTGTGCTCCAATGACATAGTCTTCAAGAACCCAATCACATTAGGCATGAAAGTATGACTTTTAGGGACACTATTGAGATGGGGAGGGAAAGAGAAAGAATATCTAGACTTCTGATTTCATCAGAGTGAAATCAGATGAGTTTCCTCTGTCAATGTATGATAGCAATTCAATATCACTTATAACATAAAGATGTCCCCTGAAGCATTGAGAAGTGCGGTGGCTTAGCCATTGTCACATAGCTACCATGCATTAGACACAGGACTAGAAAAATAGTTCTATCTATTATATCATGCATCCTCTATACCATATAATCTGTAAAGTCTTGGACATGCTGTTATTCTGTGATTTAGACTTTTCATACATTCCTATTGGCCTTTCCTACAGTTAGTACAAGCTACATTACTATGCCTGAGCATATGTTGAGAGAGGGTGTGTCAGATTCACTGCTATCCCTTAAATGCCTGACAACCACAGGAATGAAGGGGATAGAAAATGACTAGAATCTTGCAATGACCTAATATTAAAAATATGTGTTGTTGGGGAGCTGATAGATCATTTTTTACCTCAAATGTTATAAATCTCTTTAGAAAAAAAATATTCCTTCTATGAAATGGCTTAAATAATATTCACGTTTATCCATCAAATAAAAACCCACTTAACATACTCTTCCTGGAAAAGCACTCAAGCTTAGCTCTTTGGGGTTGGCTTCATTTTAATGAAGTGATGTGTATAAATGGCCATAGAATCCTTGTAGGTTTACAGATTTTGAATTGGATCTTAGCCATGAATGTGTATTGCATCTACTGCTCTTTAAAATAAGTACTTGGAAATATGAAACTTGCATCAAAATAATGGGAGAATAATGAAACAACAAGCTGCCAAGCGTCAGCTACAACTAATCTCTCAAAACTTGAATGAATGTCTCTGTTCTAATGGCATTCTGTAGGTTAATAAGAGGTTTTCTCTTTCTGCTTAGTAGATGGCCTTTCCCAGTCTTTTAGATGTTGTTTTTTTTTTCTTCCTGTGAGGATGGTTCCAAATGCTACTAAAATTTTAAATTGAATGGGGTCACAGGTCACACATGACTGAAATCACTGAACAGAACAAGAAAGGAAACTTACTGTTCTTTCCCCTAAAGTGCTTCAGTGACTTACACAAGGTAGTAGTCAGTGTTTGAACTAGAATGGTAACCCCAGGTGTTCTGATTTCCATTGTTGTATACAAAAGCTAAGATTTTTTCTGTTGTAGATTTGAATATAAAAACTAAATATTCATTCTACTCAGACATATTACTCATTCAGTTATCAGCATGTGAGTATCTGAGAAGGAATAATGAGAGCAATTCAAAACCAGTTGATCAATACATTTGAAAATAGAATCAAAATTCAATGGTTTCCCTAAGACCAAAACCATGGCTTTGAGCATATGGGGAAAAAAAAAGTTAAATAAATTTTTTTTATGATTTGTGCCCTGCCTATTTTCCTTAACAAAAGGACTTGAGGAAGCAAAAATTCATTAGTTAAAACAGAAAGCTTATTGTGATCTTTCTCAATTCATGTTTGATTTTATTATAGCTTCCCTTAGGAAGTCTGATAGAACTAACATATAATTGAGATAACAGAATTGCCATCTACCAAACTTGGGAGGTTGCCAAAGGTAAACTACTACATAAACCCCAAAATATTCAATAAATTTGAACTACTATTACAGTTCTCCTTTAGAACCAATCAGAAAAGAGCAGGAGTAAGGGAATGAAAGGCATATAAATAGTATTTGAGGGAATCAAAATAAAAAGACTGTTTTAAGCACAGAAAAGTAACATTATAATAAGTTGATGAAGCCCCACTTTTAAAAATATGACTTTAAGCTTGACTGTTTTTATGTAAACCATGATCTATGATTAATTTTTCAAAGCTAGCTATGTAAAGTAAGTACAATTCTGTACACATAATTATTAATTGTAACATTAATGAGAAAATAGAGCTGTACCCCTTGATTAATGAAGTGTTCCACTTTTAATAGAATAACATGAAGAAAGCAGTCTAAAAGGAGCATAGGAGGTTTTAATTGAAGGTTATTTTTAATTTTTGTAGTAGTTGAGCAACACTTTATATATTTCTGGTGACAGCAACCCAATCAATCATCTTCTATCAACTCTGTATAGCTATAAATCTTCTCATTTTGCTGGATCTGAAATCAACTGGCAAATAGATCCATTGTACCCAGGATGAAATTTTAATTTAGTTTAATCAAGGTCAGCTGCTAACTTAGTTAATGGGGGAAGGGGGCGGGGAAAGAATTACATAGAGGCAGAAAACGGACTGCAGCTCAGGCAGTACTTGTTCCTATACATGTAATATACTTAACTCTCAATGCTTTCTTACATGAAAAAAATGATAAATGATAAAACTTATACTTCCTGAGGGAGTTGTGAGAAAATAATTGTGAAAAAATAAAATCCTATAAAATATGAGCTATTGTTACTGTGTTTTATAAGAGTCTCTGTAGTTTTAAAATCATAGTTAGCATTACTATGTCTTCTTTCCTAGCTGCTTTGTTCCTCAGTTTTTGTTGACTCGTTTTTTTAGTCATGTCCGACTTTCTGTGACCCCATTTGGGGTTTTCCTGGCAGAGATACTGGAATGTCTTGCCATTTCCTTATCAGCTCATTTTACAGATGAGGTAACTGAGGTGAACAGAGTTAAGTGACTTGTCCAAGGTCACACAACTAATAGATGACTGAGGTCATATTTGAGCTTAGGTTCTCCTGACTCCAGGCCCAACACTCCATCCATTGAGCTACTTATTACTTATTTTAAAAGATAGGATGTCTAGGGACACAAAGCACAGGATTTGGACTCAGTATATCTTGGTTCATCATTTACTACCTCTTTGACCTTTTACAAAGTAAAAGCAAGCAAGGAAGCAATAAAAAAGCACTTATTAAGTGTCTTCTATGTGCCAGGCACTGCTTTTGAGCTTGTAGTCTATTAAAACCCCCAGACTTTTTTCTCCCCAAATGCACTCCTAGCTAGCCATGCCTTCCCTATCCTGTACTTGAGTCTAATTTTTTTAGTCCAAATATAATACTTTATATTTAGCCACTTTTGCTTTTTTTCCAAATGCTTCACTAAAATCTAAGTAAACTATATTGACATTATTCCCCTCATCTGCCAGCTTAATAACAATGTCAATTATTGATATTGACAATATTCCAACAATGGAATAACCTGTCATCGAATGGACTTGGACTCAGAAAAGACATGAGCTCAAGCCCTGTCTTAGACACTTATTTACCAAACAGCTGTTTGATCATGGGCAAGTTGCAACGGCTTCTGCCTCAGTTTCCTCATCTGTAAAATATGAATAATAATAGCATTTACCTCCCAGGGTGGTTGTGAGGATAAAATTAGATCATATTTGTAAAGTGCTTGGCACATAGGATACACTTAAATGCTCGTTTCTTTCCTCCATTTCTTCAAGGGTTATGAAGATTGGATGAGATAACATACATAAAGTATTTTGTAAGCCTTGAAGTGTTACAATCATACTAGCTACTATCAATATTATTACTATGAAGCAATGCCAGATCTTTGTAATCACTGTTTACTTTTCTTGAGATTTATCAGTCATCCCTTTATAAATGTATTTGCAATTGCTCAGAATCATGAAACTTAGAGCAAAAAGGGACCTTTGAGATCAGTAGACTGAGCCTCAATGTGGTAAACTGACTGGTCAAAGTGACAAGGTTATTTATAGAATGAGAGAACTGGTGCTTGAACCCAAGTTTCTTCATTCCTAGTGCAGGGCTCTCCCCACCACCCTAGGATTGCCCTGAGTGCCTTTGACAAGTACTCTGAAAAATAGCATTGAAATAACCATGTAGGCCATATTTTTCTTCTTAAAATCACAAGAATGTCATCAGAACAATGGCATGCTTTGGGAGGGTAGACCAAGTCCTTTGCTATCTTGACAGACCAACTGCTGCTGAAACCATTTTAATTAGAAGCCTCCCACCACTCAAAAATATGGAAAAGAGTTCTGTGGATAATGAAGATCTTTTCCTTAAATTGTTGAATGTAAGAAAAAAGAAATGGAAAGGGCAAAACATTCATTTGCTTTTGGAGGCTAAGGCTAAGAACGGTAAAGAAACCCAGCATGAAATTGTGCACATAAAGTAATCTGTTCAATTTCCTTTCAATTGAATTTCTTAGCATCATAGGATGTCAGAATCAGAAGAGACCGCAATGATCATCCAATCTAAACCCTTTATTTTACAGATGAGGAAACTGAGGCCCAGAGAGGAAATGATTTGTCTCTGCTAGTTAGGAGTAGAGTTGAGAAGAAAACCTAAATCCCCTGAAGCCCTGTGCACAGTCTCTCAAAACTTTTGATCAGTTGTCCTTATTTTAACCAACTGATAATTATGCTTGACATTTTTAGGGTCCAAAGGGGAAGAAAGGAGCACCTGGTCCATCTGGGAAACCTGGGATTCCTGTAAGTAGTGAGTCTCTCTCATTGCTCTCTTGTTTTCAAATAAAGTTGATAACTTCAGAATAACAGAAAAGTTCAATGACAAATATAACCATCCCTTATATAATTATACTGTGGGGAAAGTATGAGGTCAAAATCCAGAGGGATCAATCGATGACCTCCTAGCCTAAAAAGATGGTCTCCTCTTTGAAAATGGAGGCTTGACCTTTGAACACAGGGACCAGAATCCCAAGGACTCAATTGTTCCCTGCACATTAACTAACCTTAGAACTCTGTGATATACTAACTAGAGGAGATCCATTAGCTAAATGACAGAAAGCCTATAGGAAGCATCATTTGGAGCAGAATAAGGATCAGGTCTGGGGAAGATAGAAACCTAGGAGTAATACAGCAAAGGGAAGGAGGACTAGTTTTTAAATAAAACTTTTTTATAAGTGCATATATTTTGTATGTTAGAAAATTCTGCTCTCTAGCACATACTCATTTATTTTGTATTAAGTCATCTCGTATGTTTGCAAAGTGAACACTAATACCCAAGAGCACAATTTTTGATCCTTGCCTAGGGTACACAAGTGCTTTGTCCTTACTCTGCCTGCAAAGCAGAGAACTTAGAACTATGGCCAGGTTAGGGGAGGGATTGAGGTAGGGGCAAGGAGTCAAGACCAGAGAATTCTTCATGGTACTAAATAACAAAAGTGTCTAGTAATAACATACTGGGGACACAAGATGGATTTTGAATTTGAGGTCTCAACTTCTTGTTTCCCCAGAAAATAAGACAGAGTGGGCTAGGACATAAATTCCTTCCATTTTCTAATCTTCCCTCACAAGGCAAAGATGATTTTCACATTAACCGCCAATAACCTCAGCTGGCCAAACAGATGTGTATTGACTGGCTCAGTAAAGACTTCCTACCCATCTGCCCTAGCCAAAGGCTAGATGTAGCCGAAGATTGTCCTTTGAAAGGATTTGCAGGAAAGTATTTAAGCAAAGAAAAATGTATCCAAAAAGTATAGGCTGTATTAGATAGAACTACAGAGAGATACTGACATTGATAGGCTACTCCTTTAGTCTTTTAATCCATCTGATCCAAAAGAAACAGTCAGAACAAGGCCTAATTTCTAATTCTGGGGATTATAGGAACATCACCACAAGGAATTATTTCTGAAGATGAAGAACTCAGTCCAGTTCAGCAAATATTTCTGAAGAACTATGCTAGACGCTGAAGATATAAAGATTAAAATGGCATAGTCCCTGATCTCAAAGAGCTTACATTACTTTTGATAGTGGGCAGGAGGATGAGAGTACCATATATACATAGATACATATGATATAAGGACATGGGGGAGTGAGACAAAAGAAAGATCCCAAAGAGGTCTAAGAAAAATTGAGGAAGGGAAGAATGCTTTCAACTGAGAGAACCAGGGGAGTCACAGAAGAGAAAGATTCTTCTAGGAATGGAGGAAGAAAGCCTCTTGACAGATGTCCTGGCTCAACTGTAACATTGAGCCATTATGTTCTCCACAGGCAGTTAAAACATGGACTTGGGACAAGTAGAATTATCAGACAAATAGTATCAAAGCTAAAAGAGTTAAATAAACACTGATAATTAGCATATCATTTCTTGGTTAGAAAAACCTCATGACAGAAACTTGATATTCTGGATTCATTCCATAATTTTTCAATTCATTACCAGCTCTCCGGAAAGGTTTGGGATTTGTCATGGGACAGATCTGCTCAACTGAACTCCATTCACTGATGAATATAGAATATAGGGTGTCTAGTCATCTGTACTGTGTCTATGTATAACCTAAGTGATTATTTGATTTGTCAAGGGACTCATGGGCCCACCAGGACAAAAAGGTGAGCCAGGATACTATGGAGCAGAAGGCATCCTTGGAAACTCTGGAAAAGTTGGGCTACCGGGAAGACCAGGACTTCCTGTGAGTCATTTGACTATCATTTTGTCATTTAAAAGAAATACTATTAAAACTTATGTACAAGGGTTCCATTACTAAAACATGAACACATTATCTATATTTCTTTGCTTTGGCCCTATCTCAAATTAAACTAATCAATCTTTTAATAGTTATTTCTGGACATCTGTCTGGGGTGATGTCAAGTTAAGGACATACCACTATATAATACCCCCACACATAGTCCCCCCACCTCCCATGTAAATAATTTAAGACATTTGGCCCATATAAAAATTTCACTCAGAATGCTAAAATAACAAATTAAGGGGCAACTCAACCTGGCTGTGTTGGGCTTTATCTACTTGGACTATTTATGGAACACTTTGGTTTAGGGCGAAAATTCAAAATGAGTTCTGCCAAAAATCATTTTCCTTTAATTTTCATAGTTTTGGTACTGTTCAAGGACTGCAAAGATTTCCTCAGTGTTCATTCAATTTCGGTGTAATAACATAGCTTCCTTTTTTCTTCCCAGCATTTTCCTTTCTGTATTCCAACTAATATAATATTTCATGTACATTTGTTTTTAGCAAAAACCAATAATAATACCATTTCCATAAGCTTTTTGGTTTTGTTCTACTTTCCTGTTAATTTCTTGGAATTTTCCTGATGAGTATGCAAATTATGTTACCTCTTCTAAGTTTGTGGTTCAATGTTAAATAGAAGAAAGGCCTCCAGGGGAATGCCCTGGGAATCTGTCCTCAGCTCTTAATTGTACATTTTTTATCAGTAGTTTGGATAAAAGATAGATTGCATGCTTTTCAAATTTTATGACAAATTTCATAGATAATGCAAAACTTAGTGCAGAGTTCAAATCAAAAAGAGCTTAGCAGATTAGAATGATAGACCAAAGATGGTAATATGAAATTAGATTAAAGTAAATATAAAGTCCTACACTTGAATACAAATTTAATTTTTTTAAATCAGCTTAGCAAATACAATATGGATTTGTATAGAGCAGTGTGGCCATGGAATAGTGTAAAAGATCTGAAAAGTTTAGTGGCCTACAAACTCAGGTGAGTCAATGTATGATATGGCAGCTAAAAACTACCTAATATCATTCTAGTCTACATGACATCTAGAACATAGGAAAGGATAGATCAATTGTTCTAGAGTATTATATCCAGTTCTTGGCATCATGTTTTTCAAAAGACATTAATAATCTGGTAAGTATGCAGAGGAAGGTTAACAAGATAAGTAGGGACCTTGAGACCATGTCATAAAAGCATCCATTGGAAAAAATCAGGATGCTTACCCTGAAGAAGTAAAGACTTGATGGGGGAGCGGGAGAGGGGACTGGAGGGGGGCGTGGTTTGGGCAGGGCAGGAAAGGGAAGGAGTTAGCAGAAGGGACCATGATAATTCCCTTTAGTTATCTGAAAGTCTATCAAGTAAGAGAACTGTATTTTTTTTTTTCTCTTTGGCTACAGAGAGCTAAACTAAGAACAATGGTTGGAAAATGAAGAGAGGAGTATTTTAATTAAATGTAAGAGGAAAACCTTTAAACAATTAGAACTATCCAAAAGTATGATGAAATAATTTGGGGAGGTAGGACTCCTTCCACTACAGCTCTTCAAACAGAGACTGAATAACTACTTCTTGGGGAAATTATCAAGGGAATGTGTGTACAGATATCAGAAGACCTACATGGCCTCTCAAGTCCTTTCCAACTGTGAGATTTTGTGCCCTATTTCAGATATCAAAGGGATGGTTATTTGTTATTTTAGTCAGGAAGTCAGCAAATCTGTTGGGTACCTGATATTGACCACAACTTCTAGAGTTAATCTCGAACCCCAAAGGAATTTTCTTTTTACCGTGTTGAAATTACCTAATTTGCCTGAGGAAGTGTGTCAAAATAATTGGAATATTTGAGAGGTAAATGCTCCAGAATCAGATTCTAACAGGGTCTCTATTCTCATAGTTTCTACTAGTCTTTATATAGTTTTCAATCTCTTTGCAATCCAAGTGTGGAAAATTGCTACTGTCTATTAATAATGTTAATATTATTTTTAAAACTTTCCCTTGAAATGCTACAAACCTAGGGGTCTGCAACTGCATCAATAGATACATTAAAACACCTCAATGACTTGTCTTCAGTTCCCATGCAATTGGACCACATTAGAATGAAACCATCTTTAAACATGGTTGTTTGGGCATTTCTTGTAATAAGTCCCTTTGAATAGGAGCCAAAATAGACCCAGACTATATAATCAATTTTAAGTTACAAGGCGTGATCTTAGAGAGAGGCCATTTTCTTGTGTATTATTATGTGTTTTTTGGTTTGTTTGGGGTTTTTTTGGTTTTTTGGTTTTTTGGGTTTGTTTTTTTTGCTTTTTGGAGGGCAGTTGGGTTGTGCTTTCTTTTTGTTGGACAAGTAGGGAAATGGTTTGTGTAGTTATTGAACACTAGTTCATGAAACTGAATGGGGAATTATAAATATTAGTAATAGCAAATAAATACATTTCTTTACCAGGAATAGGAAATGGTGCATATTTCAACTGGGATATAGATAGCACATTCCAGATATGCACAATAGAAACCAGCATGGTGTATTTACATGCATTTTATGTGCTGAAGAAGAATTTCAGCTATTCAGTATATGGGATACTCATCAGAACATTGGCTACACATCAGGGTAGTAAATTACTTACCACATTAGGTCATTCAAAAGTTCAATGTGACAAACAGCTTCTTCTTGGCTATAGATGATACCTAGAGGCTCCCACAAGAAGGATCAAAAATTTCTAAGTAAAGAGAACATTGAGTTGGCTTATGAAATCTAAAACATTTGTTCTTGCATAAAAGCAGCCATGTGGCAACTCATTGTCAGATGCTAGCTCCTAGCAGGATCCATCACCAGAACTGCCCTAACAACCCTGGATCCATGCTCAGCAACACAGCAGTTTGTAAAAGAGAGATGATCAGACAGTGATTTATGGCTCAGAGAAAAATATTCAGAAAGATGCTGAAATAAATGGTATTTAGGGAGATTGAGGCTTTTCTGGAGCCACATCAAAGCTGGAAGGTTACTCTTGGATTGGCTTTGTTGAGGAGAACAAACCAAACTTTTTGAGCTAAACTCAGAACAGACTAGAATGTAGAAAAACCTGAGAAGAGACACTTAAGTTCACCTATATCCTCAGTTACCACATGATATAGCTAGGACTAAGAACACAGGACACAGAGGAACTCATCACCCTGCCTTCAGAGGAAGCCATATCAGAGCCAGTCTCAACTGCTTCACATGACAATATCATCCCATAGGGAAGAATCACTTAACCCTATTCCTAATTCTGACCTGTCCTGAAGACAGAAAAGATGGCAAGGCATCCTTGATTGTCAACCCTGAATGGTAGCCAGGCTTGCATTTTGCTTCATTCTGCTTCTCATTAAGTCAACTGGGGACCCACCTGTCAAGACTATAGAGAAGGCTGGTCCTATAGTCAGAGGAAGGTTTGGGTTTGAATCCTGTTTCAGACACATGCCGGCCACAGGATCATTCGCCAAGTCAATTAAGCTATCTCTGTCAGAAAGTCAGCTGCTAGTCTATCAGACATGAAAGCACCATAGACAAGAGTCAGCTCTTTGAACCTAGAAAGACCTTAAAGATTATATTTGCCAACATCTGCATTTTATAGATGAGGAAATTAAGGGTTGAAGTGACTTGGTCAAAGCCACAGAGGTAATGAATAGCAATGCCAACATTCAAGCCCAGTTCTTATGTTATGAAGTCAATGATCTTGCTACCATACCACACTGTTCCTCTAATATGTGTAATTCTCTGTCAGTCTATTAAGGACATCATCTAGAAATTTTTACAAACCACTGGTACTTCAACTTATCCCACAGATAAGAAAATAAGATCTTAAAAGTCATTTTTAAAAATTTAATTCTTACAAACCAACTAATATTTTCCCATTGACTTACAATAATGATTTATTCAGTATCACCTTAATAAATATTGAAGGCAATGCATTGTATCATTTCAAGGATGCCTAAACTGATTGACCTTTCCCTGGCAGTAACTCCTAAAACAACTCTAAATTTCTTTGCCCGTTATCTAGACAATGAGTTAATAACTAGAAATATTTAAAATTGGGAGAAGCTGCTATTGAAAGGAATCCTGAAAATAAATACATTTGTAACAAGAAAAATTGATAGTAATTAATCTGATTTTTTTTCAATTGAAGAGTTGGATTGAACGTCAGGCTCAAACCTGTGACTGACAGCAGGAAACATTCCATTCCTCAACTATTTCTTAGCCCTACTACTGGCCCAGTCATTTGTTGTTGGTGTTTTTTTAATGACAAATTCTAGGCAATACATCCTTTTACAGATGTTTCGAACAATAAATTAATTGACTTTAGTAAAGAAGGAGCCTGAAATTACTTACTATAAAATGTTTATTTGCACTAACTTTGTTATAGGATCCTTTATTCATTAATGAGCAATTACGTCTCAGGTCATGGTATCTCCTGCTGCTGTTGATATTTTTATATAGCCAGTTGGATTAACTTTGCATTCAGGATTAGTAACACATTTCTCTGAATACTGACGTGTTTGCATGCAGCAGGACAAAAGATTCATGAAATGTTTTCTTGGGGAGTTTGTTCTGAACCTAGTCCCTTGAATGAAGTGTTGATCTTTGTGAATAGAGAACTTTTTTTCTATAGATGATTCTTTTTATATTACAAAGTACATTAAGTACAATAAGGTACAAGTTTGAAGATCAAATGAGATAATAATTGTAAAGGACTTAGCACAGTTCCTGGCACATATGAAGCACTATTTAAATGTTAGCTATTATTACTAATAATATCAATTATTTTAAAATAATAATATTAATCTTTATAATATTAAACATATTATTAAGCATAAAATTATACTAAGACTTTTAGAAAACCCTGTATTTGAGCCTGAAAGGTCATTTTAAAATTACTCTATAGCCCAGTTGGAATTAGGTAGCTGAATGAGGCTTTAAAGAAACTCAACTTACTTAGCACGATATCCTGAAGTTTCTAAAATAAAGAAAGTACAGATAAACAGGAGGTTAAACAAAGTCTATAACTGAAACCAAGTTCCCTGGAATACATGTGGCTGGGTAAGGGCACTGTTCCATTAGTTCATTTTTTAAAGCATGGTACCACAGTGTTTCTTGGCTTACCTTTAAACACCCCGCTGCGTTTTTCCACTGAGAAAAATATTTATTCTGGGGTTTCTAGCCTTATGCAACTGCTTGATTTTCCTAAACAATGTTCTGCCCCTTTTAGATGGAGCCAACAAAGTTAAAGCATCCCTGGCATGATCACCTTGTTATTTTAATCTTTTTACAACATCAGATGAATTCAACTGAAGGGTAACATTGAATAGGATCGCCATTGCCTGATGTGTATTTCCTTCCTCACAAGTGAGTTTTTTAAGTCTGAGCCGTCAACTTAGCACATCTGTAGTAAATGAGTCTACCATGCTGTTTTCATTGAGCTGGACTCCTTCTTCACATGCGTACCATCTCAATCATTAATGAAAAGGAAAACAACATTTCCCTGCAAAAGATCATAAATCCATTCATCATCCAAAATGAAGGCTTACCAGGTTTTTTATTGCTATGAATAATAAAACATTTTTGTTGGGGAGAGGAAAGAAAGTTAACTCTTTGTGATAAGTTAAGACTCTTTTTTGCAGACTAAAAACTTAAGCGTTGTCTAGCATGTGATGTTTGTCCAAAAAGAGACACTGAAAATCTTGAGGTTTTCATTTGGAGATTGCTTCCGTCATGAGTGAAAAAAAAAACCCAGCCTCTGTCTATTCAAGCTTGGCACCCTGTGAGCAGAAAACATCAGGACCACCATGCAAGCCTACATTGTGAACACAAGAAACCCTGCATCCCAGCTGGGTTGTGTGTGTCCTCTGGCTCATCAGCTAGAATCAAGCAACTTTTATTTACATGTAGTTTTTATTTGTAATATAGCCTTTTTCTTAGGAGAAAATTTGGAAATGAACCATGTTTACTTTGGCTAAATGTGTGTTACATAAATTTAGTCAACTCTTAATTATCCAGGGGCTGATTAACTGGTTATGGATAATCCAGACTTTTTTGTCCATGTGCTTCCTTTAGTTTTCTTTTAACTATTTCCCTATGCATTAGACCCTCTTCCAGAGAAAAATAGCCTCAAATCAATCAATCTGTCTACCAAGTAGGAAGAAAAATTTGGCTAGGGAGGAAGATAAAAGTATTGGCTGAAATGGTAGTTTAGTTTTACCCATGGTTTTCAAGGACTAATGTTGTCCCTTCTCCCAATTAAACATGAATTATTATATGAATGGCAGTGAATAACTTTTTGTTTTCCACTGAAAATAGGAAAGGAGGAAATAAAAAATATGGAAATGGAAGTGAAACATCAAGAAAATGTCCCTAACTTTAAAATCATGTTATTTTCATTAATAAGCAAAGTTGTGGGAATTTCAATATCTGATGAAGTCGGGAAAAAATATAGATGCCAGAAGGTTAAGAAAACTGAATTATAATTCCTGTTCTGTTGTTAGTGGCATGACCTTAATCAACATATTTAATAATGATGGTTTTTAATAGAGGTCACCAGATCAAATACTCACAAGATCCAAATTACACGGAAAGAAAAGCTTTCAAAATATGGAGACCTCACAAAGGAGTTCAAAATAATATGGGAACAGGAAGGAGCAATATATCACCCCTCTTGTCCTGTCTGCTAGTAGAGTTGCCCCAAAGCTGGTTTCCCAAAGTCTACACAGGATGAATGTCTACCCTACTGTTTTAATTCAACTATAAAAAGCAGTTATTTCATTCATGTATGCAATAATCTATAGCAAATTACCTGTAAAAGACTAGAATAGCAACTCATCCCTATACTTCTCCTATCTGAACCACAGCAAAAAAAATTAGAAGATAATGATGATATTGGTAACAAAAATAGTAATTCTTTCAAAGCCCAACCTACCATCCATTTTATAAATGAAATATAATGGCAAAATTGAGGAAAGCCAGCAGTGATGTTGAATACCATGGTTGTGGCCTTAGACTACTGAGGTAATTGTGAAAGACTTGACTTCTGAAATGTCAACCAATTGGGCAATTGTGATACCACTGATTGGGTGAGCACCCTAACCAGAGATCTGTAACTGCTTCTAGGAATTTAAGCAATAAATGTGAAAACATAGAGTCTGTCTGGTCCAACTCAAAACTGTCATGATGACCAGCTTGACAGGAAGTACAATAGAATGAGTGACACTGGTACAGAATGAATCAGAAATAGCAGTCCTCTACCTGCTAGAATTCTTCTCTTAGATGTTGCTACCACTAAAGCAAAACAAAAAAAATCATGTGTTCATGAAGTGGACTGAATGTTATTATTGTGTGCCAGCACCATATCATAAAAATTAGAAACAGATCTTATGAGTTATAGACAAGGATTATCTTTAAGAAAAGATAATGGTTGTTATCAGGTCAGTGTGAGCACATACTAACAATAAACCAGATATGAGCTAGATAACCTCGAGGGATCACTGCCCTTCAGATTTTATGATAATTAAGACCTGATTGTATCACATTTTGTAAATTTTCCAAATCTTGCCTAATGTAGCAGCAAATTTCTCTGCCTAGTGTGTAGGTTTCGCTGACTTTTAGAATGTATCCTTCTTGTTCCAATGAAAGAGAGAGAGAGAGAAAGAGAGAGAGAGAGAGAGAGAGAGAGAGAGAGAGAGAGAGAGAGAGAATTGCAATAGAATAATAAAAACTGACAGTGTTGCAATATTAGAGTTCACTAAGAATGGGTCTTGTGGATTCTGGCATAACTTGCTCCTGAGCAAATCCTCTTTGTTGTGTGACAGAATTGACAGGTCCTGTCAAGGGATAAACAGACTGGGTCAGTGTTTCTACCTACATCTTTCTTAAGGGACCAAGGTCCCATCCCAAAACTCTAGTGGAGCCTTGGGTTGACCTAAACAGGATTTGAGACTTAGGTATTTGGGGTATAAACTTTAACAGTCAAAGAAAGACTGATTCCACAAAGCAATACAAACATACTTGCATGAAGCTGAATTGCAAAGCAAAGTTGTCAGTGAACCTTCCGTATGCAAAAGTAAGAAAATGCCCATTATTTTACAGATAGAACTGGATGCAGTTTGTATTCACTTGGGTCTCTTGACCTTATCCCTCAGACCACCTCCAAACACTGCACTCTTCACTCCCAACTCCAAGTAATAACAAGCACCAAGGGAGCGGCTAGGTGGTGCAGTGAGTAGAGCATGGGTCCTGAAGTCAGGAGGACCTGAGTTCAAATCCAGCCTCAGAACACTTAACACTTACTAGCCATGTGACCCTGGGCAAGTCACTTAATCCCAATTGCCCTGCCTTACCCCCTCCAAAAAAAGCAAAACAAACAAACCAAAAAAAAAACCCCATCAAGCTATTGGCTAACATTTCAATGACACCTTCCCCCATATCTAGATTCCCCTGGATCCAACTCTGGAGCCTTATAGTCCTAAAATATCCCCACCTGGACTTAGGAATGCTACCAGCCTTGACTTGGATGTCACTGGATATGTTTCAACTGCAGCATTTGGCTATTGAATATTTATGATCATTGAAAGAGGAAGGAAAGAAAGGAGAATTCCAAAAATATTTTAACTGCTTTGTTTACATAAAATGATGCTTTGTAAATAAGCACTAAATATTTACTCACCCACATTTTTTTCAAATCAGTCAATCCCCAAGGGAATTTACCTCCAGTAAAATAAATAAGATGAGCATTCTTTACTACTTCTCAGATATAAATTTTCACTTGCCTGAGGTAAGAGAAGCAAAGGACAACTTTTGACTGACTGGTCCACAATATACTAAAATATACTAAGAATGCCCTGCAGTATTAGTGAGAGAGGGGGGATACCACAAGGTATTTGTGGGCACTCACTTCTAACACTAGCTCAAGGGTGCTCACCAATGTGCTTTTCATTAACAGTCAGCCAATAGATAGAATTTTCTCTTAACAAAGGCATTGATTTACTAAGATGGTATGGTAAGTAGCTATAAGTTCCCTTACATAAACCTGGGTGGGGGCGGCTAGGTGGCACAGTGAATAGAGCACCAGCCCTGGATCCAGAACCTGAATTCAAATCCGGTCTCAGACACTTGACACACTTACTAGCCATGTAACCTTGGGCAAGTCTCTTAACCCCAACTGCCCTTCCTCCCTGTCCAAAAAGCAAAACAACAAAAAACAAAACAAAACAAAATATATAAACCTGGGTACATTCTCCCACAAATACACCAAGTATTTGTGTAAAGAATGCTGACAGTCTTAAAGTACAATGGTAATGTGATAGACACATAGTGAGCACTGAGGCACCTCATAACTGTGCTACAGTACTCCAAAATTCTTGCTCTCTTTGTAAATTCCAGACATAGCTTCACCATGGGCACAGAAATCTCTACTGGGTATATCACTCATCTAGCTTCCCCGCGGTCTGCTTTTCTTCACAACCTAACTTTTGATTACCAAGGTTTACTTTCTCATGAATTCACACATGGCTCCATCACAGACACTGCTACTGAAAGCCAATTACTTCTTTGAAGGACTATCTCTCCGTGTCTGTATCATTTGGTAGTATGTGTATTCCTGATATATATAATGTTAAGTATATATAACTCCCTCAAGGTTATATGGCTAACAGGGGAGAAGGAAGAGAGCAAGATAGGAAAGGAGAGAGAAATTCCATTATTCCATCCCTGAAGTGGTCTCTTCCACATGCAGCTCCTGTCATGCACACTTATAAACTGCTGAATTCATCTAGGACTTTGGTTTTTTTAAGTCCTATGAAGGTGTATCTAAATTTTGCTTGTCCAGTGATTTTCCCCTTTAATTCCATTCGAAAAAGGTATTCATACTTTATAAAGGCATCAATGGGTGTTTATAGATACAAAATACTTTTTTGGAAAGAGTCCCAAGGAGATAATAACATCTCAATGAACGTTTATTAAGTGGCTACAGTTGGCAAGGTATTGTGCTAAACAGTCCTAGGGTGTTCATCTTAATAACTTGTTCTTGAGAAATGTTTGTTCTTTGTTGCATATGACATTATGTGATTGTTGTTAATACTTGTTAATACTTTTCTTCAAGTTTTCCTTATTAGTGAGAAACTAGTTTTAGCAGCAAATGTTTTGGAACATCCATTGTGCTGAATGGTGATGATGATAGCATTCGAGCGCGCGCGCGCGCGCACACACACACACACACACACACACACACACACACACACACACAGAGGCCAGGAAGGGAATGCTCAAAAACAAAAGAAATGTCAGCTTCAGAGGCTAGATCACAATCTGGGGAGGGGGGGTGGAGATATAAACAAGGTATAAATATTAGAGATCAGAGTCTGAGTTTGATGAAGAAGGGAAGAACAGAGAAATAGGAACAGACTGCTTCAATAACGAAACACTAGAATTGATCAAATTCCTTCTTTCTACACCTCTTTCTTCTTTGCAAAGTGGAGAAGGGAGGATAATAGAAGAAAAAAAAGTATGACATAATGATAGTTAGAAATACACAATTAAGAGCCATAAGTGTGAATGTGAATGATATTAGCCCACCCATAAAATTAAGGGCAGCGGAATGAATTGGAAAGGAGATGTGTTACATACAAGAAACCTAATGGTTCAGACAGCTAAATTAAGAGATGGGAGCATAATTTATTATGCTTCTATAATGCTTCAGGGACATTAAAAAAGCAGAGGAAGCAATCATGACAGCACAAGACAATGGTAAAAAAAAAACCCACATAACTAAGAAAGATGAACAATTAACTACGTCATTTAAAGGCAACATAGATAATGAAATAATATCAATCCTTAATATATGTTTCCTAAATGGCATAGCCATCCAAACAGTTAAAAGTTAGCCAAATTATGAGGAAAAATTGACAGAATATAATAGTTCAGGACATTGACATATCCGTTTCAGAACTAAACAAACTAACAAAAATAGAAATAAGAAATTGTGGACCTAAAAATAGATTTTATAAAATGTGAGACATGATAGATCTCTGGCAGTTATGAAATAGGAATTGAAAGGAATATGCATGTTTCTAAACTTTGCATAGTAGCTTTATAAAAAGGTGTCATATGCCATAACATACAGACCTCATAAACAAATTGAGAGAAGCAGAAATATTAAACTCAGTCCTCAGTGACTATAATGCAATAAAATTATTTTTAAATGGGTTAAAGAATTCAGACACTAATAGACACCATAAATTTTAATCTTAAAGAACTGGTAGATCAAAGAACAAATTGTAGAAACAATACATCATTTCATCTCAAATTATGAAAATGAGGCAACATACCAAAAATTGGGGGATGCAGCAATCTTTATGGAAAATTTTAAATCTCTAAAAACTTTTTATCAATAAAAGAGAAAAAGAACAGGTCAATGAATTGGGCATTTAAAAATTTGTACAGAAAGGAACAAAACGAAAGCCAAAATGAGACATAGAACAACTGTGAAAGTTAACAGGTTGAAGTTATTATGTCATTATAAGGAAAAGCAAGCTGTATTTTAAAAGTTTCATGTATAATCCTCCTACTCTGTCTTATTTCAATAGGGAAATGTTTGTTTTATTTAGAGTTAAGTCAAGAATTTTTTTTAAAATTAAAGTTGGGAACTAGCTGAGCAAATTATAGTATATAAACATAGTGGAATATGATGATATAAGAAATGGCTAAAGAAAGGAAAAAGCCTTTATTAAGCCCCTAGTATGTACCAGATTCTGTTCTAAGCACTTTGCCAATACTATCTCATTTGAGCCTTGCAACAACCCTGGGAAGAGGTGCTATTATTATCCCCATTTCACAGTAGAAGAAACAAACAGAGGTTAAGGTCACATGTTTGAAGTCAAATTTGAATTCAACTGAATTCATAAATCCAGGCCTCGAGCTCTATCCATTGCACCCCATAACTCCCTAAGCACAGATTCAGAGAAACCTAGGAAAACTTACTTACCTGATTCAGAGTAAACATAACCAGGAAAACAACCTATACAGTTCTAAAAAAACATAAAAGAAAGCAACTGTGAAAGACAGAGGGGATCTGATCAATGTAATAAACAAGCAGAAGTCTGATCGTGAATTCTACGTCCTGCCTCTTGACAGTGAGCTAGTGAATTAGAGAGTCAGAATGAGATATGTATTTTCTGACATGGTCAATGTATGGATATCTTTCATATGACTATGTTTATTTGTAAGAAGAGAAGATGTTTAATGACTGGGGAGATTTATAGAAGAAAGGAACCATTAAGAGTGATGGGGGAAAAAAGAAAGTATCCAATGAAACAAGTATAAACCCAGAAAAAAGAAAGAAGTTTGAAGGGAAACAGACAAACAGGACAATATAGGAATTACTGTGATAACTTATTATATACTTTGTAAAAGCTGCATTACTATAAGAATGTTACAAATGATGATAACGAAACCTAGAATTTAGCTAGCTCTTTAAGGTTCACAAAGTACTTTCCATATGTTAACTCATGTACATAATAGAGATTTGCAATTTCACATATGTCTCCTTTTCTGTTCCTCTTTGTAAATGGAAATGATCAGGTTTGTGCCTGATAAATACTTGTTGCTCAATTGATTTGTTAAATTTGTGATTTTAAAAATTAAATCAATACTACCATTACTTCTGTAAAGACTATACCAATTAATTGTCCTATGGTTCCCACTCACCTTCTCCATGACTTCCAGATCAGAGCACTCTTCTCTAGCTAATATTGCCCAAATGTGTTATCTCCCACTGTAGAACATAACCTCCTTAAGGTCAAAGACTGCCTTTTTTCCATCTCCAATCTTTATCACAGAGCCTAGAACTTATATATCTAACAAAAATATCAATATACTGGTCCTAAGAGACCAAGTCTCTACATATATTTTATTTCAAATCTGGGGCCCATCTGCTCTAGACCAACATACAAAGTTCAGACCATGCTCATTCCTAGAAGGAGCCTAGCCTCTAATGAGGACAAGTTAGACTGCTTTTTGTCACTCTCTTCAGTTCATCATATCCTCTACTCAGGACCTTAGAGACAATTTACCTAAAACTCTTTGATTCGTGTCTAGGGTCTTCCCCAAAGGAGAGTGGGTGGGTGTTTATTTCCTACACATGAGAAATATAGCTAGGCTGCACAATGAAGTGCTAGACATGGAGTCAAGAACACCTGAGTTCAAATATGACTTCAAACATTTACTAATTGTGTAACCCTGAATAATCACTTATTTTCTATCTACCTCAGTTTCCTCATTTTTGAAATGGGAATAATTTCCCAGGGTTGGTGTGAGGAGAAAAATGAGATGTAATATATGTAATTTTCAAACCTTAAAGGTAGCTATAACTTTGTTGTTATTATTTTCACTATTAGAGTAAATTAGGTAGCATAATAGATAGAGTGCTCAATTTGGAGTCAGGAAGATCTGGGTTCATATCCTGCCTTGGACATTTTACTGTGTGACCTTGGGCAAGTCAGTTAAGTTCTCTCAACTTCAATTTCCTCATCTATAAAATGGGGATGATAATAGCACCTAATTCACAGGGTTTTGTGATGATCAAATAAGATAACCTATGCAATGCACTTTGTAAGCCTTAAAACATTCTATAAATGCTATCTATTAAGTACTAAACACAAAACACTCACAAGTACATATTAACAGAAAGACCTGAGCTAAACAAGGGGAAGTATTAATTCCTGTTGTACTCTGAGATTTATATTTCATCAGAATATAAAGCAGTTTGGGAGACTGCTGGATAGACGGAGTTATACTTTACCTCGACCTTGCACTGTCCAACTCATGGTAGATGCCTTCTGGCAAGCTGGGCCATGGCTTGGGTGTTGTGAAAGCCATAGATGCCAAACAAATTTTAGGAGAGTTTCCAAAACAAAGGAACTCCTTAGGAATTGGTCATATTTCTTATCCAGGAAAATTTCCCATAGACTTCAGCATTACTAAAAAGATGCAGCAGTAATGCTGCTGAAGATGATGTGTCCATATGCTATTAACGTCATAAACTATATTTTGACAAGAGTCATATTTATTACAAATGAGATTGTACAATCTCAGGATTAAATCTCAAAAGGAATTTGTTTCCATCAGCCACCCATAATGGAATTCCCTTTATAATAACTACATGGCATGTGGTCATTTAACATCTGCATTAATACTTCTAGTGACAGGGAATTGACTACCACACAAAGAAGTCCATTTCCTTTCTGGACAGCTCTCATCATCAAAAAAAAAAAATCCTCATTATGAGCCAGAATCTGCTTTCCTGTAACTATGACCCCATCAGTCCTAATTCCTCCTTCTGGAGCTACACATAATCAATCTAATTCCTTTTGCATAGGACAGCCCTCTAGATGTTTGAAGACTAATCTTGTCCACCCTAATTCTGAACTTCTGACTAACATCACTAATTCTTCTAGCCACTCCTCTCTTGCTTTCCTGATTATTCTTCTCTAAATGGGAAATTAGAACAAAATCCTTACCTTCACTTTTCTGAAAATTCCTGTTCTCTACAGTTCCTAAGAGATCACCAATAGCAATTTGATGATCACATTTCTCAGTTGTTAGGCAGATGGGTGGCGCAGTGGCTAGCCGCAGGAAGACCTCGGTTTAAATGTGGCCCCAGACACTTACTAGCTGTGTGACCCTGGACAAGTCACTTAATCCTGTTTACCTTAGTTTCCTCATTTGCAAAATGAACTGGAGAAGGAAATGGCAAACCTCTTTAGTGTCTTTGCCGGGAAAATCCCAAATGGGGTCATGAAGAGTCAAATATGACTGAACAATGACAAAAAAAAATTTTTAGGAGTGAAGTAGAAATCATTTAGAAATAGAAATTTGAACTTCTTCAAAATAGCTAGGTGCTCTCTTGTCTTTTAAACTATCTTTGGCTACAAAAGTAAAAGAGAAAATTGATCAGTCAAGCTTTCTATCATCTTTTGATATTATATTACCTTTCCTATCCAAGGGACCCATCTTTTTCTTTTCCTCGTGCTGCAAAAAGTTTTAGATGTTTTTTTCTGTTGTGATTAGATTTTCTCAGATTATTCTGAGCTCATTCTGAGTCATGAGAGAGCTTTCTGTGCAGTTACAGTGTTTTACTTTTATACCTTTACCCCCTTTTTTTCTAACTGGGGTCATTTGAGAGTATGTCTTCCCAATAACACGGTTTTATTTTGTTTCATTTTGCCTTTGTGCAAATTGTGATTTTACTGGTATGGGGAACTGCCAGGAAAGAAGCTTATTCTACCAATAAAAATGAACAACTGCTAAGCAACTTGGTTTTTTTTTTTTAATTGCCTGGGGCACACTGAGAGTTTATGTGATTTGCTCAGGATCACACCTCCAGTTTATACAAAAGGCAGGATTTGAACTCAGATCTTTCTGACTCTAAAATCATCCTTCTATCCATTATGTCTCCCAGGGACCTGGGATTTCAAGAACTTAAATTCAGACATTGTATGTATCTACAATGCTTTTCCCCCTGATACATTCCTGGAAAGATCAATTTACCTTTCAAGATGCAGGAAATTTAAGTTATTGTTTAGAATTGTGATGCCCTACAAATCTGAATTTTTTTAAAAAGTGGCTCACAAACCAAGAAGGATGTGTTCATTTTTTCATCAGAAGCAGGCTGCATGTGAACCTCTCTTCATAGAGCTAAATTCCATTTCTCACAAATCCTTCTCTGACCTTTTCAGAATCTCTCTAAATAGATTTCCTTATATTGTCTGGTTTGGCAAAATTATGTCTGGGTGTACAATAAAAGTGTTTTTTATGAAATAAAGCAAATTGAAAAGGATAAAGAGAGGCCATCTGTTCCTTTCCCCTGTCTCAAGCAGCAAGATATCTCAGAAAAACTAAGGTTTAACTGTCAGTCCTTGTATATACCACTGGTCTGATAGGCAAGAGACTTAAGTTCTTAGCCCAGCTCTGCTACTGACTAGCTATGATTGTAAGTAAACTCTCTATACCTCAATTTCCTTGTTTGTAAAATGAAGGGGCTGTAATAAGTCTCCTACAACTTTTAACACTCTGTGATTTATTTTTTTTTCTCAGGATTAAATATCTAGGTAATACTTTGGGGAGTAGTACTTTAGGTTATGAGACCTTCTGGCATTTCCTGAAGTGGGAAGACCAGGTCATCTTTAATAGAGATTCTCATAGTTTCCATTATCTGCTATTCTATGTTTAGGGCATCAAAGGCAACACTGGAAGAATGGGAATAACTGGGTCTCCAGGAGCTCGAGGAGCAAAAGGCTCATCAGGCATGCCAGGGGCCCCAGGAGTTCCAGGACCAAAGGTAACTTAGGGGTCTGCTTCTATTGAAAAAATAAGTTGATTATTATTAAAAGTTACATGAAAATGTGGTAAAATGTTAAACTCTTAATAAAATTAATGCAACAACAGGAATAGTAGATGAATCCCTTAACATACATATCCAGCCCACAACTGCTGATCAGAGGGGATTTACTCATTTTCCTTTGAAGCAGCTGAATGGAACAACCCATTATCTGAAGGTTAATTCTCACATTCCCTAACAACCAAAGCTTGTCTGGAAGTGGGACACCTGGGAAGGTAGTAATGGGCTCACTAAATGGAGATCTTTATGAAACAGTTGTATCTCTGTTGGAGTGGATATCTATACGGGTACAATTTTGATTGTAGTCTTTGAAATCCATTCCCTGGGACTATGTTCTTAGTCCTTCTAGGATTTTTTTATTCTTATAATTCCCTTTCCTCCTTCTTATTGACTTCCTCCACAAAGATAGGGAAAATCTTATTTTTAGACTTCAACTATCAGGGCAGCTAGGTGAATAGAACACCAGCCCTAGAGTCAGGAGGACCTGAGTTCAAATACAGTTTCAGACACTTGACACTTACTAGCTGTGTGACCTTGGGCAAGTCACTTAATCCCAATTACCCTGCCTCCCCCACACACACAAGAAGAAAGACCAAAAAAAAAAGACTTCAACTATTGCTCCCATTTGCTTTCTGAAAAATGTCTCCTTGGGGAGAGATCCTGTCCCTTAAAGGCTGAACCTAAGAAGCATCACATGAACAGGGTAACAAGGGAAGCAGCATATATAATTTCCTGGAGTTGAGGTCACAGTATCTTCTTGAATAAGCAGGTACCTCTCAAGTGGGCTGTAATTCACTAACAGTGGGCTTTTCTAGGAGTAACAAGCCCGGACTACAACTGGTCCAGAAATGGAGTTTTCTGCCTGGAGTTAGCTAATGAAAGTATATAGATTGTCTTGATGCAATGTTAACTCTGCCTACACTCCTCTACCAAGCCTTCAGAGCAATGTGGGTAATGACAAAATGGTGACAACTCTCCCTTGTTTCCACTTCAAGCCCCCTCCTGAGTCCTTCACTCCTAAACTTTTACTTCACTTGAAACTCAAGGCAGTAGGGGAAGTTGGCAAAAGGAAGCCCCCTAAGCACATGGGAGAATTTTCTTAGAGGCTCCTTTTCAGTGCTGACCAGCAGTGGTTGATCTTAGTCAGGTCCTAATAGTATGTCCCTCCCTTGTAGACTAAGTAGAATTTGCCTTGTGGCTTTGAGAGCCTTTGACCCAGCCCAACCACCATCTTCATTTGGACTACCCTTACCAGAACTCCAATCTCCAAAACATCTCACTCATATTGGGATCAGTTAGGCTTTTATAAAATTGTCCAAAGGATAAGAATAGCATCAAAGTGAAAGGAATAAAGAATGAAGAAACAATTTGTAGCAGAGAAGCCTTGAGAAACATGTATTCAATCACTATTGCTATTGTCCCCACCTTACAAAACTAAGCCTGTGGAATGGTGAATCAGGAAACTAGTCGAGGACTATTCTTTGTTGTTGTTGGCAGCGGGAGGTGGGAGGACTTGACGGGGGGAACAGCTGGAGAAGGATAGGACTAGATAATCAGAGCTTTTGAGGGATTCTAGGAGCCTCCCAGGGACCCAAGAAAGCATTTGGGGAAAAGATGAAGGTATTATCAACACTATGATATTATGTGTTATAGTTAGCCCTGTGAATTATCTACCTAATAGACTCTGAGCTCCCATAGAAGAGAAACCATGTGATCTCAATCTTATATATTCCCCAGTACCTAATAGTGCTCTGTACAATAATAGGCTCTTAATAGATGTTTGTCAGATGAATTATAGAATGAATCAATGAATAAAATTAGGATTTGTATGTCAAAATCTCTGCACAAACTCTTCTATTAAGGCAAGCACCTCTCCCATACCCACAGTCACACTATCTAATCATCTCCCCCAACCACTTTCCTTTGCTTTTATCTGTATTGGGGAAAAAAGAAAAAATAACATCATGCAAAAGGACATCCCACTCACACATCATGATTGGACCTCTCTAAGTAGAGTTCCTTGGCTAACCTGGTTCATTTGAGAACCAATCTAGTAATGGATTCTAACATTCTGCTTCTGAGATAACAATAGCTCTCTCTTTGTCCACAGGGCGAGGAAGGGCTACCAGGCCATCCTGGGAAGCCAGGTAAAAGAGGTCACCCAGGAATGCAAGGCGATCAAGGACCACATGGAGATTATGGGATGAAAGGGCAGTCTGTATGTGCCAACATGGAAGCATGCCACAAATACATTCTAACAAGCAGGTCATCAGTGTGGAATAATCACCATCATCTCTATTCCTATTACAGGGGGACCACGGTGACCAAGGTCTAATGGGTTTCCAAGGATTCCCAGGTCCAAAAGTAGGTGTATATATTTTCTACTAGTTTTTATCTATTTGGAAAAAAAAAGATGTTCAAATGTCAACATCCATTCCCATTTTAGTAATATTTGATTTATTCATATATTTATACATGCATACATAAATATATATATAGGTACTATGATAAAGTATGTCCATCATCCAAGATGATGCCTTAGGGCATATAATTAATGCACTGGATTAAGAGCTGAACTTGGAACTACAAAGACCTAAGTTCAAATCCAAATTCAGATACTTACTAGCTGTGTGATCCTGGACAAGTCATTTAACTCTTCAGAGCTTTAATTGCTTCATTTGCAAAATAGGGGTAATGATAATATCATGCTACCAACCTCACAAGATTGTTTTGATGAAAATAATAAGTAAATATGAGTTATTACTAAGTCATAAAGGAGATGCCATCTGAATTGGTGAAAAAAGCATCAATGCCAAGGAAATCAGGGCTCCTCCCACTACTGAAGCATACATATTCCACAGCATAGATATATATGGGATACATATATGGTACCATTTTTAGAAGGTGCATAGTCAGGAAGTGTTTATGTGGTAGCCACGTTATGCCAGGCACTGTGCATAGGTGTGTCCTTTTTTAAAAATTCCTCACATTTCATAGCCTAAGGATTTCATCAGATATTATTTAAACCATTTTTAAAGAATATTTTAGGAGAAATAATGGCCACATTTTATTGAAATGATTTTTGTTTTTCTGCATCTCAATGAGCCTCATAGTAATTATTTCATTTTCCATTGTTCCCTTATGTTCCATTTTTAGAGAATTAGCTCTTCATAGATTAATGTGAATCTCTTTCATTTGTTAAATGTTCATACACAGATAAGGCTTTTTCTATTTTTAATGTATTTCTAGGGTCCTGATGGAGACATTGGCATGGTTGGAATCCTAGGCCCTAAAGGTCCTGTTGGCCAAATAGTAAGTGTAAAATTAAATTCTCCTTAATTGGCAAAAAAAAAAAAAAACATTTGGGGGTTTTCATTAACTATATGGTGACAAAGCTCATTTTGCAACACTAAAAAATATGATTTAGCAAACTGATTCTTTTTATCTTCCTTTCTGCTCTTGAGCACTTAATTTTTAAGAAAAAAATAGTAGTAGGTTCTATCACTTCTCTGGGTATACATTGATGACTTGGTTTTGTTATATGTTAAGAGTTAGAGGAAGTTGATACTTTTTTCAAGGTAGCTAGATGGGTCAGTGAATAGAGCACTGGCCTTGGAATCAGGAAGATTCATCTTTGTGAGTTCAAATCCAGCTTCAGACACTTACTAGTTGTGTGACCCTGAGCAAGTCGCTTAACCCTGTTTGCCTCAGTTTCCTCATCTGTAAAATGATCTGGAGAAGGAAATGGCAAATCGCTCCAGCATCTCTGCCAAGATAACCCCAAATGGGGTGACAGAGTTGAACACAACTACACAATATTTTTTTAAAACTACACTTTTTATCCCAAGCTGGACAATCTACAGGTAGGTTTATCTATAGTAGATATTGTTATCGAGTCCTTGTCCATGTTACCCATTCCACTAATTGTACTCTGCTAACATTGTTATCTCTATTCTTGCTAAACCTCCTGAGAACTGTCAGGAAACAAAAGGACTTTTAGAGTATAAATTTTTATAGAAGAGTTTCACTAGGAAGTTAAAAAAGAAAGTTTGAAGTTGAGGAGACAGAGGGGACAACATCATTTTACCAAATTTTAGAACTTAGAAGTCGTGTAGTCTAAGCCCTTCATTTGACAAGTAGAGAAACTGAGGCCAGGAGAGGTTAAGCAGTTTGCCCAAGGTCACACAGCTATTTATCAGTCAATCCATTTATCCATTTTTTATAAAGTGTTCCAGGGACTGAGCTAGGCACCAGGGACAGGAAGGTAAAACAGTCCCTATCAGCAAGGAGTTTCCATTTTAGCAGAGAAAACAAAAACATATATAAGTAGATAAAAAAAAACAAATACTATATAGATACAAGGAGAGGAAAGCACCTAGAGGAGCAAGAAAGGCCTCATGCAGAGGGAATGATTGAAGTGAGTCTTAAAAACCAACAGGGGACTCTATGGGGCAGGACTGAAGAGGGTGAGGACTCCCGGCATGAGACAATCAGTGCAAAGGGACAAAGAGAAGAAATGGATTATCCACATACAGAACCACAAGTTATCCAGGTTGGCTAGACCACAGACTTGTCAACTTACTCATGAACTGGATTTAAGTGAGGCAGAGATGCATAAAGCCTCAGTCTTTCCTCCAGATAAAAGCCAAGATGACTGACCATGACCCAGGAAATAGTGGATCATTCTAATAGATGGCAAGAGCTTAGAAGGTACAACATTGGGAGATAGCCTATGTTCTAGCAATACCCCTCAGGAATTCTAGAGAAAGACCTCTACCATATTGGGGGAGAGGGTTTGGAGGGGAGTAATGTGTAAGAGTTTGAAAAGATACTATATAGGGCAGGTTGTCATGAGCTTCAAATTCCAAGCAAAGAATTCATACCTGATCTTTGATAGGGATACTTGGAAATCAATGGACATTTCTTTGAATAGGGGATGACATGATTAGCCTACACTTCAAGCAAATTAATTTGGAGACTGTGGAAGTTGGATTGGAGTGGGAGAAACTTGAGAGAAGGATGCCCATTAAGAGATTATTGAAATAGTTCAGGTAAGGGGTGATGAGGACCTGAGCTAGGGTAGTGGTTGTGTGATAGAGAGGTGAGTCTAGGAGTTGTTGTGGAGATAGAAACAACAAAAATTTGACAAGAAATTGAATATGTGGGGTAAGGATCATAATAAGAGCTAGCATTTATATAATACCTACAGTGTTTCAGACACCACACAAATATTGATCCTCACAACACCCCTGAGAGGTAAGTGCTATTATTATCCCCTTTTTACAGATGAAGAAACAGAGGCAGATAGAGGTTAAAATATTTGCCACCCAGTTAGTGTCTGAGGCTGGATTTGAACTTAGTTTTTGCTAACTCCAGCCCCAGCACTCTAGCCATTGTTATCACCTGGATGGGTGAGTGAAGAATGAAGCTCACTAAGGTAGTGAACCTGAGTGACTGGAAGGCTCATGTTGTTGTGGGTTTTCTTGGCAAAGATGCTAGAGTGGTTTGTCATTTTCTTCTCCAGCTCTTTGTATAGATGAAGATACTCAGGCAAACAGGGTTAAGTGACTTGCTGAGTTAAGTAAATGTATGAGGGTGTATTTGAATTCAGGTCATCCTAACTCTAGGCACTGTGCCACCTAGCTGCCCTTCTG